>RDPX01000110.1:1585166-1601903 GCA_003991215.1 Morbakka virulenta | reverse complement strand
AGTAGCTAAATTCTCACTTGCGGTCGCCGCTCCATACAAGTGCTAGCAGTGCTCTTCTCAAGAACGTGTGTGCCTTGCCGAATATGTGTTAAGGGTTTTACCACATATCGCCTTGCCACAGATAGAGTGAGCCAAAGCTATATTGCCTCACTAAATCATCCAACATCCTGCTAACCAATGTCTTCACCTGTGACCCAGGTGGGGCGGCTGCTGGGTGCTATGCCTTGCCAAAGGGCAACCCCTGATTTTGTCCGGGACTGCTTATTCCATATTCGCAGCTGACCTCCATATCTGGAGGCCGTTCCCCTATCCACAACCTGGGGACCCGGTGGATGGGAGTTTACTTCACCACACCATATATATATATATATATATGTATATATATATATATATATATATACTTGACCTTTTCTTGCTAATCGTACTACAAGAAGTAAGTCCACATAGGAGAGTCACTTTGAAACTCCACAATCTCCATGATTATTTTGATTTTTATTGCTGTGATGTGGTTCACTTTCATTTAAAAAGCCTTAAACATTTGAAGAAGAAAGGGGAATGTGTAATTTACAAAAACTCAGGCAAAACAACATCCAGTAGTAATGCTGTCAGTTTGGTTAATGTGTTATGCAAGCTCAGCTTGAGCTTGGGTAACAATGACACAATACTAGAGGCAGAAACTAACTCTGATCTGAGAGAAACTCAGTGTTGCCATACACGTTGGTGTTTTCTACATACTGAAAAAACTGGTTTTCAGAAGCTTGGTTACCAGTGACTATGGTTAGGAAAATATTGGCAGTTCACTGGTTTTGGTAAAACTGGGATTACTGGTTCAAAAGCTCCAGTTCAAACAGTCAGGGTTGTAAGTGAAGATGTTAGAATGAAATTCAAAATTGAAAAGTGTGCAATGTTAGTTTTGAAATGAGGGAAAATCACATAATCAGATGAAATTGTGTTATTGAGAATACATTCATTGTGGAAATGAATGAAGGAGATAGCAAAAAGTACCTGGGAATAATGGAAGCAAACCAGGTCTTTTGCAATGAAATGAAAGGAAAAACTAAAGAAAGAATATTTTAGACAGAAGAGGAAGTCCTGAATGGTGGAAATAGTATCACTGCAATTAATAATTGGGCAGTGTCATTACTTGGACACTCTGCTGTTTTTCTATACTGAACAAGAGAAAAATTAAGAACCCAGACTGACAAACAAGAAAGATAATCACCATGTATAGACCTCTATGCCCAAGTCATAGTGTAGATAACCTTACCCTATCCAGCAGCTCAACAGTTTATCCAAGGACTTTCTATGCTTCAGTGTGGTACCAGATGACCACCTGATCATTCTCATATTGCACTCTAGTCACAATAGGTCAGCTTGTTTCAATGCTTGATTCTTACTACCATGCACAATAACAGTTATGACAACCAGATACATTTTACTTTTTGTTTGAAGTGAGAAACCTTTTGGTAAGAACAGAAAGAAGATCATTGAACTTTTTTTTTCATTATCACATTCTAACCAAAATACTCTCTTGGACACCACCCGCAGAACTAAGCTTATCTCCTAAATAATAGAACTTGTTGATAACCTCCAAGACTATTACATTGTGCTCTCAAGGAAGTCTCACCTGAGTACCATCCCCACTTATAATTCTGATCCTGTCTGAGTCTACCCTTTACATTACTACTTTTCTTTGAATCCAATGGCTGCAACCAGTACAAAAGTTTTGATTGCCACTTGCACCTTTATAGCAAATGGTATTTGCAGGGGTATTTGTCTGACTTCCTTGTTGAAGCAGTGGTACTATCTCTAGGTATGGACTTAGTTTTTCACATTTTGTCTTAAAAATTCTTGACTCCCTGTCCTCCTTCCACTTCATCTTCTCAGTCACTTCTTTCAATCCATCAGCAACATGTATTAACTCATGAGGATACAGTAACTTTTATGGGCTTCCAGTACAAAATCTCTGTGAAACAGGTTTATTATAACAGAATAAATGGCTTAACACAGGACCCTGGTGTACTCCCACTTTGACTTCATCTTCTTCACTGAATCCACCTTTAGCTCATAGACTAGATATTACATTACTATGCATTGATTGCACTACTTTGACCAACCATTCTTCAATGATAAGGTTTCAACCTTACAGAATGAGCTTTATCAGCAGGATTTTTTAAGTAAAAAAATGCAAAGTATGGTTTTGTCACCTTTGTGGAAAACTTATCCAGCAAAAGCTCTTTGCAGTGAGGTAGGTATTTCTAGATTTGAAATCAGTTTTCCCTCTTCTAGCTGAACTGCCAATGAAGGGTTATAAGCACCACCCACCCTAGACTAACAGGTACTACACCATGCTCAAGGGTAACATGGAGTTAGTTATGGCTAAGGGTAACCTTGTATGATCACATCAAAGCAACAAAACCAGGTGCGTTTTAATGTCAGAATTTTTCATTGTAGTTTAGAAAAAAGGTATAGTGGAGTTCTAGAAGATGCAACACCAAAATCAGTTTGAAAAATTGAAAGTTATGAACAATTACAACCCTGTCCCTCTCCCTATTTCTGACTATATTGTAGTGCACTTTACAGTAACAGAATTTTGGTGAGGTTGTTTATATAGTTATGTAATAGTTTCCATACATAATGTCATTTTTTGAATAGCAGGCTATGTCACACTGTCATCAGAATGTTAAAAGATAAGCACTATCTTGTTCAAATCAATAAATATCTTGCTCAGATGTGTAAAGCCTGGGTGTAAATTTTATGACCCTTAGTGATTGCCATCCCACAGTATGAATGGTAGTGTAATGATAAACTTTGGTTTCTTATTTCATTTACTTTATGAGGAAGCTCACATAAACAAATAGTTTATGCCAGCAGAATGACCAGGAAAAAATTCAAATATTGTTACTTGGTTGACATTCCAGCTGGTATTCGAAATGGTGACAATAGAGAAATTGGGGTATATTGTGTCAATATTTGAAGTCCTATAACATCTAAACAGTATGGAGTCTCTAAATAAAGTTGAAGACATATTTGTGCTGTTAATAGGTACAATGCATAGAAAAATCAGCCAATTCTGAGGTGCTAATTTGACATAAAATGACCCGTGTGATAGCCTGAATTATACAAAATAGGGTGCCTCAAATTGACTGATGGCTAGTACCTTTCTTATCATACTATCATAATAATTTACAAGTATATATTTTCAAACAAATCATCTTGTGGGAAGTAAGCTTGTCCATATGGGGCTGTATGGATTTACCAACCCTATTCATCATCATCATCATCATCATCATCATCATCATCATCATCATCATCATTATCATCACCATCACCATCACCACCATCATTATATTTGGTTTTACATCTGTTTTAGATGCTGGTATGTGTTGGGCAATTCAATAAAATGAACTTCCAGGCCAGGCTGCCCTTTACAAGATCTTTGGTGGCACCTTTTTGTTTCAAATCTGATTTGATTACTTCCTCCCATGTTTTCTTTGGTCTCCCTTTCATAACAGCACCTTCCACTTTCATTGATATGCACTTCTTCATCCAATCATCATCATCTAGCTAAAATAGAATTTTGCATTTTACTATTATTTTTGAAATAGATTGTGCCAAAAGCTTCTCCAGAACCTGTTTTCATAACTATATCTAAGTTTGTAATATGGAATATGCTCAGAGCTGATTTACCATGGTAATATATAAGTGTTTGAATGATTTTAATTGTTAAAATGTGTTACATTGACTAATGTGAACCTAAAGCAAAAATCAGGGCTTTTTTTCTCAAAGTAGGTTTATGATTGCAGTATTTAAAAACCACATGTGTTTAAAACTTCCCAATGATAAACATTGAATGTGATATTATTGCATCTGTTTGTTCTGAAATGTTAAAACTTGCATTTTTAGAATGAGCTGGTTTAAATACTTTTTGTACTAATTTGTATCATATTGTTTATTTTGATGAAGCTAAAAAAAGAAAAAGAAGGAAATAAATTGTCAAAAATTATGAACTACTTGATATAATCTTTCCATACTTTATAGTTTTCTTACAACACCACTACATTTACAATACATGCACATGAAAACGAAATTTTTGGCAATTAAAAATTTTGAGAGCCTTTGTTGTTGAGATTGAATGACTAATGTGACACAATTTTATTTAGGATTTACTAACCCCTGAAAGTTGTCACCACTTTCCTCCCTGGTGTGGTCCTAACTTGACTTCAAAGCTCTCAGACTGCTCCTCTGCCATCAACAATGATGTCTTTGCTCCCTCACATATCTCCTTCACAATCCTCACAACCCTTTCAGGTACTCCTTTTATTCATAATGCCCAGAAGACAATCTCTTGTGGTACTCTATCATACACTTTCTCGAGATCAACGACCCTGCAGTACAAGGTCTAGTTTCTTTCAATTTTCTTCTCTTGCTGCCTGACTACAAAAATGGCATCCACAGTGCTCTCATGCTTCATGAATCCATACTTCATCCTATCTATCTCCACAACCTCTCAGAGTCTGTGATCTATGACTCTTTCAAACACCTTCATTACATGTTTCATAAGCTTAATACCTCTGTAATTTTCACACTCCATGTTGTCCCCTTTATACTTGAATATTGGAACTATAAAACTATCTCTGTAATCCAGTATCTTCTCTTTACACATGATACTGTTGCATAACCCAGTCTTCCACTTTTCTCCCTCTTTGCCCAAAACTTTGAGCATGTCCACCGATAATTCTGGTGGCCCAATGGCTTTATTGCTTTTCATTTTTCCTATATCACTCTTGATTTCTTCCTTTGCGATAGACTATACCTGTCCTTTGGTATGCTCATATGGAAATCCCACCTCTTGTTCATTTTCCATATTCAGTTGCTGACTGAAATACTCTTTCCATCTCAACTGAATGTCACTTGTATCTTACAATACTTGCCCATTTCCATCCTTGGTATCACTCATTTGCCTGACATCTTTTCCCTTCCTTGCTCTGATCTTTGCAACCTTGTAGAGACCTGGTCATACCATTTTGGGTTTAAGTCCCATTTTGCTTTTGTCACAGACCTTTTGGGTTTTTTGTTCACCTGTTTGGATGCACTCTCTGTAATTGCTGAAGGGTTTTTCTTCCAAGCCTTGAAAGCGACTATCTTCTCTACTATAGTCTACTGAACATTACCATTCCACCACCACTCCTCTCTTTTCAACCTTGCACCTCCCTTTGCTCTACCTGCTACCTCTTCTGCCTTGTCAATCATAGCCTCCTTCATTTCCACTTTCCTTCAACATCATGACGGTTTTCTTGTTTGCGGCTTTTCACAGACTCAACATATATCTCTTTTCTGGTTGGCACAGTACTCCTTGCCCATTTCTCACACCAGCTGGGGGTTACTGATCCACATCATTTGTAGATCATCTGTATGCCCTAGCTCTGTTCACTTTTGTATTAGAATCATCATCATCATCATCGTATTCGGTTTAACGTCCGTTTTACATGCTAGCATGTGTTGGACGAAATTTTTTTTTTTTGATTTGGCAGTGAGGAATTTCTTGGCCGGATGCCCTTCCTGACGCCAACCAATGGCTTTTTCTTTTGAATGTGCCATGTTTAGTTGGAGCGAGTTTTTATGGTTGCATGCCCTTGCTGACACCAACCACCTTCTTAGCTAGGGTGTTCGTTAGCCTTTTAGCAGTCACCTGCCCACTCAGAAGTCAGTGAGTTCATTTGACCAATGACTGGGGGATTTTTAACCCATTCCTGGGTGGGCAGTTTGGTGAGGATCTGAATGTGCCCACATGCCGATGGGGTCTGCACCCTGCACCTAACTGGGAACTCATCCTCTGGTGACATTTTGGGTGTCACTTTCTAGTCAGAGCCTCATTAGCTCAGTGACCACAAAGCCACCTATCCAGGTCACACCACGTGGAAGTGAGGCGGACTTGGCTTCAAAGTGGGTCACAGACATGCTACTTTATTCGCTGTTCACCATAAGGCTAGTCTGCCACAATCACCGCAAAGTGATGAACTGTGCACTTCATGCCCCTCAAGATACCATTTATGGCCAATATAAGTCAACATTTTGATTTGGCAGGGTTTTAGCTTTCAGATAAAACTTTCCCTGATGTCCTTGGCCCTACAATAACTCCACTGAAAAATCTGAGGTTGCTTCTGCATAGGTAAAGCCCTACCGGTATGTTATTTTCATTAACTAGGTCTAAATAGAAAGAAAGTAAAATACACTATATCACCCCTTCATAACAGGTTATGTGAAAAACTGTCTTTTAATGTCAATTATTGACTGCAATGTCTATTGTTTTCAACACAATAATGTTTGTTACTNCGCTCAAAAAGCAGAGAAGTAGGCGATATCCACCAGTTAAAATTACAGACGCGGACTATGCAGACGATTTAGCAGTTCTCGCCGATACACTTAAAGATGCAAACACTCTACTTCACAGTATCGAAAATGCAGCAAAAGAAATCGGTCTCCACCTCAACGCAGATAAAACAGAATACATCTGTTTGAATCAAGACTCATCTGTAGGCATGAAGAGCACCAATGGTAATAACATCAAGCAAGTCCAAGACTTCAAATACTTGGGTAGCCATATTACCTCTACAGAGCGAGATATTGATATCCGATTAGGCAAAGCCTGGGGTGCTCTAAACCAACTTGAAAAGATCTGGAAATCAAATCTCTCCGATAACCTGAAAAGACACTTTTTCAGAGCAACGGTTGAGTCTGTACTTGTTTACGGATCTGTCTCATGGACACTAACCTCAAAGCTCGAGAAAAAGATTGATGGAGCATACACACGAATGTTACGAGCGGCCCTAAATGTTTCCTGGAAAGACCGTATCACAAATAATGAGTTGTATGGCAACGTACCAAAAATAAGCAAAACCATCAAACAACTGAGATTACGCTTCGCTGGACATTGATGATGATGATGATGATGATGATGATGATGGACATTGCTGGCGATCGAAAGAAGAGCTTATAGCAGATGTCCTGCTCTGGAATCCAATGCATGGACACAAACCAGTTGGTAGACCTAAGAAAACCTACATTGACCAACTGATGGAAGATACAGGCTGCACATTAGACGAACTACATAATGCGATGGACGAGAGGGTACAATGGAGAGCTCGTGTCAACGAATGCCGAGCTAGCTCAACCTAAACAAAACAAACAAAACAATAAAATCAAAGTGACCATAATGCCATATAATTCATGAACGAAATTCTGGGTTGAGTATTGTGGATTAGGTTGATGTGTTTTTGATAATCTTCATGGAGGAAGATTGGTATGCAGATGTTCTGTGGATTGAAGATACCAATCGTTGGCAGCATGGGATTGTTTTTCGAAAATCCAGTTTCAATTATTCTAAAAATTATCATCATCATTGTCTGGTGAATAGACCTCACCCCGATGTATGGGCTGTTGCAGGGTATTTTTGCTAAAGGAAGACGTGGTTAAACCATTGAATATTTTTAGATCGTAAGGATGATGATGGAAAACTTCATGATCCTCTTGACACTCAATAACAACTTGACAGCCATCATCAGATACTTCAATAAAATGGTGGTCCCCAGAGGTGAAAATTATAAGCCACAACCACAGTTTTACTGATGGGGTCTCGTTTTGGTACTATGAACTTATTAAGAAACTTTAATGACTATTTTGTTGTAGGTTTTCCCCAGAAGGTAACTATCAAGTATCTTTTCTAGTAGCACAGAGTAATCTATTTGTTAAGTGTTTGAACTGAGCTATATAAAAATTGGTAATAAAAGTTATTCTTTTCTTTAAGATCCAGCCTTGGAAGAGCTAAAGCAACAAATCATACCATCCACTCTGAAAGAATCACTGTCAAAATCGGTGACACCAGAAATGCTGGCCATTGTACCATCAGAAGGATTAGACAGTGGCTTATCAAACGAATCTTTATCGTATAAAAAGGCAGATGGTATGCTTGTTTATGTCGTCGATAAAATACCTGCTAAATATAATCGTGAAGTCATTAGCCAAGAAGAGATAAATTTTATTGAGGTAAGATATCGCCTAAGTTAACTAATTAGTCTCTTTTTCCTACCTTTATCTGCTACTGTTGATGTCTCAAGAAATAAAATTAATGGAGATGTTAATTTTGATTTATTTAACACACAAGTTTAAAAATGTTAGCTTAGGGGCTCACAATTGCAGTAAGTGGTTTAGAGGTTGTATCACATACCTTACAGAGAGTTGCGGACCCAGCTGCTTGTTCGGCACATTGCCATTTGTAATACTATTTGAACTTACTTATGTGTTAACAACATTGACATGCAACAAAGAAATGTTTAAACTTTGAAATAAAATATGTATATTTTTGACCTCGTTTTACTAATGGAGGAGTTGGATTGAGAAGCGAAGTAATTAAGAGATTTATGTTTTTGTAGAGGGTTCCTTTGAATAGTAACCAGTACTTGGGCATTGGCTGTGTTAAGCTGGTGTCGGAGGGAATTTTGGCATACTACCTGTTCAAAATAGCTATTTCCAGACAAACATATCACGTTATGTAGCCCGACATACCATACCAAATGTGCCAGACATGTAAGATATACCAAAATCTTCTTGACTTTGCGTCATTGAAGCCCACCTAAAGGGACTGGTTTCCTAATGTTACTCTCTCGTTTTTAATTTGTTTTTGGGTAAATAGTTGATGGGTAGCCAGCGGCCGAAATTCAGTATATCTTTGACTTTCACAAATAAAGTCATGCAAAAGAACTCACCCAACTGGGAAATTCTTATGAATAGATCTTAAAGTTCGTCAGTTCGTTTATCTGCCTCCGGTTTTTGAAATTTGACAACGATTCAAATAGAAAATGAAACCTTTGCCTTAATATTTAGCCTGGCCTATGGCATACCCTGGGTTACAACAATTTAATTGCCCCTTGGAATTTCCTAGATGATCTTTTTTGTTATGTATACCTTATAGAATATTGAACTGTCAAAGTGGTTAAATTGTTACCTATCATAATTTTATTGCCGCAAAATAAAAGCGTAAGGGGCATCCGGCAAACCATTTATATGTAAAGAATCCCCGTCTTTTCTTGCTTCCTGCTCTATACATTCTCGAACTCTTATACAGGAGAAAGGGCTTCCAAACTCCCGTAGAAGCTCTTTGCCTGGTTAAGGAGCTTTTGTGAAATTTACCGATAAGTTTAGAAGACGTTTTTTACAGATTACTTTTCGCGTGTCAGTAGTATACAGGCAAATGACATCTTTTTGTCTACAAGGAAAGTGATCCTTCTGTAGTTGCCCTACGTATGTTTGCATTTCATTTAAAAAATAAGTGTCATTTTGTTTTGATTGAAAAATACACTATGGTCTTCAGCTTGCTCGTTGCTGCATGGCTGCATTGCTGGTGGTGATCACCTTCATTTGCTATGGCCTTGGGATTCTTTTTGAGACATGCATTAAACTGTTTTTGTGGCTAAACAGTTTATCTCCAAGGAAATTATACCTCAGTATGAGTCTAATTTTGGTTATGTTACAGTCGGTCCGATATTGTGCACTGCTTCTTACACAGCCGTCTGGTGTCACTTAAATAATCTTGCTTGGGAGCGATGTAATATCTCTTGGACTATCCTTTCAGCCTACCATTTTGCAACGTTTGCTTAAGGGTGATATTCACTTGAGAAAATAAGGTGTTATTAAAATTCCGCTAACTATCAAACATCCGTACACATTTCTATAAAGAGCGTAAAGAGAATATTGGAATTTCGCATTCCAATGCGGAGTGATGACATAAGGAAGATGGGCGTATCGGTAACTACTCTGATGCTATGGACTCCTGGCAAATATTGTCCATGGTTCTAAATATGTCCTGTTAAGACGAAAGAAACCTATGGATAGATATCTCTCATTGGCTTTACAGGTCTTTTGGAAGTTGGTACAAGGACGTTAATGGTGCTAGCATCGCAGTTTAGTGTACACTTAAAGCGAATTTCTTTACGCTTTAAAAGTATAAATTTTCAGGCTAATATTGATTAACGTAGCTTTTTGTTGGTGCCATTAGCGGCTATAACTAGTTTAATGGCATTTTGAGATATAACTGCATGAAGGAAACAGTACTCATCATTGGTGAATAGATTTGTTTACTAATTTATTTATTTAAATAGTATTTAGATAGTATTACAATCAAGTTAGAGATACATTTTCGTCTTACTGGCCCTGTAAACTAGTATATATATATGTATGTATAAAACAAGCATAATAAAAAGCCATCTTTCCCTTTTGTACAATGTTCCTTGGAGCAGCTTGAGGTATAAATTTCGCAGGTACCAGTGCAGATTGGCACTCAGAATCTGGTCATTTTGTCTTAGTGAATGTTGAAACATTCCAAGAGGCGGTAGTGTGTGTGTGTGTGTGTGTGTATGTGTGTGTGTATGTGTGTGTGTATGTGTGTGTGTATGTGTGTGTGTATGTGTGTGTGTGTATGTGTGTGTGTGTACTCAATGTGTTGGAAGGCTAACCCTGATATTTACGACAGGCAAATTGCTGAGGGTTTTAACAGACATTTATGTATATTTATATCGTTTAGGCCACTNGGGATTCTTTTTGAGACATGCATTAAACTGTTTTTGTGGCTAAACAGTTTATCTCCAAGGAAATTATACCTCAGTATGAGTCTAATTTTGGTTATGTTACAGTCGGTCCGATATTGTGCACTGCTTCTTACACAGCCGTCTGGTGTCACTTAAATAATCTTCCTTGGGAGCGATGTAATATCTCTTGGACTATCCTTTCAGCCTACCATTTTGCAACGTTTGCTTAAGGGTGATATTCACTTGAGAAAATAAGGTGTTATTAAAATTCCGCTAACTATCAAACATCCGTACACATTTCTATAAAGAGCGTAAAGAGAATATTGGAATTTCGCATTCCAATGCGGAGTGATGACATAAGGAAGATGGGCGTATCGGTAACTACTCTGATGCTATGGACTCCTGGCAAATATTGTCCATGGTTCTAAATATGTCCTGTTAAGACGAAAGAAACCTATGGATAGATATCTCTCATTGGCTTTACAGGTCTTTTGGAAGTTGGTACAAGGACGTTAATGGTGCTAGCATCGCAGTTTAGTGTACACTTAAAGCGAATTTCTTTACGCTTTAAAAGTATAAATTTTCAGGCTAATATTGATTAACGTAGCTTTTTGTTGGTGCCATTAGCGGCTATAACTAGTTTAATGGCATTTTGAGATATAACTGCATGAAGGAAACAGTACTCATCATTGGTGAATAGATTTGTTTACTAATTTATTTATTTAAATAGTATTTAGATAGTATTACAATCAAGTTAGAGATACATTTTCGTCTTACTGGCCCTGTAAACTAGTATATATATATGTATGTATAAAACAAGCATAATAAAAAGCCATCTTTCCCTTTTGTACAATGTTCCTTGGAGCAGCTTGAGGTATAAATTTCGCAGGTACCAGTGCAGATTGGCACTCAGAATCTGGTCATTTTGTCTTAGTGAATGTTGAAACATTCCAAGAGGCGGTATGTGTGTGTGTGTGTGTGTGTGTATGTGTGTGTGTATGTGTGTGTGTATGTGTGTGTGTATGTGTGTGTGTGTACTCAATGGGTTGGAAGGCTAACCCTGATATTTACGACAGGCAAATTGTTGAGGGTTTTAACAGACATTTATGTATATTTATATCGTTTAGGCCACTATTGTCCTTCGCCAAACAACTGTTATTGGCTGCAAACTCGGTAACATTTGTTTGATTAACTCTTCAAAAGTTTTTTGCTTTCTGCTTACTTTATTTTTGGAAGTTTTCTTACCTAGGCTGCAGTAGAGGCATCGTTCAGAGAATCAGGACCTTTAGGCCTTAGGGTCTTAAGGGAATTTTTGTTTAGGGGTAGGGTTAAGGAGCTCCGAGCATGGCCATCATACAGGCCTAATCAAGGCAGAAACTAGCGCAGAAAAATTATTCGAGGTGTTTTTGATGCGTAAAAGCACAATATTTTCGAAAAATAAGTAAAGAAAAGCTACTAATCAACCTACGAGTCTAATAAGCCACATAATTTATGAAACGCCGAGTCTGTACTCAAAGGCGTTGTGTTGTAGCTGATTATTAATAAGAAATGTCATTTTCAGCGTACATCTTGACTAATTCAACAAACTTGCTTTCGTTCGTCCCAAAATTACTTTTGGATAAATTTCAGGAATCAATTTTCTGAATGGGGGACTGGAGGCCCCTTATCCTTTGGTGGCCCCCTACTTTTACCGTCGAAGGGAAAATTAAAAAAGAAGGGAGCATGGCCGTTTGTATTAGATTGTTTTTATTGAGTTTTTATAACTAAATGCATGAATTTTCTCTCTCTTTTTTCCTAGCGTGGTGGCCCAGATTGACAAGGAAATGAGATTTACTAAATTGATTGAAATATTTATTAATTCTTCTCGAGCTTGTGAACTTTCACTGCTATTCAATCCTATTGATCATGAGACATTGATCCAATTTTTTGTAATGTTTATTCTGGAATAATGTGAAGCATAACGCGTGCATTTTCAGTGAAGAGATAACTCTATATAGTATTTTTCATAGTTCTGTTGCATTTTGTGCTGACCTGTAAAAAAACATTATAGACAATTGAAGTTTTTGAATACACGATGTAGTTCGTTTGATGTTCCAGTTTTTTCTGCTTCCTCCTGCAAGGAGATATTGAGTACTGTAAATGTCATGTATTTTGTTTTCGTTCAAGGCAGATAATACGCTCTGAAAAATACGAGTGTTCAGAGTGGACTGTTTCTTGGGTGATCCATATACTCAACAATTTCAGTGTTCTCTTTATTGATCTATTTTGTATGGTAATCATAAATACCATCAGACATATTGGTCAAGGTTAGTGAACAGTACTTTAATTCGAAAAGTAAACAAGGGACATATTTGTTTTAGGATTTCGAAAGGGGTAATAAATGGTGAACTTTGTATCAGGAGACTTAGATGAATGGGCTGTGAAGTACACCTTAAGGGCACTACAACATAACTCGTTACCAGAGCTTCGTGTCGATGTTCGAAAATCTTTTTGTGTCTACTTGGCCTTTTCGAAAGATACTTACTTGTCATTATATGAGCATAGTATCTACAGATAAGACACTGCTGCCAAAGTAATACCCTTGATTTACTACCGTGCTAAATATTAACCTGTAAAGCAACTTTTAATGGATGTTAACCTCATATATTCTTACAGACGCTCAATATTTGATAAACGTATTTGCAAGATTTATTTGCTTCCCGATTCTATTTATTTCAGCGTCAAATTCACCTTTGCTTCTCAATATGCCACCTTGATAAATTGTTTACTTTTTGTTGACCCCCACCGTTTGATAATAAATCGTATTTAGATAGTTCTTTGTTCTAGGGTGTAACCGTACAAAATGTTAGGTTTACATTTGTGGACAACAATTTTCTGCCCCACAGCAGCTCTGTCTGCATTTTTTTTAAATTTCTTTCCTAATTATTTAATAAATACAGCACTCCATTGTATTTTGAGACATCTAAGGGAAGTAAATTCCAGTCTTACACCTTTTGATTTCTGCGTATTTACTACTTTCATTGATTACGTCTATTGCTCCAAGTTTTTTTCCACAGAATTTGTATTAGACATGCCTGTTCTATGCAGATCTGGATATTGTGGTATTTGCATCGATTTTTTCTCATTGAAACATAATTAAGGAATCGTAAATCTTTCGGACTTTGGTTACCCATTCAGTTATTAACATCATGAGCATTATGTTTAGTAAATTGATAATTTTTCACTATATTTAGGTCTAGCTTTACCCATAACCCTAAAACAATAATTGTGGGATGAATGTTTGTGAAATGACCTTGTTATAGTAATTCTATGGTATAATTTTCATTCCTCACTCCAGATCCTTTAGCTTGCCCAATAAATATTGATTGTAATACAAAATTCTGAATCTTCCACACTAGCTCCAAAAATTGTTAGGAAAGTAATATAAAATAGAGTGAAAAATATCATTTGAAAAATGATCTAATTAAGGGGCGCCGTCGATAGCTGATGTATTACAGCATGTGGCCTTGGTAGCCTTGGGCGCCGTTCCGCATCCAAATATATATATGCAAATAAATTTTTCACTTTTTTACAAAAATGTTTACGTTTTCAATACCAAAACTGTCATATCCACTAGTCTTTCCAACAATCATTTCATCGACTCCAAGTGCTTTCAGCCTTCCTTAATAGCATTTTCAATTTCAATCCAGAGAACTGGAGGTCCATCCTTGGGTTTTTGTAATATTTAGTTATATTCGACTTCCCTTACTATCCAATGTTTTTCTTACTTTTTTGCCGTCCAATAAATATCTCGTCTTTATCCATAAACTTACAATTTTTTTTTTATGCAACCAATCAGGCTTCATTTTCGGCATCCCAACGACCAACCATCTGAGCCAGCCAGCAAAGCTCATGCTATGACAACCACAGAAAAACTTAAATAAACCTCACTTTAGACACCGAACCACGCTGGACACATAACAACAAAATGACCTTTGTAGCTTTTATCGACTTAGCTGAAGCAGTAGCTTCTCGGTCATTTGGCTAAGATCAAGTGCAGAACTCTGAACTCTCCTTGGTCAGGCTTTGGTTATGGGGCCCAACCATGCAGGACAGGGGTCTCGAAATGCTTGAGCCTTGGCTGAAGACCAACCCAAGAGGAAGAACCTGGAGGGGTGAGCCTTATGTCGTGCATTTTATGGTGTCTTGGGTGCTTTCTGTCCCACGTTTTTTTGATCGGTTGCTTTCCTTCCGGTCTTTCATAGATGGATATCTGTGAAAATCAATAATTGCCCCACTGTTTACCAGGGGTTTAATCAGTGAAAAACCCAGCAGCTGAAGTAGGCGTGAATAAAAAGGAAGAGTATTTTTGTGTGTAGAAAATACATATATACTGGTGGATGGCATTTTACACTTGGAAAAGCCCGATCCGACTATTGTATTTTCTTTGGGTGTTCTATGACATGGAAAATTCTAAGCCCTATGCGAAATTCCAAACCGAAGATGCGCTAGTAATAACAATACCAGAATTCACAGCTCACCAGATCGAACTGAAAATACCACAAAGTGTTGTTTTGGTGAAGCTCATTATATGCCAAAAATATGCCCATCACCCCCGACTGAAATTGACAAGCCAGTAAGTTTTTAATTTATCAACCATCTTGTAATTAATATTGCTATAATAGTGCCAATGTTAATAAGGGTCAGAACTAATTGACCACACACTTTTGGAAGTGTTTGTTTAACAATTTTGAAATATGACAAAATATAGAATATTCTTGCATGCACGCAGTACTTGTCACAAATCCATGTAAATAAAAAGTAAATAAAAAATTCTAGTTTTGATCTTCAGTGGTCAATTCAGTACTTTTATTATGTATTACGTAGCACAAAAATGTATTATATCTTATTAAATATTGAAGCCCAGAGCTCTCCTTACTGCTGCTGCTGCTGCTTCTACTGCTACTGCTACTGCTACTGCTGCTACTAATAATAATATTAGCACTACTACTAGTACTTCTACTAATACTAATACTACTATTACTATTACTACTACCAGCAATAAGAATGATTGTAATACTAAAAGCAAGGGATATAATTTTTGTTACAGAACGAATTGGTACTTCTCTATTATAATAACAAAACAATAATCTGTTCTAGGCACTGAAATTTCGAAGTGGGCATGTGAGCTTTAATAAACATTGAACAGCGCATCATAGAAGAGGTACATAACGAACTATGCGAAAAACGTAATTCGGGCGATTCGTACATCAAAGACAATTAAAAGAGAAAGTACCATCAATAAAAGTAAGTTAAAATGATAAAATGAGCAGGAGCTTAAACAGAAATGGACGGACAAAAGGATGCATGGACAATTCATCATGGAAATACCGGAAAAAATAGATAAGGACAAAACCGGGAATTGGTTAGCCAGAAGTGATTTAAAGGTCGAGGCAGAGAGATTGGTATGTGCTACACGGGAATGGGCTATCAAAACAAATTATGTAAAATCCAACTGTGGAGTTATGTCCCTTTAACTATTATATGGTGTATGTCCCTTTAAATATGACGTCACGAGTAAGAGCGTCCATCCGGGGCTTTTTCCTGAGTGCTCCGCCATTTGTAAACTTGTATCTTTAGAGCTGAAGTAATAAAGTCTATATAAAGCTTCATTCGTGGTTTAGTTCAACCTATTAGTAATAACACAACATGGTGTCAGAAGTCGTGCACCCGTATGACCATCACTTCAGGCCAGGATACGCCAGGGTCAGCCATTTTTAGGAGCAGTTCAAAAGCTAGCCGGGGAAATTTCATGAAAGTTTATCGCCGGTCGACGTTCAAAGGTGAGCCGGGGATTATTACCGCCGGACCAGAGGATCGTATACTCCTCATGTTCAATTGGCGTTCAACTGTATGTTCAAAAGACACCATATAGTGAATTATTCACCTGGATTATTAACGAGGATCGTATACTCCTCATGTTCAACTGATGTTCAACTTGACATTATAGAGACACGTAGGCATAGGTAGTGAATTTTACCTACACACTGGATTGACTTTTATCTTGATCTTCATCATCTTAATATAACTGAAATTGTTTTATATCGTGATCTAATCATCTATACTGAGCATACGTCATCATGACTACCCAGTTCCAGATAACGCCTCCGGCTGG
>RDPX01000110.1:1525758-1559388 GCA_003991215.1 Morbakka virulenta | reverse complement strand
CAGGAAAAAGAACAAGAAAAGATTGAAAAATACCAGGACTTGAAGAGAGAAATTCAAAGACTTTGGAGTCTTAAGAAGGTCGTAGTGATTCTAATAGTCTTAGGGGCCCTCAGAAGCATAACCAAGAACTTTGAAAAGTACATAGAGAAACTAGGAATACAGATAAATACAACACTGACCCAAAAACTACACTATTAGGAACAGCAAGAATTTTAAGAAAAGTACTGGAGTACTGAATTAGGAAAAGAATGTGAGAGACCTTTGGTTACTTGTTGTAACCGGCTCTCTTACAAATACTCGGTATAACATCTGCCTGTGATGAAAACAGTTTTTAACGATAGTAATAATAATAATACATCAAAGTATCTGACTCAGTAATTGAGGAAATCCAAAAAAAGATCAACCAGCTATCGAGAGACGTAACATTTGAAAGTGAGGTGACTAAAATCAATTCTTCTCCCAATCACGAGAATGCATCTTATGATGCTGATACAAGGCCAGGTACAGGCATGGACGAGCAAAGTAGTACTGAAATGACAACCTTGGTGGCAAACAAGTACAGATACTAGAGAAGCCGAAATAAAAGTTAAAGAAACCAGAGTCCTTAGAGACCATGAACCTCAGGGCCAGTACATTGAGCTCAAGTTAAAGAAAAAAACAACTAATGTGAATAGTGTAATTGGTAGAATCGACCACCAAAACATTTGAGATATCAATACATTGATACTCACGGATCCAAATGTGGTTGCAGCCATGATGTAATGGGAAAAAAAGAAAGGAGCTACGAAGGACTAACAGAAAGCTGGGTGAAAGAGACGAATGTCAATGAATATTGGAGACCAAAGAAAAGATAAAAGTAAGCTGGATCAATGGAAACGGGATAATGTGAAGAAAGAAGATGTAAAAACTAGACTAGAAAAACATTGTTAGCATTGATCCCTTTGTCTTTTATACTAAATAAGGCTAAGTAAAGATATTCACCGGGGAAGGAGGGAAGGTCAAGGCTAAATTAAATGATCTCCTTTTCAAGGATACTTCAAAACAATTTGAAAAAGGCAAGAATCAACTGGATTCCTTGTTGCAAACAGTGCAAGTATTTATTAGTGGCAGTAAGAAGAGATTCCATATTGGGATGAAAATTGATTGATTGATAGTGACTGATTAGATCTAATGGATGGCTGGAAAACAAATTCTTTGCACGATGAAGAAGCTTAAAAGTACCTTGGTGTCCTGAAGAATGTAAAAAATCAAAATTTCAGAAATGAAGGACATACTCGGCAGGAATATTTTCATAGAAATATTAAGATTTTAAGACCCAAGTCTGCATGAAGTAAAGTTTTCAGGTTGAGACAAAATGAAGAGTTGGGAGATCCACTTGGATTCAATTGCTCGAGATGCTTCTGATCACCAACCAAATTGTTTGATAATAGACATTGTATTCAAAAAATCATTTTGAGATGTTTTGCTTTGTAGTTTAGACCACCGGGGTTTAGCAATTGGCAGTAAATTGTCAAAGATGAATGAAAGGAAAGCATCCTGAGATGTAAGCTCATTTCCGAGACAGTTTTTGGGATTAATTTCCTAGAAGACCTGGGATGAAATGTAGCATCACTTAGAAAAATTTGCTAATGCATAGTACATTTCTTTTAAGGACTTCCAAAAAATTACAAATACAAAATACAGATCTGTACTTACCTAACAGGTTCCTCATCTAAAAACATTTACACCTACATGTCCAACAACTCTTATGACTAACTTTATACACTTAAAACTACAAAGTATGAAAACGTGGTTTTGCATTTCTGCTCAACTATTTTGTCTGCTGCCTCTGACAGTTGTATTGTCACATAAAAATACCACACTTTTTAGGGGTGTATTAACAGTATCATATTTTAACATAAAGTTCAAATTAACGATGCACAAAACTATTACTATACCAACAAGTAATGGGGGCAATCTTTCTTTATGGATCTTTTTCTCCACAAAAATTACAAAACATGTTCAAACAAATATCCTTCCTAATAAGGATTTTCTAGAATTTCCTGAATCCAGAAACCAAATTTCTTTCTTTTCAATTTCTTTCAAAATTCTTTTTTAAGCCAACTTTACATAAGACAATATGTGTGGTCTTAATGGGCAGTTAAGTGCAATATTAAAAATAGGATACTTTTGCCTTTGTAATAGTAACTGCATAAACTGGTTTAAAGAAATGACACACTTCAATATTTTAACACAAATTAAACTATTTTAACAACAAAAAACCCATATTTGATGCAGATAAAGTTTGTCAAGCAACCTTCCTTTATTTAAAAATCTGTCAACTGAACATTTTACCACAGTGGACTTCTTCTAAAGGGGGTTTTGTATGGACGTACAGGAGCAAATGCACATCTCTATAAAAACTGACTGCAATAGCAAGTTTCATAAACCCTGAAAGCACATTTTACAAAGCTGGGCAGACAGATATGTTAGACATATTACAGTTTTCTGACTGTGCTCCTCTTAGTTTATTTTTGGCAACCTTAGTCAAAGTCTGGATCCTATTTTTATTTTAAATATGAAACATTCTTTTAAGAATAACAAAAATGTGAAAATTCATACACACTTATCTTGCAGACTGCCATCTTTAATTTAAAAAAATAACAAATTGTGAGACCTGGCTAATTAAATCACAATTTACTTATTGGTATGGCAAAGAATAAAATAAAAGCTTTACTTTTACAAAATATTCACTGCCATAAGTTCATTTACAGAGTGAAGCTAAGTCAAATTGAAGCTTTAAGAGACAGGGCAAGTTATCAAAATTAGCAAATTTTGAGAAGTTTGATGAATCATCATCATCATCATCATATTCGGTTTAATGTCCGTTTTACATGCTAGCATGTGTTGGACAAAAAAAATGAATGTACACGTAAAATTTGTAAACTGAACATACTTGTAAAATACTCTCCTAAATGTGAAGTAAAACAATTACACACACATGATGAAAAATAAACACACTTTCAACAATAATGAAATAATATCAACATTACTTATCACTTGTTGAATTATTTACATTAATTAAATTACACAATGCTCTCAAGTCTACTTTGTATAAGATTTTGTCAACATTTCTCACTAGAATACCTTTCTAGTGAACCATGTTAGATATATTGTATCAGCCCTTCCACCTTGGGATAGTAAAACTCTCTCTAAACATCCTAGAAATTAAAAAAGCATATCTTACAATCTATCTTGCTCTGCTTGAAGAAGTGGGAGAAGAGCTTGCCGTGCCATCAATTCTTCCTTTTGTAGCTCTCTATAATAAAAGACATATTAAACAGTTCAAGAAAAATTTCAGAGTAAAATTAGAATCTAAGCAGACTTCCAATACATCTCCATTAAAAAGGAGCTACAGGATAATAAACAAATAAAATTACTCTTTCACATGAGTAGAATTGTCTCATGGGCTTGTGGGTTGAAATGGGCTTTAATGCCTTTTTTATTTGCTTAAATTCTCAAATTTAACACAGTACCATATTTTTTTTCAGATTCTTTCATTCTATTTCTTCCTTGTTTCCTGTATCTATCCATCTTTTGTCTGCTTTTCTTCCCACCTTCTGTTCTGCATCTCTACATTCTGTCAGATGTTCAATACTTTCATCTTGCTTGCATCCTATACACTTGTGTTTCTTTCAAAAGTTGTTTCCTAGGTTGTACATTTCTAATTTCATTCTGCTACTCATTTGAATCTTTCTTTACTTTACCTACATATTCTTGTCTTTAAAGGTTTTCAGTCTTTTTTTGTTGTTTCATCTTTTTAACCTGATACTTCTTTTGTTCACCAGTTTTTTCCGTCCATTATTTATTCTCTTTTAATACTCTATGACTGAGCTAGCCAGCTTATCAGAAACCTACAAACAATTACTCTTATAATTTATTGAGACAATGGCTTGCAAGATAAATGTCAACAGTGAGGGTAATGATTGAAATAACTGATGCATAGCTTTCTTTGACCTGTGAATTGCTGCTGATATGTTCCCTGACCTCATTTATCCTATCTTGCAATAAATAGGCAAAAAAATAGGAATTGAAGAAAAACAAGTCAAACATAAGCTCTGTCAAACTGGATTTGAATCAGTGCTTACAAAAAAAGCTACTGGTGCCATAACTTAGGTAAACCGTTTTGGAATCTCAGTGGTTATAAAATGATAATGTTAATTAAGAATGAACCACACAGTTTAGTTGTGAGATTAGATTGACATGTACTCCACAACCATCAGATAGACATGTATTACCCTCTTTTCTGACTCCTACCTGCAAAGAAAAGTACAGTATATGCTCTATAAGTGGGAGCTTGGCAGAGATAAAAATTAGTCACCACCACCAAATCTCTTGACAGAGTGATCTTTTTGAAGAAATAGTGGTAATGCTCCACTCATGGAATCTGTCAAATCTGTATTTCTCTCAAGATTAAATAATTGCCAATGAGAAGTCTACCATGTACATTTACAATTATTACTTATACATTCTTAAATATTACATTTGCATTCTAATTAACATTATTTTTTACTCAAATATTGTTGAACATTTTAAGGTTAAGAACTTTAACGGTCAATTTCCAGTAGACAACGGGTATTGCTGTGTTTTCAACCTTCTTCTTCTCTAGCCCCCAGCAGAGTCGATATATGCAATCAATCTTGCATACAGGGTAAATAAGCAAGATACAATATCTCCCAAGTTAAACAGAAGCTACATACAAGAAACAACATGGTAAGTTCAAACTTTTTAAAGATCTTCATAGTCCTTTGGTGACCTCTTCTTGGTCATGTGGCCAAATTGCTACTTGTGATCATCAATCTTATTCTTCATTTCGATTTCAGGTTCCTTCTCAGATTCCATAAATGGTATTTTACTATCTGAGCCTCCCAAAGCTGATTCATCATCTGGTTTTAGCATTTCCTTCAAGTCTATGTCTGGATCTGTTCCTGCTGTCAGTGTTTCCTCTGAATCTGTTAAATGTGAATCATCATGAGAAGCTGTGGCTTAATGGTCAGTGCAACTGCACCATAACCAAGAATTCCGGGTTCAAATCCCTGAGCGGGCAACTTTGGAAATTCACAAAAGAAAAGGTCATTGGTTGGCATCAGGAAGGGCATCCGGCCAAGAAATTCCTCACTGCCAAATCCAAGTCCCTGTGAAGGGCACCATCTGAGCCCCAGTTACTGGGGAAAATTGACATTAACCCCCCCCCCAAAAAAAAATCATCAATAGTATCAAATTGACTACTTCTGACCAGTTCCCAGCATTATCACCAACAGAGAATCCAAAGGCAAAGAGAGAATAAACCAATCTGAGGAATTCTTGGTATTCCTGAATGTTTAAGTTAGTCTTCAGGATCTTGATGGTGTAGGAACAAGGATGTTAATACAACACTATTTTTGTCCGGCCCATTATCTGATACTAATTCTTCTGGCACACTATGATTTGAAAAAAATGTCATTACAAATATCAATCACTGCAGGAGAGTCTGTTTGGTTCAACACCAATATTTCTGGCTAGAGTTTGTAATAATAATGGGCAATAACAAAAGTTTTATTTGCATAAGTAAATAAACCACTCCCCAGTTTTTCTGCCCTAGGTAGATTGGTACATCATGGTTCATCAGTCTCCTTTGATTTTTAAGGAATGTACCTAAAACAAATTTCACATTTTCAGACTGTTTGTTCAATTTCATAAGTAATGCCTGGCCAAAGCACTGATTCTCTTGCACATTGTTTGCATTTGTCAATATTTCAATGTACTGTAAGTAATTTCTGTAAAATGTCTTTGTGACATTGATGAGGAATGTTAGACTAAATTTAATTGAATGTTTTAAACTCTGGTTTACCAAGAAGAGTTATTCCAATATTCTTGCACAAGTAAATTGTTGCTAACCCTGACATCTCACCAATAATAAGGTTATGGCAGGTCCAACAATTACAGTGTAGGTTGGGTTGATCCAGGCCAATTAGGATCCTTCTAGTTTTGCTGTCATGAATGGTTACCTAAAACCATCTTAAATGTTTAAATTTCAATGGTTTCACTTTCGTCACCACAATTGCTTTCAAAGCTGCTTTCTCCTGGACTGCCTCTTGAGTTCACCATCTGATTAACTCTCTCTGCTGCCCCTAAACTTCCAAAAAATAGTGCCACTGGGAGGGGCTCCTACACTGTGACCTGCTCTGTTGACCAATTTTGAAGTTAGGCTTTGTGGTGTCTTTCATTTGACATGAAATCACAAAATGGTTCAATTCACCACATTTTTGGTACTTCTTTCCCCATGCAAAGTGGGATTTGCTCTCAAAAACATACTGAAACTCAAGAAATTTACAGTATACCTTACTAAACTTAGGTGCTTGTCTAGTTTGGGGTCTATTTTTTCATCTTCCATCATTCTTTCTGGTTATATGCCATTGTTTTCTTAACATCCAATGAGCTTCTTAATTCCATCAATCCGTCTAATGCTTGACAGTCCTTTGTTTTCTCTAATGTTAAACCCTTTTCTGACAACAACATCACTAAAGAGACTATTATAACAATCGCCTGTTGCACAAAAACTACAGCTTTTGCTTAATAAATAAAGTTACGTCAAATTACCATCAAATGACTGTCTCACTGTCTTGCGTTTATTTAAAAAATTAAGTATCTCTGATGTCTCATTTGCCATCCCCTGGGCAAAGGCTTCCATTTTCTCAAGAATTACTTTTGGGTCTGTTTTTTCTTCTTCAGATAGGTTCAGAAGCTCAAAGATCTGTCTGGTCTAACAAGTAAGATCCAATGTAAGATTGCAGCTTGATACTTTGCATCTCTCTGATCAAGTCCTAATGGGAGTACATAATCTGTCCATTTTTCTTTCCATGATCTATATGCTGCATATAGATCCATTTTCAATCCTCATCTTGCTCTGATTTGGCTGGATTGTACAGATTTTATCAGGTTTCCCTCAGTTTGCCTACGTTACTTTACCTACTTCAAACCGTTTGTGGAGTTCAAAATTTAAGTTTACTTAAAGGATTTGATGTAGGAAAGGAACTGGAAGGTCGCTGAGGAGCTGCTTCAACAATTCCATTGACGTTGAAGCTTACAGACACTTTATTTGGGACCAAAGCTAACTGCAATTGACCTTTTTGAACCCAGGTAAAAAGCCCGTAATAATGTTTGGGCTAGAAGCATTAATTTTGACGCTAACCTTCTGGGCTAAGCTTCCAGTTCACAAGCTACCAGGTTAAACTTAAAAATATGAATGCAAGTCCTGCCTACCTTCGTTTTCGATTACCAATCCTAATATTATTGAAGCCATAGGCCATAACACCAGCACCTATGAGGAATAAAGTAACGCCAGATGGGCCTCTTTTGGGGATGTTTCTTGCATATTGCACAGAGCCATAACCACCAGACGGTGGCATATCCTGTTTGTATGGTATCTTCTTGAAATACCCCGCCATTTTGATGTACGGCTGTTCAAGTCTAATTCATGTATGATACACAAACTTGAGGAAGTTGTGGCAACAGGGCGCAAGATTGCGCAATGATCTTGAGGCCGCAATCGCTCATCCGGTCTCAGAATCATTGCACAATGTTCCGAAATGGGGGGAAAGGGGAAAAATTAGGTTGGGGAAGAGAACAGGAAAATAATAATCGTAAGTTTAAGTTCTGTAAGGCAGAAACTGAAGGTAAAATTAAGTTCCTATATTTTTAATTGAAAAAGGTGGGGAGGGTCTTTGCGGGTTTTGATTAGTAATAGGTGAATCAGAACAAAGGGCATCCCAACAGTGCTTGATGACAACGATGTTGATCCTGTCCAGGCTTATACAGGCTATCGATTGAGACAGTGGTTGCTGGGGTAAAACTTCAGAACGTATATAGCTTGACAATATTTTTGTTTCAAATAACATTCATCCAGTGAAATTAACTGGATTCTGTGAAGCAGACCCTAGAAGTAAGTATTATTTTCACCTGTGTTTTTGCCATAATTATTTACAGTAGACATTACTCATTTTAAAGTCGATACTGCATTTTTACGAGGGTAGCTAAATTCTCAGCTTATCTCTTGACTTTTTGAACTGGAAAACGTGAGCAGAAAGGGTTGTAACTTTTCAAATATTTGAAACCAATAATGATCAAATTCAGAATCAATGGCTTCAAGCGGAGGGTCTATGGATTCCGTGAATTTGCCGTGGACAAGGTTTTACGTGAAAAGATAGAAAGCAGACGAGGGATAAGCATAGAAAATTTACAAAATAAAATTGGAAATAAATAAGGTCAACAGTGGGATGTGAAATCCATTAATCAACCAAGGACAGAAGCAAATCAAAAGCCTTAACAGTCAAAGCTTTCTGGTGCGGCACCTGATAATGGTAATGGTTATCATGATGGTAGTAATGACGATGACAGGTAAGATAATCTTGGATCAGGCTGGAAGAGAGTCTCCATTTACAATTATTGTTGGCGTCGCCAGCAGCATTTTTAACAGGAAGCTTAGTGAGACCCAGTTTCTTACAGGAATTGCCATCCGAGTAACTTCTTTATGTTAGAGGCACTCACCTTAATGAAAGTATTTGAGAAAACAAAACAAATTTATTTGCATTGGAAATAATCTGGGATCTCTGAAATAGAGAACTAGTCGATTACAGGAAGTTCATGAATGAACTGCCGTGGCGTCTCTCGTCATGGCTCCCCAGCTGACTCGATTCTGGGCTGCTCTAAATGCTTCGACCAGGGTTAGTCCGGATTCCTCTTTCACATTGTCCATAAATCTGGTCCTTGGCCTACCTCTTCTCCTTGTACCAAAAACTACTCCCATTAGTAGCTCTCTTTCCAAGGTGTCTTTCCGAAGGACGTGTCCAAGATACAATAGTCTCCGTCCCACTAAGTTATCCTCTCTACCCAACTGATCCTTAAGGCTCTTCTCCAGCACCAGATTTCAAAGCTTTTATTCGTCTCCTATCACTTTTCTTCACGATCTAGGTCTCGCTACCATATGTCGTAATTGGAAAGATTAATGTATTGAGTAGCCTCATTTTTTTCTTAATAGATATCGATCGATCTTTCCAAACTTTTGAAAGAGCTGAAATTGCGTTTTTGGCGATAGCAATCCTCTTCTTAATTTCTGGGGCATCGTCCAAATCAACCGTGATGAGGACCCCTAGGTAGGTGAATTGCGTCACATTTTTCAATAGGCTAATCGTTTACGAAAATGTTGCCTCTGCTGTTAGCTTCCCTGGATACGATCCTCGATACTTTCGTTCTCTTTGCATTCATCGACATTCCAGGACTTTACGAACTTCGATTTATTCTGTTAACCAACTCCTGCAATTCACCTAAGGTGTGAGCCATCAAAACTACGTCGTCAGGATATCTAAGGTTGGTGAAAGCTCTTCTACTTACTTTTACGCCACCTTCGAACCCTTCTACTGCGTCTCTCATGATACAATCGGAGCATATATTTAAAAGACGGGGAGTCTTTGTTTTACGCCCCTTTCGATGGTAAACCATTTTAAGTCTCCATGTTTTGTGCGGACTTTGGCTTTTGGTCATTATACAGTCATTAACAGCTGAACTAAGTGTATGGGAATTCGAAAACCTGCCTGTTCCCTTGAGATCTGCTGGTCCAATTTTGTTTTATTTCTTTTGTCGATTATTTTAAGTAATATTTTTTAACTTTGGCTTATCAGTGCTATAGTTCTGTTGTTGCAGCATTGCAGAGTGTCTCCCTTCTTTGGTATGGGAATGAAAACGGAGTTTAGCCAATCCTGTGGCCATTGCTTTTCTATCCATATGTTGGTACAAACTTGACGATAAAATATTACACCAGCTTCTCCAGTCTTCTTTATCAGCTCTGCAGTAACCTCATCATCTTCTGTACTCTGATAAAACACAAAAATAGAACAAAAATGGTAAATGAATTTCCCTTCAACAATTTGTCGTCTTAATCTTGTATTGGCTTTCTTCTCACTTCCCTTTCGAACAAATTATCGTCTTTGAAGCCACCAAAATCTCCTACATTTACAATCCCCCCAAAACTGACACCTTTTTCGATAAAAATCAGCCACTTGTAAAAACATTTTGTGTATTTTAATTAACGAAGTGTGGCAAACTCAGGGGATTTCCTGCCAAAACGATTATGGTATAAACATACCACCAAACTCAACTCTACCTAAGCAATCCTGAATAGAGTGAGCTTAAAGCACTGGAAAACAGTCAAAATGTGATTTTCATGTAGATGTTATTTTCTAGGCATATCGAGGGCTCTGATTACGAATATCGTATTTTTTAATCTATGGGTTGGATTTTTTTACAACCATTTAAAATTTTTCCAATATTAGGTAATCGACATTATTAGATGTTCATTATTGCACTGTTCTCAATGTGTGAAATGTTATTGTTTGTTTGCCCTTCCTAATACCATGAACGTTGTAGAACATTGACTGCGTAAATATGGTACTGTGAACAGCATGGAATATTTGCACAACTTTGTGCCAATGTTGCCGTTGGTGTTGAAGCTACATGTACAGTAATTATACTAGTACACTGTTGGGGACTGGTGATAGTCCATTACTTCCTTTGCCTGTGGTTTGAAAGCCATCCTAATTGCATTGAACTCTTTCTCCCTTAAAAATGCCACCTGAATCTCGTCGTTCGTGCAAGAACTCACCAGATAACTTTAGCAACATTTGTGGAAATTATACCATAGTATCGCGACGTAGGAAGTTTTCCAGTGTTTTTACCAGTGCCTATAAAAAATACTTTGACTGCAAGCCAGACCTGGGTAAGACATGAGTTCCTTGAAATTGTTGTGTCTCATGCTTTAGTGGACTGGAACAATGGGCGAAGGGTGACAGGAAGAAGATGCCCTTCGCTGTACCGATGATCTGGCGTGAGCCAACTGATCACGTATCAGATTGTTATTTTTGTTTGACTCAGTTTACACATGAAATCGGGAAAGTGAGGAGAGTCACAAGCTATTCAGTAGTTATGTCTGCCACTCGACCAGTGCCACACGATGATCACCTGCTGGTACCTTGCTTCTCACGAATGAAGGACACTCAATATTTTACCCCCGAACCCAGCGATTCTCCATCTGGATCTAGCTGTGAAGCCCCTGACAGCAAGGTACACCTCATAATGCAACCCGAACCCAATGACCTCGCGCGTGATTTGATGCTTTCCAAGCAGCACTCAGAAATACTTGCATCACGGCTCAATGACTGGAACATGCTGGATCCATCAACGCGAATAACTGCGCTTTGCACACGCAATCAAGAAGTAGCCACGTTCTTCTCAATGACAGACTCTGTGTGTCACTGTGTCGATGTTGTTGGACTGATGAACACGATGGATATCGAGTACACTCCAGACACCTGACAACTGTTCATTGATTCTTCGGTCACGAGTTTGATAGCTGTGCTGCTCCACAACGGGAATGTAAGTTCAAGTATTCCTATCGCGCATGCTGTTGGCATGAAGGAAACGTACGACACGATGCAGATTGTCCTTGACATCATAAAGTACCAGGAGCACAAGTGGGCCATATGTGGCGATTTCAAGGTAATCGGACTTCTCCTGGGTCTTCAGGGTGGATACACGAAGCACAGCTGTTTCCTCTGCCTTTGGGATAGTCGAGCTGACGACCAGCATTACAAGAAAAAGAACTGGCCACAGCAAGAATCCTTCATGCCTTGAAACCAGAACGTGTTCTGCTCCCTTCATTACACACCAAACAGGGTTTGATGAAACAGTTTGTCAAAACAATGGACAAGAAGAGCAAAGGATTCAAGTACGTAGAAGAGAGGTCAGTGAAGCGAAGTTGAAAGCGGGAATATTTTTTGCGCCCCAAATTAGAGACCTGATCATGGAAGAAAAATTCACAAAGCTCCTAGTTCCAAAGGCGGTGAAAGCTTGGATGTCCTTCAAGGCTGTGATTGCTAACTTCCACGGCAATACGAAGTCAGAGAACTATGTGCAACTTACCAATAATCTTCTCCGAGACAACAAGAAAATGGGCTGCCGTATGTCATTGAAACTTCACTATTTGCACTCTCATCTGGACTCATCTTCCCTGACAACCTTGGAGGAGTCAGTGACGACAAATTTCACCAATCAATCTCGACAATCGAGCATCGCTATCAAGGCCGTTGGGATCTTGTAATGTTGGACGATTACTGCAGCTCCTACAACGGAAAACCAATGGCGTCCACAGCCAAAAAGCAAACCGTTTTTTCGAACTTTGACTTTTGTAATTATATCCTTGTACTGTACATGCTGCAACTGGGTATCGATGTGTGATTAATGCCTATTATTACTTAAGTAGTTTGTATAATGTTGTACTACTTTGAATTTTGATTTGCATTTACAAATAGATCTATAAATCTTATAGGGATGGCTACAAACTTCTTCCATGAGTCACAATGTTATATCTCAGTTGCATTAGGTAACAGATATTAGGGGTGGGCAAAAAGGCAAACAATTAGATATCATTGGGTTTAAGACCATTATTGTTGCACAAACCAAATTTAATGAGGTTTTTATCTGTAAAATCATTTTAGGGTTATTCAGCATAGGTTTTTAGAAATTTGACCTAAGTAACAGTTTTTCTAAGAAAAAAAATATTGCAGGACGGGGTCAATAAACAGAGTACTGCTAAAACTCAAAACCAGAGTCAAATAATGAAAATGATTGGAGCACTGAGCTTGTGAAAAAAGGAGGGAAATCCATCCTGAAACCACTTCTTAAAATATTTCAAAAAATTATAAATTAGATGATAATACCTTTACAATGGGAAAGGTTGCGGACTAAATCTCTGCTGAAAAACAAAGGCAGTAGAATTGAGGGGAAAAAAAACCAAAAGAGGTATTTTTATCACCAACACCATAAGCATTTTATTTAAAGATTCTTTAAGGAAAGATGAAAAAAATTTAAAGATGAATGGAAGACAAAATGATGTTAGAAATAAAAGGTCGGCTACTAATAATTGAATTATACTTATGGCAACAATGGATAACAACAAAAGAACTCAAAAACACACTTACATAATTACAGGGGGTGTGATAATTGATTTGATTGATTATGGCTAAAAGACTACCTAATTGATCTTAATGAAGCAGGAATAAGAGAAAGAGAGGTTAGCATTAAACATTTTTCTGACTAAAAGAACATGTGTTAAAATAGATACGCCACCTGGAAAAACAAAATCGATAAAAGTGAAGGAGGCAGTGAAACAGGGGACAATCTACGGTTCATTGCTTTGGCGTGTCAACTCTTGCAATGTCAACAATTAAAAAAACCCTCAGAGAGTTTCATAATACCAACAACAAAAGTAGGAGAAGAGGCGTATATTAACGATAACCTAATAGCAGAAAGCGAACAACTAGTAGATAAAGTCGGAAGCTGAAATGGGGAAAAAAAGAATATGTTCAGTAACGCAAATGACAAAAGCTATTACATGCTCATCAAGAACTGGAAGAAACAGAAAGTTAATGAGGCTAATTCTTATGCCAAAAAAAAGGAAAAATTACAAAAACAAAAGAATACAAGTGGCAATTTTAAGACATTCAAATAAATTAATATCAGAGCAAAAGGAATGGCTCCAGAAGCAAAGAGAATAGTAGGTAAAAGAATGACTGAAGAACTGAACACGAGTTATTCTTAAATTATATGGACTAATTGGAGACAGAATCTTTTTAAAATAACATAAAGTGAATTCCTAGAAAATATATTACATCTACCACAATCAGTCACATACAGGGGAATTCTGATGGAAATGGGAATCTGGATACTCCAATCCAGGATTCATTATTGACAACTAATGCTATGGAAAGACTCATTGAACTCTGAGGAAGAAAGACTTAGCAGAAAAGTGATATGGATCCAAAATAACTGAAACGGGAAGTAGGGTGGCATAAAAAATTTGAACTGACAGTCCAAAATATAATGTGAATTTGGCACAAGCACAAACAATTACAAAATCCAAATGGAAAAAGCGTGATTAAAAGAGTAAAAAATTAATTGGTTGGAAAAAATTGGTGAACAAAAAAAGGATCAGATAAAAAAAGGAAAAGACAGGAAAATACCCTTTAAAATGTATAGATGAAGTAAAAGTTTTAATGAGAAGAAGAATCATCATAATGAAATTAGAAACGTGCAACCAAGGAAACAATTTTTGGAAGAACCAAAAGTGTATAGGATGCAAGCAAGATGAAAGTATTGAACATCTAACGGAATGTAGGGACGCAGGATATAAGAAAGGACGAAAAGCAGACAGAAGATGGATAGATAGAGGAAATAAGGAAGAACTAGAACTAAAGAATCAGAAAAGAAATTTTATATGATTTAAAAAGTGCCCTGTATAAAATAGAAAAATCATAATAAGGAGACATGTATATCATGCTTGCTTAAAAATGCAAAGTGGAATATCAAGATTCACAAGATTAGACTCCTAAATTTGTGGAATAGGGGCCATAATAGGGTATCACAGGCCCATGAGGCATTTTTTTTCTTGTAGAAAAGTCATTTCATTTTTTTAAATCATATTATGGCGATATTAAGAGAAAAATTGTATCTGATGTGGCAGAGAATACAAAATCTTTATTACTTATGTGTAAAGAACTGTCCTTTGAAAATTTCGGAAATAAGTAAGAGCTTGAAAATCTACAGCCACAATTAATAAAAAGATCAGTGAATTTAATACTGGACTAAAATACATGAATGTAAATACCATGTGAAAGAATAACACCTTGCCCGAACATTAAATCACAGTAAATTACACGCTAACCGAAATGGCGACAGTCACCTTACAATAAGTATTATTTTAAAAAATCGGATCTTACGATTTATTTTGATAAGACTTTTCTTTAGAGGCTAAACACCATACTGATAACCAAGGCCAACAATTTTTTGCTCCTTTAAAGGGAACAGGTGTTTCTAGCTAATTTTGACACGCTGAATTCAAATGTGGCATCTATTTTAGCCCATCACATAAAAATATTTTGATACAGTGGATTTCATATTTTGAGTGTTTCTCAATTTTTATAAAACATTGCCCAGGTTTGAGGAAACATTTTCCGGTCACGTGCTTTTAAAATGATTGGAGTGTCTGTTTAAAATCCTTAGTTGCTTGCCTGGCCAATTTTGAAGAGTTATTTAATGAGTGATGAGATCATCAATGTGTAACATATTGCGTGATTGCGTGTTTATAACTTGTGTTGTATGTGTGAAGTTAACACCTGTGAATCAGTAATGACGTCAATCACAGGTGGTGTTTCTATCATGTCCTGCTATCGTTATTAAAATTACATTTAAATGTTGTATGGTAGCAAGACCCTCTCTAATTCTGAGTCAAACAAGAACGTGTTATATTTTGCAACAGAGAAAATTTGACATATCCTTAAAGCTTCTTAGGTTTATGGTGTATACCAGATCGTTCAAAATTCATGGCTTCAGAACAAAGAAAAAGACCTTTGGCTATTCAACAATCTCTACCAGAAACAAACTGCAGCTATTTCAATAAATGGAAAACTCAGTCAATGGGGCCAGATTAACAGGGGAGTCCGACGGGGTTGTGCTCTGTCGCCAGGTCTGTTTTCACTCCATGCAGAAAACATCATGCGGAGGATAACGACATCAGAGTGCATCACGATCAACGGTTCACCAATTAATAACAATCGATATGCTGACACAGTGCTTACAGCTGAAAACTTCCAAGATCTACAGAAGCTTCTACGCTCATTAGAAAAAGAAAGCAAGGGAAGGGGTTTGACGATCAACAAAAAGAAAACGAAGATTATGCTTCTGAGTAGTCTGACAACCCTCGAAGCGACATCTTCCTTGAGAAAAAAAGCTGGAACAGACCAACCATTTCGAAAATTTGGGCAGCCTTATAACATCAGATTGCATATGTGAAAAATAAATCAGGAGACAAATTGTTCTTGCCAATAAAGCTTTCATGCAAAAGAAAAACATTCTAACAGATAAAAAGCTCAACATCAAGTTACGCATAAGGTTGCTGAAACGTTATGTGACGTCAACTTTGTTCTATACCTGTGAAAGCTGGACTACAAGTTCACGCTGTAAAAAGAAGCTGGAAGCTATGGAAATGTGGTGTTACAGAAGAATGGAATGGATATCCTGGGTTAAAAGAATTTCCCAAGTGTGTACCCAAGTCGGCCATAAGACCAGTTTTACATTGTACCAATATCCCTGTACCTATTTTCGTTAATCTCCCGGATATTTGGATGATAGACAACGATCACGATGAAGCACCAAAGGGTGAATCAACTGAAAATTATGATTGCTAAGATAAAAACTAATAGAAGCAGAACCTCCACAACTCTTCTCGCAATTGAATGACTTGGTACGAGATCTTACCCTTTCAAAAGAATCATCTCAGAAAACCTCCTACTTCCAGCTACAAGAATTTCCTTCTTTTGGACTGTAGAGAGCAAGCTCTTGCAATACTTAAAAAACAAAGTGAACTTTGTGTACTGCAATAATATGCCAGAGCTTCTTAATGAAATGGCAATAGTCCAGTATATTCCAGAAAATTGGAGGCTGTTCATTGAATTTCAAGCAAAGCTTGAAGTGTGTGCAAAGGAGACATATGAAAGCATCAGGATTGTTTTGGACCTGATTAGGTACACTGAGCAGCAATGGATTATATGTGTTGATCTACAAATGGTTTGTTTTCTTCTTGGTCAACAGAATGGCTACATAAAGTACCCATGTTTTCTGTCTTTGGGACAGCAGAGCCAGACAAGACCATTGGGTGCAGAAAGAGTGGCCAATTAGAAAGGAAATAAATGTCGAAGATAAAAATATCCCATTAGCTGATAGGAGAAAGATGGTATTCCCACCACATCATACAAAACTAGGTTTTATCAAGCAATTTTTTAAAGGCTTGTACAGAGGAAACTGTTTCCAGTACATCAAAGCTGACTTTCCAATTGTAAGTGAAGAAAAAATCAAAGCAGAGATACTTAATGGGCCTCAAGCTAGAAAACTGATCAAGGACCCTAATTTCATGGAAAGCAGGATGATAACATTACTGTGATCAACAATTTAATCAAAAGCTTTTATGCACTTGGATGTAACACAAGTATAAAATTACATTTCTTGCATAATCACTTTGACAGATTTCCTAAAAATCTTGCAGATGTTAGTGATGAACAGGAAAAAAGGTTTCATCAAGATATTAAAAAGATTGTATTGCTGTTTACCATCACAGAAAGTCTAGTGAAAAAAAGTTTTTACCTCACTGAATCCATACCAACATCACTGATTCTTGGCAAAGAACTACCTAAATATAATTGGAAAAGTCTTTTACTTGTATTACTCTATTCTGATAGTTACCAAGACTGACATTCCTTTAAGAAATATTCTTGTAATATATTTCAGCAGCAGTAGATGTGATAGTGGAAATCTGATGCGATTTTGGAATTCAGCATATCAAAATTGTATAGAAATTTCTATTGGTAACAAGGGGCAGGAAAATTTTTTTTTTTATCTTCCCTTATCTTTGGTCATCAAAAAGGATTAGTTATCAGTTCTATAAAATAAAATAGCTTGTTGGTTCATATTGATTAGCTTAAAGATCTTGTCAAAGATAATGGCTTTTACCTACAAAAGTGGGACTGCTTTTTATATCTGAGACTATTTAAAACACTAAAGAACAGATTTACAAGAAGTATAAATAAGATATCATTTGTTGGTATAGAAATTAAATTCAACAAAGCAAAATCGTTTTGGTAGCTGCCTGGTATAGACCTTTTTTTAATCTGATTAAAATGTTTACTAGACTTGAAAAAATTCTTTGATCAAGAGAAGAATTAGTTAAAATGCATTTTCTTTTACAAAATTTATTACAAACCCTATTAGAGAAACTCATAAATAAAATTGCATAGTCATTGCATTATTTATTTTGTATTATTGATAAAAAGCATAATGAAGACATACCACAGCAGCCCAACTCTCTAGTATCAATGAATATAAGACCAATAAAAAAGGTAGGAACTTTAGGAGCATTGATTTTGACTACAATTGGATTGCAAGTCACGTCCTCAAAGTTAGGTTTGCACCTTTAAAAGTGCATCAGGGTTCTTGCCTTAGACCTTGTATATATATATAAATATAAAAAGGAGATCCAGCATGTTAGCAGGGTGCTGATTTTATCAACAAGCTTTACTTTAAGTGTAGAGACAGCAGATCATGCTTGCAATCCGTGGGCATAGCCCTTTAAAGTAATGATCCAAATTGGTTAAATGTCCTAGCCACCTTGTCGTTACTCCTGCCATCCTTGCTTTCTTTAGTTTCATTATGGTCAGTTACATGGGTAAAACAGTTATCGAGAATTTTTTATCAAGTACCTGCCATACTGCAGTGTATTAACTGGTGAAAAACAAATATTAACTAAAAATGTTGCCCATTCATTGTAATCAAGTACTAAGGAATTAGTCATAGAATGAAAAAGAAGTAAACAAGCACACAAATCTAGTTTTTAATACCCCAAAAGTATTTTTTGCTATGGTAAAAACATTTATTAAACACAAGTAAAAACACAACTAAAATTACACCTCATTGTGCTCTTCCTATATATTTCCTAAGGCAAGTTGGAAATTATTCATCTCACTGCATAAAAGTAGCATTTTGCTAACCAACTCAAAAATATCACTTAAAAGTATAAAATATATAATTTACATTTGTCAATTTTTGATGGCAAGTATATACAATGGAAGCAAAGATAAGACTTTATCTCAATTAACACTTAACCTAAGATCAAGGTGTGTCTAACTGAAAACTGCATCTGATTCTTTGGTTGTAAAACAGTTGACATATGGACTAGTAGTTTTATCTGTTACCCTTTGACTAAATCGTTAGAAGTTGAGCAGCTTAAGCAGAACTCATCAATTAGGCATCTGATTTTAAATCTGTCCGTGGTCTTCTGAAGCAAAGAACATGAGGTTCTACAATGCAAATAAAATAAAAACTTTCTCAGGGATATTAAAAAATATGACAAGATGTTTTGTGATATTAATCATACAAGTACATACCATTTGATTAAACTCTTAAAAAAACACAACCCTAACAAATAACAAGCAAAAGCTTAATATAAAATGTGTAATAATAGGTGTCATCAAAAATCCCCCCAAAACTGATAAACAGGGGCAAAAATATATGGGGGTGGGGTGAAGTAGGTACAGTTGAAAGTATAAATAGCAAAAAATAACCAGGGAAGATTTTTTGAATGACACCCTATCTACTTGAAATACATTCGACATTAATTTTATTTGCATCAAAATTTAATCAGTTTAGTGTGTGTGTATGTGTGTGTATATATATATATTGTCGGAAATTCCCTCCTGCATCGTATCTGTCAATTATATTAGTTCTATAGGAAGCTTCCATATTTTGTATTGGCCCCAAGAGGGAAAACTTCCGTCCGTTTTGAGTGATAATTACCCTCCTTTATATTTTCATTGCCTCGCCCTTTCACCGAAGATTAAAGATTCAAACGTTTTCTAAGTTCACCTTCTTCATCGTAATGCAAAGACCCTTCATCGTAACGTCAAGAACCTTTATTGTAACGTCAGGTAACACTGGTCGTCATTTCTCCTCAATTATCTGCATTTCTTCAGTCGACTACAGGTATAGCATCGTGACTTGCATTTTCTTCACTGTCAGCCAACGTTCTACTTCGTTTTCAATGTAATTATATCACTGCCTACGTATCTCATCGAATCATCGTCTCCAACTTTTCCACGAATATACGCACGGAAATTACATACATGTTTGCGAACTATATTAGAAACTTAAAGACATTGTGACTGTTGTTTTTTCATCTTCTCGAATGCCCAGTCAGGACGGAATTTGCTTGTTATGTAAATAACAATTCATTGTATATATATTTATCAAATTTTTCAAATCACTTTTGCAAGAGACGATTAACACTTAAGGTTAACATAAATTGAAGGTGAGTTTTTTTGCTTAATGATTTCTTTTATTTGCTGGAGTAAAGATTTGTTAGAAGTGTGTCGTTAAAATATTAGCGATAATATATATATATATATATAAATAAAAGAGAGAGGTTGGAAATAAAAAAAGAAAGTTTGTATATTAGTTGTCTCAAACAGAGTCTATTATGAGAACACAGAAGTCTGTGAAAGCTTTGTGTTACCAGCAGTACCATAAATTTTTGTCAGATTAGGAAAATGTCATGATGTACCTTGCTTCCTAAAAAGTGGCCATCTAAAAAAGATTATGTTTGGAATACATTTGATTAGCATATTTTTTGTATTTAAATTTACTGATACAGATTATACAAAGTTTGGATTTGGCATTCTGCTAACTTCACCAGCTCAAAACCTTTTGTTGTGTCAGAGCATTGTTTATAGCTAAAATATCAGTCATGCTTTATGGGGCAGACCTGTAATCATTTTATACCTGTAAGGCTAAATTACAGTGGTATGACACATTGTCTTTGATGTACAGAGTCAATTTAATTTGGCAGGTTTTCAGCCATTTTGCTATTTAATGACAGCACACTTCACTGGTCCCATGGCATGGCACAGCCATAGGGTCATTGAGCACCTGACCAGTTGCAATAGATAGGAAGGACAAAATAAAACTATTTGGATAACTACTGATGGTTAACATGTTTTGCTTAAAAATTTACCAGAGAAGTCACATAAAGAAATTATTGTATATAGTAAAGCAAATTTTGGTTATTCTGTCATATCAATATAAAACTGTTTTGCCTGGTTTGTTTATGATTGATGTCACAATATGTTGTAAGCTAAGTTGCCTTGTGTATAGGTTCTTACTGGTATTTTATAGACATGACAGAAATCTACAGGGTTTTTGAGTTAGAAAAAGCTAGTACAGTAAACATGTATTTATTTTGCAAGTCTTGGTATCATACTTGTATACTTATGGTCGAATATGACTAAGTGGTAGATATTCAAACCGAAGGCACAACAATAATAACAGATTTGGCTCATTATGTGCATTGTTTGAACCAAGGAGAATGTAGCTAACACTTGTAGCAGTTTGGTAACTAAATCTTTATCTAGCAATTGGAGCTCAGACGGTGCCCTTCAGAGGGGCTTTGATTTGGCAGTGAGGAATTTCTTGGCCGGATGCCCTTCCTGACGCCAACCAATGGCTTTTTTTCCTTGTAAAGTTCCAAATTCTCCTCGACAGCTCGGGGAATCGAACCCGGAACTTTTGGTTCCTGTGCAGTTGCACTAACCATTAAGCCACGGCTCCTCATCTGGTAACCAAATATAGATTTGGGACCAGCAAACTTTAAAGTCTGTTAGCAGCTATTGTGCCGTGTAAAGGTTTCTTACCAAATTGTAATGGCAGGTAGCGAGGTATTTCTGATAACATGCGCTAAACCCAAATTTATTCATTATATTAATTTATCAAAATTTATAGAGGTTTTTACTTATAAGGGTCTTAATAATTACCGTTAAAGGCAGTGAAAAAACAGGGCATGTATTCTGTCTTCCTTTTACTAATATTTTGTAGTTCTATGTTCGGTTGTGCTTTGTCCCAATTCTTCAGAAGCAATGAGTACATATGTAAACCTCTTCCATCGCATTACCTTATTTCCAGAACACAACTTCTTTTTACATTACCAAAAAGTACTTACGGTGTTCAATTTTAGGTTACCTTACATTAAACTGGGTCCAGTTACATCAACACTGTTTTTTTCATACACTGGGACATCAATTCTTAGGAAATTCTGTCAGACGTTACCTGGTTTATGAAACATATAGTGTATCCAGCCTTGTGATTGTTGAACACCTAGACCACGCCATTCAGTTTCTCCCATTAACCTACTTTGAGGAATTTTTTTGGCCATATCTTTTGTTACAATAACATGCCTAAATAAAATAAAGAATGATACAAGTATTTAATGCTGAATCCTTTCAAAGCAATGCCGAAAATTTCTTGAACAGAGGTCAAGTTGCTTGGGAAAAAAACTTTTTGAAGCGACCTCATTTAACATAAACAGTAAAAGTTTCTTACCTGTATTCGTAAATATCATCATAATATTTTTCAGAATAATAAACGTTTCTACTCGACATGCTTTCAGAAGGAAAGTCGCCAAAGCACCAAATAAAATAGGACAACAGTACAGCGCCAAAACGTTTTCACTCAAGCCAACTCAAGATGAAAATTTGAACTGGGTTTTTGGGTAACACCTGAATGCTCATTGGTGGAAAATTTGAAACCTTCGTAATTTCGATTGGCCGCTGCTGATGACAAAAATTTATTGCGCATGTCTTATTTGATTCATACGATCTCACTTCAAAAAATGGCCTCATTTTCATTTTGTACTTTTGATTGTGAAAAACAAAAAAGCAAATTTCTGGCTAGTCAAAGGGAAATGTATACCTTGTTAGATTGTTAATCACACAGGTTTTCTGCTCCAATTTGACTCAGTGGGAGGTTTGGCCTTTTACTGGAATAATTAAATAATGTTTTATGTTACACCATTTCCCCTCCGTCTATGAATCATTTACCATGACATCAAATACGGATGGCACCCAAAGACTTGATCGTGTAAACAAATGTCTGACCGAGGATTTATTGGCATGTGATTTTAAGTTAAGTTTGTTTGCGGGGGCATTACAAACATACAGGCAAGACTTTTGTTTAAGACCTTTTCCACAGTCGTTTATTGACGACGATGGCATTAGAAATGCTGATTTATTGGTAAGTTTTTTAATCGGTCTGCAGATAAAATAAGACCTTGCATCTCCTTTGATGGAGATGTCATATTTTGAATTAAATTTATGATTTACCTGAACTTATCAAATACAAAGTTCTTGAAATTTGTCGTAGAGCCCTGAAGTACCTATGGAGTGTTGAAAGTTAGAATACCTTTGTATCTAAGTAACACAATGTGTCACTGGTCAAAAATTTTTTTGAAAGAATAACACTACTGAAACAAATGCACAAGACTGTAAAAGGTTGTTTTCTGTTTCTAATATTTAAATGTAGGAAACAACTTCCTGTTTAATAGGAATTCTGCTAATGTTATAGCATATTGACACAGCCCACTTTACACAAGCACCTGAGGGTAAAAATATTTTGTTGAGTGGTTGCTAATTATATCATGTGATGTGATAAGCCTTGAATTTGGTAACAGGTGTAAGCAAATGCATATTCATCTCACTGCATAAAAGTAGAATTTTGCTATCCAACTCAAAAATATCACTTAAAAGTATAAAATATATAGTTTACATTTGTCAATTTGTTATGGAAAGTATATACAGTGAAAGCAAAGGGAAGAATTTATCTCAATTAACCCTAAACCTAAGATCAATGTGTGTCTAACTGAAAACTGCATCTGGTTGGTTGGTTGTAAAACAGTTGACATATGGACTAGTAGTTTTATCTGTTACCCATGACTAAATCTTTAGAAGAAAACTGGTATTTTATAGGCCTTGGAAAAAGGAAATGATAGCAGGGAATGATGTTTACACAAAAGAGCAATGTTTGAGAAAGTTTGGTGACCTAACTACAATTAAAAACTGGTGGTAAGGCATTTTGTGTTGCAAGACCTTGCTAACAAATGCAAGGATGTAAGAGGTGACATTTGTATACAGAATGATGAAAGGGACCCTGTTTCCAATGAGAGAGGGAAAGAGGGAGGAATAGAAGTTAAGGCCATGATAGGAGCATTAAAAATTGATAAATAAGGAATTCACTTGGGTTTAGTATTATCTGGATATTGGAAGCTTAAAAAATAACCCAGGTACATAGATAAATAGAGAATATTCAAGCATAATTACAAAAAACAAGAAATGGTAAGAATGCTGATGTGCCAGCAATAATTGCAAAAATGCTAAAAGCTTCTCATGAAGGTGTTGTGGAACTCTTTACAGTTCCAGTCTTTTGACCACATTGGGAAGGAGAGAAATGTAGCAATTGTGGAAACAGGCTGCATTATCAGTTTCAAAGGTAAGTATAATGGAATGGAACATAGAAACTGAAAAACCTTAAGATTACATTTGATAGAGTTTTTGAGAAGAATGTTGGAAAACTATATTAGAGAAACAGTCAAAATTAATGAATGAAAATGTGGGTTTATTTCTGATAGAGAAGCTGCTGATGCAATCTTTATCACGAAGCAAATTCAGAAAAAAGTAACTTGCAAAGTGTAAAGGTGTATACTTGCTTTTGTGGACTTAAGGATTTTGACTATGTGCCCTGACTGGTAGTCAAATGGGCTCTGGGACAATATGCTCAGATAAATAACTGATTAATATAACACTGCCCATATATTAAAATGCAGTCAGTTGTTCTTTCACCTTCAATAGCACTGTTAGGGAAGGTTAGGTTTAAAAGTAGGGGTGGTTCAAAGCAATGTTTTAAGCTCTTTGCTGTTTATTGTTGTTTTCAAGCACTCTTAATTATATTCAGAACTGGAATGCCTTGCCGACTCCTGTATGTTAATGATCTGAAAACCAGTTCAGGAACTAAAAAATGGGATTTACTTCAACTTTTCTCCAAATATTTGCCTAACATGTATTCTTAAAAATTGGATACATTAAGTTATAGTTAAAAAATAGCATGTATTTTTTAATTGTATTGTATAGAAAATGGGATGGTCAAACTAAAAGTGAAATGGAAAATGACACTGGGCTTAAAAAGTCTCAACATTTTGGACTCAATTGATGTAAGATATCATGTCATGGGCAGTAAGCTATTGCCAGGCTAGTGATACTTCTCCCATCATCAGACTCACAACATGATGAATATCATACATTTATGACACTCACCATTGATGCTTAAATGTATGGAGATGATAAGGCTATCCTCTGGTTCTAAATGTTGAACCACTCCATGGCTTGACTGTAACAGTTTTACCAATACAGTAGTAGCTGAATTGTTAAATCAGCAGCTTACCATGCAAAAGCTTCCTGTTTTAACTCACAACCACACCCTTGAAAATGCTGCAGGCATTTTATTTTCCCATTATAAGTGGTATCCTATTAAGTTTGTACATGTGTACATATATAGAATAAGGAGAAGGAAAAAAGCAACCAAAGAAAATATCAAAAAGTGTTTTAAGCCTTTTTTAAGATACAAGAAGAAAAAATAATACAAAAGCATCACAAAATGATATAGTCATTTGCAGGGTTTTGACTAACCTTTGCTTCATGATAATCATATAGTGTTAACCTAAGATGTGTTTTATTCCATAGCTTACTATTAAATATTTTTTCCAATAGAAAGAAGAATTCAAAAAGATACCCTCACTAAGAAGTATCAAAGAAAAGAAAAAAAAAGTTACAGAAAATGAACTAGAAATTTTGGACACAGTATTAAGTGACAAGGTTTTCAAGGCAGAAACATGTAAAAAGCATGTGGTAAGTTTTTTGTTTTATTTTTGTTTAAAAGGTAGGGCTTGTATTGCTTATGTCAGTTCATTATTCTACATTTTTTAAATCGTGTACGAAATGATAGTTTATCAATGCTTTTATGAACTTAGAAAAATACAAATATTTTTGTATTATAATCAACTGAAAACTATCTTTGTCTATTCGTGATGTGCAGATATTTGTTTCAAAAGAAACACTGCACGTTAATCTTGAAAAATGAAGACTATTAAATTGTTATTTTTATCTCAATTGACAATTAATATAATCGCACACCACCATCGCACGCCTAATAGATTCAGGCATGCAATTAATCACTCGCCTGAATTCAGGATTTTGCTTCTAGGCGTGTGATTCATCACACACCTGAAATTTTCTTACAACAAAGCCTGACAGTTGAATGGCTAACCATCTCGATCAATGGAGAAATTACAAAAATAAACTACCACAAACCACTTAATTCTCTGTTTGAACCATCACCTCATTATGATCACCTATCAATATATGCCAGTGATTTCAACTGTCATCATACAACTTAGGGCTATTCCATAAATAATCACATGCTTTTTATGATTGGTCCAGCACATTCAATATTAATTTGCTTTTCAATCAGAATCAACCAAAGATGTTTCATTCTGGTGCATGGGACACCTACAGTGAATTCAGGATTAATTCTTGGTCATTTTCACAACTGCTAGAATAAAGTGATTATCTTGTTGTTTGATGAGATAGGTTGTGCTTATACTAGAACAATTTTTGTTCTTAACTGTGCTGTTTATGCCCTTAACCTGTCAACAAGTACTGAAAATAACATGTAGTGTTGTAATTTGATGGGCTGATATGTATGTTGCAGAATTTGATCCTTACATGTTTGAGAAAACATTAGTGGTAGACATCAGGAAAAAAATTGCATCATAGGTTTATAATGAGTTAAAGGCAATAGGTAAAGTAAAGCTCCTTGGGAATTTCATGTGCTGGTGCTTCCAGTTTTGTTTATGCCCTTCATTATTGTAACCATTACAGTTATACAAAGTACCTATGACCTTTTTAAAGGGATTGAACAATGGTGCACCATATATAGAAGGAAATGGCTTGGGTTGTCAAATATATTAAACAAGACTGCGTTGTTGGGAAAGCAGGCTCCCTGACCTGCATTGACATAACTATTGAACAAAAATTTTACTTCTGCATTCACTGCTAGAACAATCCTCTCCATCATCAGTGCAGTGTTTGCAAGTATTTTCTTTATCTGGAGTACCTTTGCCAAGTCTACATATTTATAGTATGGAGCCACTTATATATTGTAAAAATCATCGTTGACCCATTTTCTAAGTAACCAAAAGTTAAAACAATGCAACAGACATCAGTAACTACTACACACATTTTTCACCAAGTGGGGAAATTCTGTTACCCCATTTTGTAATGGGTGTATTCATTGGGCCAGTTCAATTGATCCAGTCATCAGCTAACTCCAGGGTTTCATGCTAAGAAATTTGGTCAATCATAAGAGGAGCCATGGCTTTATGGTTAGTGCAACTGCATCATAACCAAGAATTCCTGGTTCGATTTGCTGAGTGGGCGAGATATTGTGGTTGTCTGAAAGTTTTTTTGCTTGATATTTTTAATTTTCTAATCTATTATAGTTTCAAAATCCTAAATAGGTACTGTAAATCTTTTTACCAAGAATTGAACTCTGCTATTTTCCCCAGCATAAAGTTTGCCATACACTTTTGAAAGACAAATACAAAGACAAGTTCTGTTTTCCTAACAGACTGACTAATCCATTCCATTATTAGTAAAGACAAAAAGTTAACAGAATTTGTGCCAGCCATCAGATAATTTACATTTGTGGTACTCTGCTATTCCTTTGTTGTTATATTTTTTGGATGATTTTTGGTCATATTGCATGGAAAAGGGGTCTTGTTAAGGGAAAGATGATTGACCCTTTAAGGAGTAATTTTTATTGGTCACATTTTTAATAAGTGCTAATGACAGCACAATAGTGAATTGGCCCTTTTCATGTGGTAGATCTACTNTTTTGTTTTGTTTGTTTTGTTCAGGAAAAACTTTTCATTTGAAGAATGGTAGTTTTTTGTGATAAGCCCATGCTTTATTAATAGACGCATTTTTTAAATCGTGTACGAAATGATCAATAGTTTATCAATGCTTTTATGAACTTAGAAAAATACAAATATTTTTGTATTATAATCAACTGAAAACTATCTTTGTCTATTCGTGATGTGCAGATATTTGTTTCAAAAGAAACACTGCACGTTAATCTTGAAAAATGAAGACTATTAAATTGTTATTTTTATCTCAATTGACAATTAATATAATCGCACACCACCATCGCACGCCTAATAGATTCAGGCATGCAATTAATCACTCGCCTGAATTCAGGATTTTGCTTCTAGGCGTGTGATTCATCACACACCTGAAATTTTCTTACAACAAAGCCTGACAGTTGAATGGCTAACCATCTCGATCAATGGAGAAATTACAAAAATAAACTACCACAAACCACTTAATTCTCTGTTTGAACCATCACCCCATTATGATCACCTATCAATATATGCCAGTGATTTCAACTGTCATCATACAACTTAGGGCTATTCCATAAATAATCACATGCTTTTTATGATTGGTCCAGCACATTCAATATTAATTTGCTTTTCAATCAGAATCAACCAAAGATGTTTCATTCTGGTGCATGGGACACCTACAGTGAATTCAGGATTAATTCTTGGTCATTTTCACAACTGCTAGAATAAAGTGATTATCTTGTTGTTTGATGAGATAGGTTGTGCTTATACTAGAACAATTTTTGTTCTTAACTGTGCTGTTTATGCCCTTAACCTGTCAACAAGTACTGAAAATAACATGTAGTGTTGTAATTTGATGGGCTGATATGTATGTTGCAGAATTTGATCCTTACATGTTTGAGAAAACATTAGTGGTAGACATCAGGAAAAAAATTGCATCATAGGTTTATAATGAGTTAAAGGCAATAGGTAAAGTAAAGCTCCTTGGGAATTTCATGTGCTGGTGCTTCCAGTTTTGTTTATGCCCTTCATTATTGTAACCATTACAGTTATACAAAGTACCTATGACCTTTTTAAAGGGATTGAACAATGGTGCACCATATATAGAAGGAAATGGCTTGGGTTGTCAAATATATTAAACAAGACTGCATTGTTGGGAAAGCAGGCTCCCTGACCTGCATTGACATAACTATTGAACAAAAATTTTACTTCTGCATTCACTGCTAGAACAATCCTCTCCATCATCAGTGCAGTGTTTGCAAGTATTTTCTTTATCTGGAGTACCTTTGCCAAGTCTACATATTTATAGTATGGAGCCACTTATATATTGTAAAAATCATCGTTGACCCATTTTCTAAGTAACCAAAAGTTAAAACAATGCAACAGACATCAGTAACTACTACACACATTTTTCACCAAGTGGGGAAATTCTGTTACCCCATTTTGTAATGGGTGTATTCATTGGGCCAGTTCAATTGATCCAGTCATCAGCTAACTCCAGGGTTTCATGCTAAGAAATTTGGTCAATCATAAGAGGAGCCATGGCTTTATGGTTAGTGCAACTGCATCATAACCAAGAATTCCTGGTTCGATTTGCTGAGTGGGCGAGGTATTGTGGTTGTCTGAAAGTTTTTTTGCTTGATATTTTTAATTTTCTAATCTATGATAGTTTCAAAATCCTAAATAGGTACTGTAAATCTTTTTACCAAGAATTGAACTCTGCTATTTTCCCCAGCATAAAGTTTGCCATACACTTTTGAAAGACAAATACAAAGACAAGTTCTGTTTTCCTAACAGACTGACTAATCCATTCCATTATTAGTAAAGACAAAAAGTTAACAGAATTTGTGCCAGCCATCAGATAATTTACATTTGTGGTACTCTGCTATTCCTTTGTTGTTATATTTTTTGGATGGTTTTTGGTCATATTGCATGGAAAAGGGGTCTTGTTAAGGGAAAGATGATTGACCCTTTAAGGAGTAATTTTTATTGGTCACATTTTTAATAAGTGCTAATGACAGCACAATAGTGAATTGGCCCTTTTCATGTGGTAGATCTACTACTTTAGATCCATACTCATAAATGTAGTTGGGGAATTTTCCCATTATGCAACCATGTAACCAAACTTTTGTATATGCTAACATAGGATCAAAGTAAAGTGTGTTATTAAGTTTCAAAAAGAAGTTTGAAGTGATTTGAGTAAGGCATGTTTTTACAAGCAAGAATGCTTTCAGAAAGTGTTGTAATTAATTTTTGAAACTAATTATTTTAATTGTAATATTTTTTTTATTGAAACTTTTAAACCATATTTAGTAATATTTATGTCTGCATTATTTTTAGATTGAAGATATTAGAAACAATGCTGGTGGTTTTAGTTTTGAGGTTAGACCAGATTATGTTTTTGAAGTAAAATACACAAAGGGAAATGCTACTGTGACAAAATTTGAAGAATTGGCAGAAATCTATGGTATAAAATACGGATTTCATGGCAGTCGCTTTGACAATTTCTATTCAATTGTGCACAATGGATTGCAGCGACACATGACAAAAGTAAGCATGCCATAAGAAGTTAACATATTTTTGTTGTTGTTTTTAATCATATCATGAACTTGGTCTCTGTTTTTCTTTGCTGTTATTTCAAAAACATTAGTAAGGGACACCTTTACAGCATGCCAAGATAAGGCCTCAATATGTATGTATTAAAAGATGTAGCATCACCATTGAAAATTGTTGGGTCACCTTAAGAATATTTTGACAAATTAACAAAATGGTGTATAAATTTTATATGGTATTTGCTCTGGGAAAATAACATTTATCATTATATAACTGAATGTCATTCAGGTGGTTGAAGAGCTTTGGGCAAAAGAAAAAGGCACAGAAAAAGAATTAATTTTTTTTTCCGGGAAATTCAATAAAAAATCATGTAAAAAGTATTTTGTATCTGTTATCGAGACTAGATAATGGTAATCAGTGCAACTGTTTTCTTTATCCATCTATATTTTTTATCTTTTGACTAATCAAAAACAGCTGCAGGATTCATAGCACAGTCTTTTATTATTAAATGAATTATATTGAAATACAAATAAGCACTATATATTTTAGATGTCAAATGAATACTGTTTCATTAGACTAAGACTTAGATCCTCCAACATCTGGGGATGCATCAGGCAGCAATCAACTTCCACTGAACTTTGTCAGCAGCCTGTCTTTCAACTCCAGTCCAGGTCTTCTATGCCCTTTTGAAGTCATCTTGAAAAGTTCATCTCCATGTGACCTTTGGCCGCCTATCTTTCTTTTTCCACCATCAGGTGCCCAGAACATAGCTGCTTTTGCATGGCTAGATTGAGGAAGTCGTAGGGTGTGCCCTGCTAGTTGCATTGTTGTAGTTGTTCTTATGATGTGAAGTGGTGTTCTCTTACATCGTCTGAGTACCGCATCGTTTGAGTACCGCGTCGTTTGTCACACTGCCTCTCTATGTGATTTTAAGTATTCTCCACAAGCAACTGATGGAAAACATTTAACTTTTTGGTAGTTTTCTTTGATATGTGCCAGGTCTCACTTCCGTAAAGAACAGGCGGTAGGACAAGCGAGTTATATAATTTGATGTCAAGAGAATACTGGTGCTTGAGGATTTCCATATTGATGCTGATTTTTGGAATGGCCCTGCAGCTTTTTCCGATTCTGCTGTTAATATCATCTTCAAAACTTCCATCGTGGCTACTCACACTTCCGAGATACTTGAACGTTTTTACATCCTCGATTGGTTTGTGATTGAGTGTTATCGTTAGTTGTTCTGGTCCAAAGACTTGCCTAACTTGCAAAACTTGTTTTTTTGGCAGCTTATCTTTGGTCCTACTTCCATCATGGCTACTCACACTTCCGAGATACTTGAACGTTTTCACATCCTTGATTGGTTTGTTATTGAGTGTTATCGTTGGTTGCTCTGGTCCAAAGACTTGCCTAACTTGCAAAACTTGTTTTTTTATCAGCTTATCTTTGGCCCTACTTTTGCTGGTTCCGTATCAATTTTGTATGTTAGATCTTTTATTCCTACTTGAGATGAAGTGATTGCAGCACTATTATGGTTGAAATCTAAGTTGGTCAGTTGCGACTTGTTCCATTTAATGCCATCCATAAATTCCTGCTTGCTCTTCTCTGAGATGATTATCAATACTCTGTCAGAGTCTCTCTAGTAGGATGGAACAGAAAACTTTACCTGGTATTGACAATAAAGTAATGCCTCTCCAGTTATTGCAGTCTGTCAAGTCCCTTTTCTTGGGGAGTATAACTACGACACCATCTCGCCAATCATGGGGGATTCGTTTACCAGTCCAGCAGACATTTAGTAGGCTGGGGAGCTTTTCCATAAGAATTTCACCTCCGCATTTGAGGAATCCGGCTGCTATTTTGTCTTCGCTGGGTGCTTTGCCATTTTTAACATTGTTTATAGCTTTTGTCACTTCGTCGCGAGTGATGTTTGCAGTTTCTATTTGAAGAGGATTGAGTGCAGTTTCTTGGTTAAAATTGTACAACTCTGTTGGGGTTGGTTGGTTCAGTATCTCTTCGAACTGTTCAACTCAATCCATTTGCGTTTGTCTGCTTTGCAGCTTCTTTTAACAAGTCTTTCTCCCTCCTTTCGGTTTCTGACTTTTCTTGATTTAAAGCATTCTTGGTGCCCTTGACCCATTTTCTTTATACCTTTTCTGCGTCCGATGGAGTTTTCTGTTGCTTCGATGACGACATTTCTGAAAAGACTCCATTTTTCTTCAATACCCTCTGCCTCAATTAGTTAGTAAAATATGTTGGAACGTTCGAGTTTGAAATGATCGAGTGTTGTTTGATCTTTTAATTTCTTTACAGAGAATGGTTTAACTGTTTCGACTCGTTTCAAACATTTCAATCGTAGCTTAATAAGTGCTCGTGATAGGTAATGATCTGAGCCAACATCTGCACCACCACAACTTCTGACATCGTGAATCGAACGTTTCCAACGTTTACTTATACCAATGTAGTCAATTTCGTTCTTCGCTCTGCCGTCTGGTGAAACCCAGGTCTTTTTATGAACATATTTGTGTGGAAAAAACGCATTACTGATGCATAGGCTGTTTAGGTGGCAAGATGGTACAAAACGCACACCATTGTCTGTGGTTCTATCACTGGACGGGCAGGCACCTACTGTACTGTAAAAACCTTGTCCGTCGGGTGAGAGTTGAGCATTGAAGTCACCCATTAGAAGGTCAATGTCATGATTGGGGATATTGCTGATTATACCTTGCAATTGTTCATAGAATGAATCTTTCGACGTTTCGTCAGCTTCGTCAGAAGAGGCATAAACTTAAACAATTGTTGTTTACGCATGTCTTTTTTGAAACCGTGCGGTGATGATCATTAATTGAATTCCTTCTGATGAGAGCTTTTGATGCTTCTTTATCTGGAATAATTCCTACTCCTCTTGCATGATCAGATTCGTGTCCTGAGTATGTGATGGTCTTTCCTGAGTCGATGATCTTGCCATTACCGGACCACCTCATCTCGTTAATACGGAGTTTGTTAAGTTTATAATTGGTAAATTCCTTAAGAGTTTGCGCCAGCTTTCCACGTTGGAAAAATGTTCTCACATTCCAAGTGGCAATCTTGGTCATTGTGGTTGCACTGAGAATCGAACTCTGGATCAGGTGCCGGGGTTCTTCTCGGATTTGCCCAGACTACACCATAATGTTGTCTGAGTTGTCATTATCGTGCTGAGTGTTTCTGTTTCTCTCGATTACTCTTTCTGTCACAAGTAGAGTTTTCCGCACATGTTTCCATATGGTTTCGGGGATGGCTTGCAAGCCCGTCACCTAGCCCCCCATTTTTTCATCGGGGCTTGGAACCGGCAATGGCACTGTTTCATTGCCTCTGTTTTTTTGTAATTGAGTCACCTTTCTTGGATAATTTACTTGGAACTAAGCTTTATTTACTCTCTTTGCTTTTATTAAAGTACTGTCAGAACTTTATGGCAGTTTAACAAAAGTTGTTATTTTTGGCAGCAGTCCAACCATGATAATATTTTAAATTGATTGCTTTGAAAAAAGGAGCACCAAAAAAGCGAACTTGTTACAGTCACTCTCTCTCTCTCTCTCTCTCTCTCTCTCTCTCTCTCTCTCTCTCTCTTCTCTCTCTCTTTTTTTTTTTCTTTTTTC
>RDPX01000110.1:1507244-1520326 GCA_003991215.1 Morbakka virulenta | reverse complement strand
GGTTTTTGTACATTCTTCTTCCCCTTTTTTTACCCCCCCCCCCCCCCCCCTTTCATTTTCCTTTAAACTCTTCCAAAATTCCGGCTTGGTTGACCATTTAGCAGGCTTTAGTTCAAGTTTCTCTTTCTTTTAAATGCACGGCTACTCATTTGACTGCCCGCATTTCATTATATCACGTCACTCATATCAGATCTATTGCCATTCTGCTTTTCCTCTACCTGTAACAGGTGGCAGTTAAGGCTGTGTTGTAGAGCTACCTTCTTCATATCAAATCACTTGGTTTTACCTATGCAATCTTGCCTGCCCTACTTTCTTCATGGTGTTGGGGACTGTTTGAAACTGCCTCATATCTTTGTTTATCTAGTATTTTATTAATTCAATGCTGCACTTCCGCGTAGTGTTTGCTTGTACCATTGCAGTGGAGAGCTTATTCCTTTGCCCTTTCAAATGTACTCTTTCAAGCCCATACAGAATTATCAATGACATTACTGTTGTGTAAAATTCAATTTTTTGGTTCAGATACATCCATTTATTAGTGACAATACCACAGACTTCTCATCACGCCTTTCCTGTCTAGGTATTTCTGGCCTGAATCTCCAACACGTAATCTTTATAAGAAGGAGAACTTTATTCACGCACCCATTTCCGCACCAGAATATCGTGAACATAACATTTAGCCATTCTTTGCTTGATAACATAACATCCCTGTTCTTGCTATTTATTTTCACTCTTTTACCCGCTTATTCTTTAGGACGTGCTAGCAATTTTCATTGAGGGTCTGCACTTTCTTCCGTTGTTATTACAAGGGCATCCACATTCGTAGCTCATCACTTATACCAGTTCTTACTGCATTTCTGGTAATTGCCATTTCTGTTGGGAATAGCAAAACGATTAGACCAGACGTCTGGTAAATGGCTACTTTAATATCAAGTGGTTTCGAGGCTTTTCAATTACATGGGCTTATGGTTTCAACAGTGATAGTAAAAGTGGCCTTTCCATACTGCTTTTCTGACTGAGATACTAACAGACCACTTACTTTTGTAGCCTGTCAGCTTTTTCAGCTCAGGAAAAGATAATCCTGTTGGTTAACAGCGCTTTCTCAAGACGTTGGACATAAAAAGGGCATGTTTTATTCCCAAGTCTGTTATAGAATCAAACTGTATTTATTCCAGAATCCTCCGATGTACCGTAATTGCATGTTCTAAGAACTTGATTCTTTTGTAAATGCGTTAGTGTAAGTTATTACATTTCTCATTCCATTAGCTTGAAAAGCGTTGTTGCCAACCACCAGGTATGATTTTCAATTTGTACAGTTGTTTAAACAAACCCACTTCTCTACTCACGATGACCCTGTTGCCTTTTCGTCAGTCATTCTCTTCGGTGCTTCGACAGCTTACTTTATACTGACGTTTCCATCTTCTGAATTCTATAAGCCTTTAAAGGAGTGTTTGTTTTATTTTTCTTTGGCCACAGCTATATCCGATAAAACTTTACCACCATGAATAAAGTTCACATCGTTTATATCTCTCTCAACTAGGAAAAATCCTGGTAAAAATAAAGTAAAATTGGGTGGCGGAGAACGAACAATCTCAATTTCTGTGCAAGAATTCCATGACTCTTTGCATTTAAAAGTTGAAGATGTTTAATTGGCTTCCCAGAAAGCATATTTTTGTGTTTTGAAATAGGAGCCTAGAGAAAAGCAAAATAGTTTACTGTAGCTGAATAATTTTCACCCTTTTGGCTGCCCAAGAAATAGTGTCACGCTTCTATTTTATATCATTGCCATTGTTTTGAAGGGCCTCTACGGTTTAATCAGTTGTTGGTAAGCCATTTTTGTAGGATGACCCATTCCCCTGAAATAGGTGAGGATAGCGTATTTTACTGAACTACTGATGTTCGTAGCCCATTTAGTCAATGAACCTTGTCAATTTTATGGTGACCGTCGCAATAATTTATGAAATCTTGGCAAATATGTGAAGAAATTGCACGTAAAAATCTACGATCACGGAATTTTTCCAGTCTTAATAATCATTTGGTTTGCCGTTTGATACATTTGGTTTTAAGGGACACCGTTATGTTTTATGGAGCACCCTTATTACTACTTAGAGCGTTTCCATATTTATTTTTTGATGTGGCGAGGGCTCCTCTCACGTGAAAGCTATTTACTGCCTTGTCCGAAATAGCAGAAGAGGTTTGAAATAGTATTTGGTTTGAAAAACGTGCCTGAAAAGAATAAACGAATGAGGTGAAACAATAAAGTGGTGTGAAAATCAGTAAAACGTTAATGACTGACGGTAATGGAAAAGTTTGAACTATGTTGTAATGCGTAAGAACCTTATTGAAAATAACTTGCTTTAGAAAATGTAAAACTGCCATTCTTATCACAATCGGCCAAAACACTATAAAAACATCAGATTTCTACCCTTTTGCAGTGGTATCATGAATTAAGCAACTCGAATCTATAACATAAAGGTAGATCGTTTGAACAGTTAAAAAAAATAAATATTTTTTTTGTTTTAATTTAGTTACTTTAACTTCAACGATTTGGTTTAAATATGTTCACCATTCAAGAAAAAATCGGAACACTTCTTGAAGAGGAATACGTTGTTTATGCTGTGGTAGAAATGACAGTATACGTCACAATATTGATTCGACCAATGGTAGGCTAGGGATACGTCCTTTCTGTTGAATTGATTAGTGACGTATTTCCATTATGAAATCCTATTGTTTTCATAACCGAATGTAGTATTTCTAGTGATAGCCATTGATGTTTGGATAGGTCAAAAGAAAAAACTAACCTGCAGATAAATACTGTAATCAAAACAATAAAAATAAACAATCATAGAAATGGTGGATATATCTTCTCGTTCCGAATAAATTCTTACCTTGAAAGCTCGTTTTCTTGCAAGATTTTGAGGTCAACCTTAAGAGTTTAAGAGTAACTCAGTTCAAACGATGCTGCCCCCGTTTTTTAACAGAAATATTACGATCTCGTGGCAGTGATGTAGCTGTCATTTCTGCCACGCTAGTCATTCCTATCACACTACCGTTGTTCTTTGAATTTTTTCCGAGAATCAATGAAATGAAAGAGGGGTGGTTGGAATAAGATTGACCAGGTTGTGAATTTGTTAATATGAAGATAAGTCACGTGTTTCCACTTGATCTACATTTCACTGGTATTTATCTAGTTTTTAAGTACCAGTAGAAAACCTCTGTTGTGTGATTACAAGAATAGTACTGGTTAAAACCTTGTAGAGGGAGAAACTAGCCAGGGTCTGTTTTATGATCAGAGAGTCTAGAAATCAATATCTGAAGGGTTTTTTTCGTGAGAAGGTATTTTTTCCTTTTGTAATTTTGATTTCAAAAATGCCTTTTCAGAGAGAATAGTCCCTAAATTTCTCTTAATTTTAATGGAGAAAGAATTGATCGCAATAAAGCAATATGGAGTCAGAATACAAAGAGAAATCGTCGTATCTCCTGCAATTTTTTTGAAGAACAGTTTATATAGCATACTGTTCGTTACACAATTTTTATATTTGTAAATTTTTCCCACTTTTTGCTGGATTTTTTTTTGCTGCAAGAAAACCAACTGCGGGTTACTGCTGTTAAACTTACCATTTTTGAAATGGTTAGATGGGGAAAAAAGATACAAGCAGTTTTTGGTTAAAGGATTTCTCAGTTGCAGTCGATTGGCCGCAAAAGACATTTTTGCCAAAATAAAAGTGATTATAATTGAAAAAGTCAAAACCATACTTCTTATACTTTCCTCATTACGACTGGGCGACATCATATGTAGAAAATACCTAATGATTTCATGGTTTAAACAGTAAAAAGAGTTTCACAATCTTATAGTAGACAATGGTGTAAAAGGAATATACGATGACTCCCTGGCACAGTTTTATAGTCAGTAATATGAAAAATACTATCATGTTATGTCTTAAGTCGCAGTGAGTCCACCCAAATTATGCAGTATCAAATCGAGGGCAATAGCTGGATATCATTGATCAGGCTGAAAGCATCCTTGTGGGACATTTGAATGTGATTGGTTTTGCGACCAGTTTTGTCCCGTAGACAAAGAGGGATATTGTTTTAAGCGGCTTTGACAGGAGCTATATTAAGCTGGTTTGTCATCTGAGTCATGTATTAATAAAAGCCCAGCTGTGAATTTTCATAACATTTGGTTGTGATTTGAAAACGTGTAATTCTACAATGACAAAAATCCCATAGAATTCTAAACTGATCAAGTCCCACCTTAAACCAGATATGACCACAGTCGCCCATTCATTTGTGACATTGCTCGCTATCTGCTCCTCTGTTTGTGCAATTGAAACAGTTAACCATGCTAACTTTAACGGTTCTTTTTTAACATCGTATTTTATTTACAATTAAACATTTTTGTATTTGTTTTTCAGAAGTTGCAGTCGCCTTTGGATACAACGATATCCAGTCGCATTTCTTGTGATTCTCTATGCAGTCTTTTTGGTGTTAATGGGTCTATGGAGAACTAAAAAAGTTCAAGTATTCTTCAAAAAATACATTATTAACCAATATAGTGAGTTAACTTGAATGTCAAGCTTTATAAATATCTTTCAAAAATGCCCTCGTGTTAAGGCAACACATAAGGCCCCTATCATTAAAGAAAGGGTCGAAATTTTAATGGCTTTTCAATTTTTTTTGGGGGGGGTGCTCTTTTCCTCTTGCTTGCCTCCTGTAGTTGATGAATTGAAGTATTAGAAATGTCAGTTGCTGAAAGTTAAATGTATAGATCTATACTGATCTATATTAAATATATAAATATATTTGCAAAATATTATTTTCGTCAACCCGGAAAATTTTGCATATGTCTTGCCCCTACAAAAAGCGAGTTAAGAGCAGCAAAGTACTAATTTTTGTAAGTAGCCTGAAATAACGAAGCTTTGCTACGAGAAAAAAAAATACCCTCCCCCCCCCCTCCTTGCTGTAAAACATGAATTATAACGATGAAAAACAGAGGAAAATTTCCCATTTTAAACACAGGTTTATTACAAATATGACCTAAAGCAAGGGGGAAAAGATGCAGCACAACGGGATTAACAAAACCTTTTGGTTGTGAGATCTTTGTAAAGATAGTATGCGCTTCGTAGTGCACTGTAAATGTATTGTGATTTTAATGTATTTTTGATTTCTAATCCAATGTTAAATCTGTGAAGATGCTAAATCATCGAACTTGTTATTGTCAGTAGAGAATAATTGTACCTAGTACATCATTTGTGACATCGTTGAGAAAGCGAATGACCGGGTTGTGGATAACCAAACCAACTTTTACAGTGTCCTATCTCGTTAGGATGTATTTTCATGATTTACAAAAGCATGTGACTTGAGTAGTATAGCCAATGCACTCATTAATTTTTGTACCTTAGCAAAAAGAAAACAAGGTAGTTACCAAAGCTAGTGTGTCTACAATAGACGTCTGAGGAGGTGGGTGCAGACGGCTGCTGTCTACTCTTCCTGTCCTGCCTACGCGGAGTTTTAAATATAGGACGCAGGACCCTCATATCTCATAAAGATTTAGTATGCGGTATAAACTAATTCCCTTTAGACTACTTAACGAAGACTAGACGACATCGCAGACCGAATTCCCCTCATGTGTACTATATCACCGTTCATATTTGCGGGATTTTTTCTTTCTTAGGTGCAAAAATTACTATTTTAAGCTGATTGCTTTCAGCTATCTCTACTAGTTCTAGTGCAGTTATTTAGGAAAAGAAAAATTTATTTGGAGCTGCAACTTTACTTAAGAACTCTATAAGTTAGGGGTATATGAAGGATTCTGCGACTTTGACAGAAAAAGAATGAAACGAAAAGAGAAGTTGTGATGTGATCAAAACAGCCAGGGGTTGCAGAGAGATATTTTTCCAGAGCTGTTATATGGAAATTACAGGTCAAAAAGTCGTTGTTATTAATGTTTGGACATGGGGCAAAGAATCCGGCATAAGCATCACGCCCAGGCATCGTATAGTCTGTTGTGTTTACAACGTAAAAATGATTTTTTTTTAATCAGGATAGCAATTGAACAGTTGTTAGCTGCGAGACCACTGACGCATATTGCTTGAGAAGTGTGATTTTTTTTTGATAGAGTTGTAGACAGTAAGCATAACTGATTTAGGAAGGTGCTTAGAGAATTTACCAACTACTTGTTAGGAGTTATGAAAACTGTGTTACATTTCATTGTTTAGCATGAATCCTTGAAGACCCCAACCATCAGAATAAGTATGTCGTGTATTACCTGCGCTCTAAAGATTGCATTTTGCTTAACAGAAATTTAACCTTAACAGTTTTATCTTTATCCTTTCGCGAAGAATTATAAGATAAGTATTTAACTACAATAGTATTTAATATGTTTCATGAACATATTTCGTGAATGTTTCGTGAACATCGTGAACACACTGAATAATGTGTTTACGATTTAGCCACCACCAAAATTACTTATTTTGGCACATAAACTCTAGGGGTTATTCGAGAAATTAACGGTAATGAACTTAAAGGGTTTAGTAATCGCATACCGTCGACCAATTGGCCCAGTAGATTAAAACGGCATAAATTGCCTGTTAATACCAAGAAAGAGTTAAGATTGCACGACCCAAGTGGTGGTGCCCTGTAGCCAGAATACCATTGCTGTAAATTGAAATAAACTGTTGGTTTCTGACCATTGAAGTTAGCAAATAAAAGACAATATTAAAGAAAAACAGTAAATGTTTTAATGTAAGATTAGAATAGTTATTGGTTTACTTGGTACAGAAGAATGGGTGCTCTAGGGTTTTTTTGTTTACAGAGTTTTCTGATAACGTTGCATTTGATGAAAGGATAGCTCATTGTCTTCAGACGAAAAATATAGTTAACTTTATATATATATATATATATATTAGGCCTTGTTAATATACAAGACCATAGGTTTCAGCGAATATTCATTTATTTTTGCAATATTTAGAAACAACCTAATTAGTTGTTCAGTACTTGGTCAATGTAGATTTTTGTGTAAAGTGTTTTGCAGTTCAAAAGACACACATTAACATGTATCGACATATCATATTTTGCTCTTTGTTTCTGATGTTTGTATTTGATTTATAATTTTGAAATTCCGGTTTAAACTGGTAAGGTTGACCCACATTTCTTCTATTCTTCCCGTTTTATTTCCATTTCTGTCCTATCCAGAGTACAGAAGGAGGCATTGATCAGGAGAGAACAAACACGTTTTTTATCTTTGTACTTCTGTCCAGAAATGTAGATTGATGTCCTAGTTTTTCTTGTTTTTTTATGTACCTACTTGTTTGATTACAAAGTAGGTGTACTCTTTAAAATTTTTCTTACTTACTTACTTACTTATCCTCTTCGAGCCATGGGCGGCTCATAAGGCTTGACAGCATCCTCCGCCATCTCTCTCTGTCTTTGGCTATGTTCCTAACTTCGTTCCATGTTTGCCATCCCAGGTCATTTCTTTCTGCTTCCGCACTCCTCCGCCATGTTGTTCGCGGGCGTCCTCTCTTTCTTTTCCCCTCTGGTGTCTATGTTAGGGCTACTCTACAGCTATCATTTTGTGGTTTACTCAGAGTATGTCCAATCCATCTCCATCTCCTACACCTTATGAGCTCTCCTACTGGATTGGTCTTCGTCCTAAGGTAGAGCTCGGTGTTTGTGACTTTTGTGGGCCAGAAGATACGGAGAATCCTTTTCAGACATTTTCTCTGAAATATCTCCAGTCTGGTGACATCATTTCCATTTAATTTCCACATCTCTCCTCCATAGAGTAGCATGGACATCACGTTGCTGTTATACACTCGAATCTTTGTCTTACTACTGTATTGGTTTGACTTCCAGAGTGGGTTAAGCATGGCAAACGCATTTCTTGCTAGACTCAGCCTATGTGTGATATCTTCAGTGGATCCTCCTGTTTTGTTTATTATGGCACCGAGGTATGTGAAGGTGTCCACATCTTCAACAGTTCTGCCCTTGATCTCGATTGGGCGGTTTTCCTTGTGGTTAAGTCTCAACACCTTGGTCTTGTCTGTGTTGATTTTGAGACCGACGCTTTCAGCATATTTACATAGCTTTTCAGTTTTTTCCTGCATATGTTGGTGCTTGCTGGACAGGAGGGCGATATCGTCTGCATAGTCTAAGTCTTCAAGCTGGGTGGTAAACTTCCATCTTATTCCTGTTTTCTTTGCCGTTGTTGCTTTCCTCATGACCCAATCCACAGTAATAATGAAGAGGAAGCCTGACATCACACAGCCTTGTCGAACTCCAGTGTTTACAGAGAACCACTCTGATGTCTGCCCGTTGTTAATGACGCAACTACTACTTTCTCTGTACATTTCCTTTATGATCTCTATGAAGAGATCTGGAACTCCATAAAACTTCAGAATCTTCCAGAGCTTCTCTCTGTCGATGCTATCGAAAGCTTTACGGAAGTCAATAAAGTTAATGTACAGTGATGCTTGCCACTCAATGCACTGTTCAACAATATTTCGAAGTATGAAAATCTGCTCAGCTGTCCCATGTCCTTTTCTATATGCTGCCTGCTCATTTCTCAGCTTTTCTTCTGCTCCTTTCCTGATTCTTTCTAAAACAACTCTGCCGAAGACTTTCCCAGGTATGGAGAGCAGGGATATTCCTCTACTATTGTCGCATTTGGTAAGGTCACCTTTCTTTGGTACTTTAGCTATCATTGATTTCTTCCAGTCACTTGGCATATTGATGTTCTCTCTCACTTTTTCGAACATGTGTAGTAATCTCTTGTATGTGATCTTGCTTCCAGCTTTTAACATTTCTCCGCTGATGTTATCTACTCCTGGTGCTTTATTGCTCTTCAACTTTTTTACTGCTATCTTCACTTCCTCTTCTGTGAAGGGCCCTGTGTTGATTTCTTCGATGGTTTCGACATTACCGCTCTCAAACTCATCTTCCTCTACATTTTTGTCACATTCATTCTCAACATTTAATATTTCTTTGAAGTGTTCTTTCCATCTTTGAAGTATCTGACCATCTTCAATGAGTAGCTTACCAGTTTTGTCTCTCACGCCAGTTGCTGATTTCTTTCTCTTGTTGCACAATAGCTTCGTAATCCTGTACAGAGTTCCCATGTCATTGTTTTTTGCTGCATGCTCCGCTTCTTCAGCGAGCCCATTTATCATCTTACGTTTATCTTCTCTGACCTTTTTCTTTACACTCTTGTCCATCTCACTATACTTCTGTTTTTTGATAGCACGAATTCTCTCTGATCTTGCGCAGTTTATCTCATTTTTCACTTTCTTCCTTTCGTCTATAGCTTTCCAAGTTTCACTGCTTATCCACTCTTTATGCCCCTTCCTTTTCCTACCCAGGATCTTTTCAGCTGTCTCCGTGTAGATTGTGGTAAAATCTTCCCATTGTTTTTGTATGTTTGCCTCTTCCATGGTTGTTTCCATGCTCTCTTCCAGTGTTTCAAACCTGTTTTTCAACTCTACTGTGAATTGCTTTTGGATTTCCTTTTGTTTCAGAAGTGCAGTGTTGAATGTTGCCCTTCTGCTGGTGTTCTTGAGTTTGTGTCTCGAAAGCCTGAGCTTCACTTTGCCGACCACAAGGTTATGGTCAGTTCCAGCATCTGCACCTCTCATGGCTCGTACATCAGCGAGAGACCTCCTGTATCTACCATTGATGATGAAGTGATCAATTTGGTTTTTGTCTCTGTTGTTTGGTGAGGTCCATGTGTATTTGTGAATATTTTTGTGTTTGAAGCATGTGCCTCCAATCACAAGATCATTTTCTTCGCATAACTCAATAAGTCTTTCGCCATTCTCATTCATGACGCCTAAGCCTTCCTTCCCTAAAACTTTCTCATGGTTTTTGTTGTTACAACCCACTTTGGCATTTGCGTCTCCCATAACAATCAACATGTCATGCTTCGGTGTTGATTCAATCTCTTTCTGTAATTGTTCGTAGAAATCATCCTTCTCCTCTTCATCTGCATCATTTGTAGGGCTGTAGATCTGAATAATGGTGGCTTTTACATATTTTGAATTGAATCTAGCACTAATGATCCTCTCATTCACTGGATTCCACTTGATTAGGCATTTCCTAGTCTCAGGGCTCAACATGATTCCTACGCCTCTATGATGTTGTTCATCTGATCCAGAATACAGTACAGACTCTCCAGTGTTGACCTTCACTTCTCCGAAACCAGTCCATCTTGCTTCGCTTATGCCTAGTATCTGTAGATGGTACTTCCTCATTTCCCTTGCTATTATTGCAGTTTTTCCGGTGGTGTACATGGTTCTTACATTCCAACATCCTACATGGATGTATCTTTTTGGTGTTAGAAGTGATCTCATGCATGTAGTTCTCAGGTTGGAGACTTCCCGTAGGCTTTCGCCCCCAGCCGTCATATGCGTGTCTTCCCATCTGAGGTCATTATCTTCAGGGATTTCACACGACATGGTTCTGAGACCATAGGTTTTCATATTGTTTGCTGTCCAAGTTTCAGTAATCGGTGGTTGTTTTATGGAAAGGGGTGATTGGTCCCTTGCCAAACCCTCCTCCTTTCTCATCCGGGCTTGGGACCGGCCATGGCGGAGTTTTAAAATTTTTCTAGTATATCAAATATCTAGCAACAAGATCACACACCAGTGATAAAAAGCATAATGTACTTGGCCATTCTTGAATGCGCCACACTGAAGTGTTTGAACATATTTGTTGAATTGGTTTTTTATTTCACAGTCACGATATTTGCAGAATGAAAGATTAATCTTTTCACAAATATTTTTTTGCTTTCACAAATAATTTTTTGCATTGGCTAAACAACGCGCCCCCTTAATTTTGTACCACGCCCCGTATGTCTCATGACACTTTCGATCACATAGCCCAGAAACATTGCTTTATGTACGTTTGATATGCTTTTGCCACCCAGGTCTTCTTCCAGCTTTCACACTACGTTGGATAGTTTAAAAAGTTTAATCATTGAGAATTTTTACGAGGTTAGCCCATGTGGCCTATGGTTATGTAGCTTGTGCATTTTAATAGCTAATATCTTTTAAATCACTTAAATATTGGAAAATTTGAATTACCAAAAATGTTGACATTTAAATTACCACGACTATTTTCGATTTGACCGGGCACTATGTTTCTCCCTAAGAAACTGCATGGAGCTTAGATTCCATCGACAACCAAATTCTTAACAATGCACCAGGCAAACAACGAAGTAAAAAACATAGATTGGCAAGCTGGAACATCAGAACTACTTGTCCCAAACTGGCCGATGATCTCCAAGGAGCAGGCGACACTTGAAAGACAGCTTTAATTGACCAAGAGTTGTACAAACTGCAGATTAACATGGAAACCCAGCAAGAGGCACGATTTCCAGAAAATGGATCCCCGAGAAACATGTCTCCTGGCAGGAAAAAGGCACCGAGGAAACTATAGAACCTGGTGCAGGCTGTGCCGTGCGCAACCCACTACTGAGCGCGATTGAGTTTCCTACAAACGGCACAGAGAGAATTTTAACACTGCAGCTGTCAACATGATGTGCTTCTACACCCCTTCCTCGGTGGGAGCGTAAGACTAGTTATATGAATCACTGGACCGTTGTCAGCACGTTTACAAGGTCAGAACATGTCTGTGTTCTTGGTGATTTCAATTTAAGAGTGGGTGCAGACTGAGAATCGTGGTCAGACGTCCAAGGTCATCACTGCTTCGGGGAAATGAATGACAACGGCCAGAGACTTCATGAACTCTGCTGCTATCACAAACTGTGTGTCACGATTTATTTCTTTCCAAACAGGTCATGCCACAGTGTCACAGACATCCAAGATCAAAATACTGACATCAACTGGACATGATAATCACCAGATGCGACTCTGTGAGCAACGTCTGCAATGACAGAGCCTGCTAGTGCCGACTGCAACACCGACCATCCACAGACCACCACAAAGCTGAAACTGAAACCCAAGAAGCTCTTCCAATACACTCAAAAGGTCAGCTAAGAATTAACATCAGCCTGGCCGTCGGCCCAAAAAAAAGCTAAGAGTACATAGAACGACTCGAAGCTTTGTTGACCGCCCATCAATGAAATAGGACTGAAGTCAGATGGAACTCTCTTCACAGCACGATCTACAGTGCTACAGTCCTGGCATATGGCAGGAGAGAATGAAGGAATGCAGATTGGGTTGAGGTCAAAGTCATAGAGCTGTGGCCGGTCATAAAAGCGAGACGCAGCGAACTGATCAACTACAAGTGCGACATAATCCAGAAGAACCAGCAGGCACTAAAAGCTCTTTAAAGTAAGGACCAGAAAACAGTACGTCGCTGTGAAAACGACTATTTTGCTCCAGCTGTCAAAAAACATTCAAGAACCTTTAAAGAACAAGAGCCTTAGATTCCGGTAACGTCAGACTCATGTATTAGTGCATCATACCGCCATCCGCTAAACACGCAGAGAAGACTGTACTCTTGAAATTTGAAACTGGAGAAGTCGCCACAAAGCAAGACAAGCAGATGGTGAGATGGGACCTTGACTAGTTTGACCTATATTCCAGGTCGAACCTAATCTTTCAGGAAGCACTTTATAGCACCGGGGACCTACCCGTTCTGGAGGAACTCAATGCTAAGTCAACTAATGAGGAATTTGCCAAAGCCAACAATGCTCTGTGAAGTGAGAAGGCCAACACAGCATCCTACAAGAGGTCATCATATACAGGAAGCCGATCCTGCTGCAACCGCTTCACGACCTTTTGAAAGTACACGTTCTTGTTGTCCTGACTCGCCTACAGGTTCTAGTGAAGGGCACCTACCTAGAGTCCGAGTGTGGCTATTGGGCCTAGGGGTCTACAGTTGACAGGATTTTCTCAGTGCGTCTACGTCAAGATACAGTAAGTGTAGTGAGCAGCACATATCGTCATACGTCGTCTTCATAGACCTGACAAAGGCATTTGACCTCCTGACCAGGAGACGTTTGTTTTAACTGCTGAAGATTGGTTGCCTCCTGCAGCACCTCAACATTCCATGACAACACGCAGGGACCAGTCAGCTACGAAGATGCATTATCATGGTCCTTCAAGATCCTCAGTCGGGTGAGG
>RDPX01000110.1:1479505-1503335 GCA_003991215.1 Morbakka virulenta | reverse complement strand
ATCTACAGTGCTACAGTCCTGGCATATGGCAGGAGAGAATGAAGGAATGCAGATTGGGTTGAGGTCAAAGTCATAGAGCTGTGGCCGGTCATAAAAGCGAGACGCAGCGAACTGATCAACTACAAGTGCGACATAATCCAGAAGAACCAGCAGGCACTAAAAGCTCTTTAAAGTAAGGACCAGAAAACAGTACGTCGCTGTGAAAACGACTATTTTGCTCCAGCTGTCAAAAAACATTCAAGAACCTTTAAAGAACAAGAGCCTTAGATTCCGGTAACGTCAGACTCATGTATTAGTGCATCATACCGCCATCCGCTAAACACGCAGAGAAGACTGTACTCTTGAAATTTGAAACTGGAGAAGTCGCCACAAAGCAAGACAAGCAGATGGTGAGATGGGACCTTGACTAGTTTGACCTATATTCCAGGTCGAACCTAATCTTTCAGGAAGCACTTTATAGCACCGGGGACCTACCCGTTCTGGAGGAACTCAATGCTAAGTCAACTAATGAGGAATTTGCCAAAGCCAACAATGCTCTGTGAAGTGAGAAGGCCAACACAGCATCCTACAAGAGGTCATCATATACAGGAAGCCGATCCAGCTGCAACCGCTTCACGACCTTTTGAAAGTACACGTTCTTGTTGTCCTGACTCGCCTACAGGTTCTAGTGAAGGGCACCTACCTAGAGTCCGAGTGTGGCTATTGGGCCTAGGGGTCTACAGTTGACAGGATTTTCTCAGTGCGTCTACGTCAAGATACAGTAAGTGTAGTGAGCAGCACATATCGTCATACGTCGTCTTCATAGACCTGACAAAGGCATTTGACCTCCTGACCAGGAGACGTTTGTTTTAACTGCTGAAGATTGGTTGCCTCCTGCAGCACCTCAACATTCCATGACAACACGCAGGGACCAGTCAGCTACGAAGATGCATTATCATGGTCCTTCAAGATCCTCAGTCGGGTGAGGTAAGGCTGCGTCACTGCACAAATTTTGTTCGACATCTTTTTCTTCATGCTGCTGAACTTTGCATTCCAAAACTTTGACGAGGAAGTCTACGTGCATACTAGAAGCAAGGAGACGCTGTTCAACTTAGCCCGCTTAAAGGCCAAATCAAGGTCGGAATTGTCCTTGTTTGCTGATTACGTAGCTTTAGCATTACATTCTAAGAAGGCCCCTAGAAGGCGATCAACAGGTTTGCCCACCCTTTCAGAAAATTTAGGCTGACCATCAGCATAAGAAAACCGTCATTGTACAGTATATCCCTGCAGCACCTTTATTTAACGTTGACGACGAGTTATTCGAGAATTCTGACCACTTCACTTACCTCGGCTCCATAACCATCAGCTACTTGTCACTCGACATTGAGATCGACACACACGTCAGTAAGGTTGTACCGGTGAAAAGAAGAGGAATTTGCAGCTTTACGACAGAAAAGGGAAAAGGACTGACTCGAGGCAACAGAGTGTAGCTTCCAGTCAGCCAACATACTTAATACGCAGCAACTGTGGCAGAGACTCCCACGAGCGCTTCCGACTGCTGAGCCACTCTTGGTGCTGCTCTCAGTAAATCAGAATGTACCAAGAGAGCGCATTCTATTGCTTCTCCAGACAGAAGAATGCCTACTTCTATAATACGTACAGAATAATTTAGACGAGTCTCTATGAGTGCAAGAGTAAATGGAGGCTTTAAATGAAAAGATGGAAAGGTTGCACTGTTAAGGTATAAGAACTCGGTTTTACTGACCGTAGGAAGTTATGAAACTGGATGTGACTTATCGAGCAGAGGTACAGACACAGACCACCATACATGCATTTGGTACTGCAACTATCCAGGTATCAAACGCCAGTTTATAAGAAACTGCTGAGAATGCTACTTTTAGTTTCGCTCACTTATCTACCAGACAGCATATCTCAATCGGAAAAAATACTCAACTCGGATTTTCTATCTGGTATATCAAACAGCCCATGTTGCCTCATAACACAATTAAAAGGGAAACGTTGGTAATGAAAAACCAGGAAAGAGGCTAGTATTAGTATTAGCGGTATGAGATAAAAGGTTAAGCACTCCCTTATCGGCCCCAATAAATGAGAAAGAACTAAAAGCTGGTTAACTCAAGCATCTACCACGAAATATATTAAGGCGTACAAAAATATTAGTGTTGTTATCGTAACTCAACTACGAAGAAATAAATCTTATTTTTTAATTGCGAGGGAAAAGATGAAGCAGAGAATTTTCATAAACTTCCTCTGCAAGCATTTTTAAACTGTTGCTCATTTGGGTCCACTAACAATAGTACATTTATAAGAAAAAATCAAACAGTAACCGCAGCATTGATCATAACCACCCTTCTGACCCTTGGGGCCGAAGCGAGGGAAACATTTAGAAAGCCTCTTTCAGAAATAGCAAGAGCTGACCCTTGGGGCCGAAGCGAGGGAAACATTTAGAAAGCCTCTTTCAGAAATAGCAAGAGTGAGGCTTTGAGGCAGCTTAATTATCAAGACGCATAAGCAACCCATGCGGAGGTGAAAAAAGGACTTTTTGTTAAGAACAGCGTAAAACGTGTGTAGAAATNTTATTTTTTAATTGCGAGGGAAAAGATGAAGCAGAGAATTTTCATAAACTTCCTCTGCAAGCATTTTTAAACTGTTGCTCATTTGGGTCCACTAACAATAGTACATTTATAAGAAAAAACCAAACAGTAACCGCAGCATTGATCATAACCACCCTTCTGACCCTTGGGGCCGAAGCGAGGGAAACATTTAGAAAGCCTCTTTCAGAAATAGCAAGAGTGAGGCTTTGAGGCAGCTTAATTATCAAGACGCATAAGCAACCCATGCGGAGGTGGAAAAAGGACTTTTTGTTAAGAACAGCGTAAAACGTGTGTAGAAATATATTTATATTCAAGGTATTGATAAATAAAAGCCTAATACTAGATTTTCGTATTTAGTACGTTGGGTGACTGAATGTACTTAAATCCGTAAAGTAAAATACTGTTTTAAATGTTCTATTGATATAAAATTCTAAATTCCATTGCAAAAAATGAAATAGAAAAGCGTCAAAGAAAGCAATTTTACTTGTGCTTTACCGACGATGTCCTTCTTATTTCTAGAAACAATTCTCTTCAAATTTCCTCTTTCTAATTGTTTTTACCTTCAATTTAAAAAAATGGTTTTCTTTACCGCATAACGGCCGCAAAACAAAATATTGTAACGCCCTTTAACCTTCAACGATATGATTGGTATTGAAATACACACTAGCTTTGTCGCTTATTTTAATTAACAAGTTGTTTATATTGAGGTAAAGTGCACAGCCGTTTACCAAAGGTAAGACAAGTGCCTTTTCGATATACATTGCTCACTAATATTGAGACCATATAAGCAGAATATAATTTACGATACCTTCGAAGCGAAGGCTTTGAACATACAAACGTGGTTCTCTTTCTTTTTAGTTTAAAATTTGGCCTTTTCTACTTTACTTATTTATTGCTCCAACTCCTAAACATCGAGTCAAAAAAACCCTACTAAATATTAACACCATGAAAATTAGGATCACTCTTAACTTGTTGAGGACTTTGCATCAGAACAGGTAGCCAAAGGCACAGTGAAGGTTATGAAATTTGAATTAAATCAAAATGCAGTGAATTTCAAAATAACAACAGAACACTTACTATGTTAAAATGTGACATTGGCTAATATTTTACTATGATTGTAGGATTTTTTTTCTTCGGAGTGCAAGATTGAAGAACTCTGGATTCTGATTCTCCTGCTTTCTACGTCGTATGACTTGAATGTTTGTAAGTTTAATGTTAACTCTTTTCTCTTGGGCTACCCTTCTTCTTTTTGTTTTTTTGTCTCGTTTTTTTGCTGTTATTTCTTCATAGATCAATACACTTAGAGCCAATATACCTAGCTTGGTGCTTTAGCATTAATATATATGCGTCAGCACAAGGTTAAATAAATGAATTCTCCAGATGCAGTGATTGCACTGTACCAAACCATTATTAATAATGTATTTGGAAATTTATACTTTGATGTTTTATTATTATTACTATCGTTAAAAACTGTTTTCATCATAGGCAGATGTTATACCGAGTATTTGTAAGAGAGCTGGTTACAACAAGTAACCAAAGGTCTCTCACATTCTTTCCCTAATTCAGTACTCCAGTACTTTTCTTAAAATTCTTGTTTTTCCTAATAGTGTAGTTTTTTGGGTCAGTGTTATATCTATCTGTATTCCTAGTTTCTCTATGTACTTTTCAAATTTCTTGGTTACGCTTCCGAGGGCCCCTAATACCATTGGAATTACTACAACCTTAAAACTCCAAAGTCTTTGAATTTCTCTCTTCAAGTCCTGGTATTTTTCAATCTTTTCTTATTCTTTTTCCTGGACCCTTTTGTCCCCTGTTATGGCAACAGCAACAATAGCTGCAGTTTTTGCAATTTTATCCACAATGAATAAATCTGGCCTCCTTGCTTCAATAATATTGTCACACTGAATGTTCATGTCCCACAAAAGCTTATGACTGTTATCCTCTATCACTGTCTGAGGGGTGTGTTCATATCATTTTTCAGTTCTATCGAAATTCAGTTTGCCACAAAGCTTCCAGTGTAATACTTTTCCAACATTGTCATGGCGTCGTTTATACTCCTTCTGAGCCAGCTTTTTACACTCACTCACAAGGTGGCTTATCGTCTCTCTTCTTTCCCCGCACATTCTACAATTAGGGGAATCTGCAGTCTTATCAATATGGAACTTGATGTAATTTGTCCTAATAGCTTGCTCTTGAGCTGCAAATATCAACGCCTCCGTTGGTGCCTTCAGATCAGATGCTATTACCCAATTCCAAGTTTTCTCCATATCACTAGACTCATTTTGATCTCTAATGAACTATTATAACTATTACTGTTATCATTATTATTATTATTATTATTATTATTATCATCATTATGACTATATTACATATTTTAACAGATTAACTACTTCAGAATATGTTTACTAAATTCTGGTATCAATTCAGGAACTGATAACATAAAATCATTCAAAATCTATGAAACAATTAAAAATAAGTATCTAGTTTTCAAGCAAAATCACAAAGTACCTGTAGAGGAGGTACGTATTTTCCTGGGAAACAAGAAGACGTATTAAAAGCATTCAAAAGCCAAAGCAAAATGTTTTAAAACAGTCTAAAAATTCTAATTCCAATAAATAAAATTTAAAAAACTTAGCCAACACCACAATTTTGCCTGCCAGCTAAAAAAAAGTTGAACAAACGTTTATGTTTGATCAGTGTTGTTCTTATTTTTATAGAACTTCAACAAATTAAAAGTTTTACTGATACTTCCGTAAAAGGAATTCAAAATATGTCCCAGTACATTCGAATTCACAACGAATCAATAGAAGAGCCAATCCATTTTTTCCATGAGCACTGACAGCCACCACAGCACACTTCAAATATACATAAGTAGCTAATATGCTCTTTCACTCACCCGGTGTAATTGGTAAGGCAGCAAAATAGTACAGTACATGAAGTTCAAAACTTATTTGAAATCCTAGAGTAAAATTTCGACAATCTTTTAAGCAATATTAAGAAGAACTAAATATTTGCTGATGTTTGTATACCATAACGTGCTTCTTTAGCATCACCAATGTGCATTCGAAACGCAAAGAAGCGTATTTTGATATGGTGACCATTAATTGCTCTGTGTTCCTTTGAGTGTGTTGTTCGAATTCGTAATACCCATACCGTTTTTTTTTCGACGACCTTGCCCTATGCTGTGTTATCTGCATCTGTATAAGGTTTAAAATTGCCTATTTCAATTATTTGTACCAGTGTCAAATGGCGTCAATCGGACGGTTATGTTTCTTGTAAATATGGTTTTCTATACAATTCGGATAAGCCATTTTTCATTGGCTTGCGCTGGTCAAAGTGATGTAACAAGCCTCAACCTTCGTTCACATTGTCATCAGTTTGTCGCTTCCACTTTTGGGTGAGTTATGGAGCAACAACCTCTATTTAAATCTACAGTGATGCAAAATGTGTTTTTCCTGAGCTCCTAATCTGGACGTCTGCCCCAAAACAAGGTATGGTAATAGCTAAGCACTTTTAATTTACATATATCTGTAATATCTGTCTTGCCTAGAACATAAGTATCAACGCTAAATAGATTGTGCTCTTTTGGTGCAATCAATGTGGATCGCCAGTGTTTTTAGGGGTTTTCTGTCACATTTTAAATTTTTTATAGTGAATAACTCTCTCCTTGTCTACTATGATACTTGATTTCACTCGAACACGTAATATGTTCAGAAGGTTAAGGCGTAACTGAATTGTGCAAACCTCATTGGAGCCACACATACAAAGGGCACGAAGAGCATGGAAATAGCCTCACTGCTTGTGAGCAGTTAACTTTTTTCTCAGAACTGCTCTCTCTAATTGAAAACAACCCGATCTCAAAAAACTTAATAGCAAATGTTGTCATATTAAAAGTGAAGTCATTAACCACGTGGGATCTAATCGTCGTGGAGGGGGAACTTAACTAATTTCACGCGAGTCGCTTGGTGTTAAGAAGGCTAAGGCCAGTTTAGTAAAGGTGGATCCTTTGAATTTTGTTAATGGATAGTTGCCTCGTCGTCATCATATCATCTTCGAATTCTCATAATTTAGAGACCACCGTGCTCAGAAATACATTCCGTCTCAACAAGTGTATTCCTAAATGACCTTCCCAATTTTCTAGAAACTCCACTACTTTGTAAGGAGCAGTTGATCATCATAGGTGACTTTAACTAACATCCAAGCTAACGACATACAAAACCCAGATGCTTAAGAGTTTTTGGTTCTGTTTGAGTTTTTTAGACATGAACAACATTTTCATCAGCATCGTGAAGGCCATACTCTAGATTTGACTATAAAACCAATGCGTGGGTTCGTTATTAGTGAAATACTACTGATTAGTCGGTATATATCAGTTAAAACCACAAAATACAGAAAGCTGGTCTATGAAGAAGGAGAGTTTCAAACTAGATCTACATTTAAGTGCGTTATGCAACGCGGATAAGCAACTTAAATCCACACGGAATCTAGATATGTATGTCAAAGAGTATACAACTTGACTCCCTCTGCTGTTATTGACCAGCAGGTACCGTAAAAAAGCAGAACAAGTGTGGCTAGACCTGCTGTACCATGCCATAATTAGACGATCGATGGTGCAAAATCAAAATGTAGGAAAACAGAAAGCTAATAGCAAAGATTTAAATTGAACTGCAATTTATGCGACTGCAAGACAAAGGAAAATCATGTAAGTTACCTGATAATCGTAGCCAGATGCAAATTCTATTCCAAATTGATGCATGAAAACAGTGATGACCAAAAGAAAACTTTGTGCTGCCGCCAATAAATATCTGGGGGTGAAAAATAATTTCACCTTTCCTTATTATCTTGATAAGACCCTATCGGCTAATAGTATTAATAGCTTTTCTACGTGCAAGATCCAAAACATCCGCAAGGAAGTTGATTCTACTCATATTTCTCAATCTGATCATAATCTTGTTCCTACGAATAAATGAATACCAAGATCTGTTAAAAAGCTACATTTCTTTAAAACGTTTAGTGGAGATGAAATGTGAATTCTGAAGAGTGTACCCAAGAAGTCATGTGAATTGAACCCTTCTCCAATATCTATCTTCCATGATACTATCGATATTCTTCTCTCAGTGATGACAAAAATAGTCAATGCTCCTTTTACACTATCTCACTTTCTGCAAAAATGGAAGGAAGTGTTATTTCAGCCATTGTTGAAGAAAGGCTTGAAGGAATTTTTCCAAAAAAAAATCTACGTCTTGTTAGTCATCTACAATTTTTATCTACAATTGCAATTTTGAGAGAAAGAGCAGTATTTTAACAAGTATCAAGTCATGTTACTAACAATGACGTCCTTCCTGTACTTCAATCTGCCTATAGGAAGTTTCATAGTACGAAAAATGCACTGCCGAGGGTTACCAATGATCTTAGTATTGGCATGAATAATCAAAATGTTTCGTTACTTCTAATGCTGGATTTCAGTGCGGCATTTGATACCATTGACAATTCAGTTTTTTTACATTGCCTGGAAACTAAATATGGAGTAGCAGGGTCTGTAGTGGAATGTATTGCATCCTAACTGCGTGATCGTTAGCAGGTCGTAGCGGCTAAGCCTGGCGGTCGCTCGGAAAGATGTCATCTGCACTTTGGAGTCCCTCACAGTTCCTGTGTAAGACCACGTCTTTTTATCATAAATGCCAGTAAGCTATTTCATGTCATCCCGTATCTTTTACCCGACATTTTACCTTTGCTGACGATACAGAGTTATATCTGTCATTTAAATCAGATTGAAAGAATACTGAAATAGAAGCATGGAATGCTACAGGACGCTGTGTTGGAGTTGTCCAAGCTTGGATGATCACGGACAAATCGAAACATAGTGAATCAAAGACTGAATTTTTGAATATGGACAAGGCCACAATTGAACAAAGTTAATAGTAGTAAATTATTAATAGGAAATGACTCTGTGAAATCAGTTAACAAAACTAGAAGTTTAGGCTTCTACATTGACTCCTATCAATTTTACAACACACATAGCCAAAACATGTACTTAGCATTCTATTCATTTCATGTTAGACCCGTTAGAAAATATTTATTGCTTGAGGCCACAAAAACACTTGTTCAGGCCTTAGTTATTGGCAGATTAGGTTAGTGTAATAGTTTACTTTTAAGACACCCATTTTAAAACTTGCTCATCAATAGCCTTTTGTTAAATATTTCTTTTTTTTTCTGTTTTTATATAGTTTTTCTTATTAGTTTATAACATATATATTTTTATCGTTAATGTTTATTATTTTAGTTGTATTTCGAAAGCATATTAGATCATATCCAAATGTATTTTTACGCTCTATAAATAAAAAAGTTATTATTATGTTATTAAGTATACTACTTCAAGGGCTGGCAGTGCAAATGGGGAACCCTAATTCTGGAATGCTAGTGTTTGATCCATCTTGTTTGAGGGTTCAAGATGATGATAATGATGGCAATGAAATGTAATAACAAAGTCTTTCTATCATTGCACTTCTTTCCTCCAATTTCCCGAATTTTAATCTGTTATCAATCTATAGATATATGAGCTTTATCGTGTCATAAGTCCTAAGCTTTTTACTCAGTTACGTCTCCTATTATCAGGCTGTTGGAGTGATTAGACTCATTTCTTTAAAACGTCGATAGTGCGGAACTAAGTGATGACAGGGATCAAGTTGTTTGAATTGTTTGAAGAGATGTGCCTTATCAATCCGATAGCTTGACGATAGCAGAATTATCTTTCGGAATGTAGCTCAGTAAAAAGCTTACAACTTGTGACACGATATAGCTCCTAAAACTATGGCGCCTACTGAGTTTATAAAGTCAAGAATTTTTAAGAATATCATCAATCTTTTGGCATTCCCCCTTTTGAACCGTACTCTATCAAGTATAAAATGAATTTATTGCTCTCATTATTGCTGAACGTCGAGGTTATCATACTGTGAATGATTAGATAAACATCTTCTTTTACCAGCTTTTAGAGAAAAGGTAAGTTGTCAAAAAGAATTAGGAAAACCAGAGTTAGTTCTGAAAGAAGTGGCTGGAGGAACCAGTGTCATAACATCGGATAACAACCATATTAATGTGGATCTTCAAGACATGTTTTTTGGATGCGAAGCATAAACAAAAATTTTTAGTTTTAAAAATAAACCCCTCCTTCAAATAATTGTCCCTTAAAAATTCCCACCTCAAAATTATCCCTTTCCCTGGACGTTTGTTTGACCATTTATGGAATTTGATATATAAAGGACTGTTCTAAGTGCGCAATATGCTAAATGAAATTTCAAGGTACGCGCTTTTTAATATTGGAATCCAAAGCACTTCCTGCGAGGTCTAACCAATAAGTACAGTGCGAAGGGCTAAACAAGTCAATGGGTCTGCCACGCTATCGTAACCTTTGTTTCATTGGTCAACGGACTAACAATAGTCAGGGGATCATGTGATCACAGACAAGGAATGAAACATCGGGCTTTGGAAGACGTGACGTCACAAAGCTGAACATTTTGACAGATCAAAATGGCAGGATGTTCCAAACTGTTTTGAGTTTAAGCTAATTGTACAAAGCATGCAATTCGCCGCCTTTGCCCACCAACCTGATGGGTGAGGTGGTAAACCCTTATATAATATATCTTTACGTTTTTGGTTGCAGTTTTGGTATAGTGTTTGGACCACCGTGTTTATTTCTGAATAAGTTTACTCCACCATTTTGAGTGTTACTCTTGACCGTCTGGATATTCACTACATGGTTACTATCAGCTGTTCAGCACTTGGTGTTTTTTTAGTTTAAGGTGTTTCTTTTGTTAACTTACGGTATGAATATACATTTGGAGGAGACGAAATGATCCAGCAGCAATGTGTACGAAATCACGCAAATTGTTGAACTTAGCTTCATGTGGCGTTTTTAAGGTATCCAGAAATGAGATCTGCTCATCACGATTAATATTAACTCGAGTCAATATATTTCACCGAAGAGAATGCTCCCACACGCCTGTCAGACAGAGCCCTGTAGAAGCATTGGCAAGTGACGACTCTTCCGAGTTTGAGGAGTGCAAATTTGGTATTCTTTTTGACATAGATGGTGTTCTCGTCAGGGGGAGAACCTTGATACCTAATGCAAAGAAAGCATTAGCCAAGGTTTTAAGAGGACGTGTACCTATACTCTTTTTAACAAATAGTTGCTGCGAGACTGAGCAGTACAAAGCTAATGTATTGTCCGAGAAGTTTGAGGAAAAGGTATTTGTTTAATTTTGAATTGCAAAGTTGTGTTATCTTGTCAGTTTACCAATTATTTACTCTTTCGTTATTATTGTTGTTACCATTGAATATTGGTTTACTGAACCATTGTACATGCTGATCTTTAGCGACTTGCCTCTGTATGGTAGTGGTAAATGGTGTCTTCTCTCTTCATGAGCCAAGGGTTCATCAGCCTTGCCCCAAGATTGGAGTTCATGTCAACCTCGATAATTTTTGCTCACTGAGCTATTTTCGAGTACCAGAGTACATTCTTAACAGAGGGGAATATTTTTGTTGTTTGTTTAAAGCGACACATTTGTAGCCACTTCTGGTAATTTTTTAATTAAAAGCTGCTTTATTTTTAACACTCGGTAATCTTACATGCAAATTAAAACTATCAATCCTGTTTAAGCTAAGGAATGCTGCAGCTTCAGTTGTTGTTACAATTTGTTACAAACTTTAACGTCATCACCACCAAGTTGCTTTGTAACACTGGATGGAAATTGATATGAATTTAAGAGCTTCAACATGTCATATCTTCCTCTGAGCCCATAAAGTTCAGAATATTCAAGGTTACTTGATAGATACCTTTCAGAGATCACAATATCACTGTGGCAACACTACGAACTGTTGTGAGGTGTGGATCGAGGTCTGTATTGTTACACAGCAAGCAAGATCAATTTTGCCATTTGTCAACAAAAACAAGTTGTTTTAAAGTTTTAAAGAAGCTTCGAAGATTTAAAACATTTCCTGCCAGACTTTATTCATCGCAGTTACTCCAAAAAAACTTTAAACGAACCATTGATTAAAAAACCTGAAAATCACATGTAACTACCACCAGTTGATTAATTTTTGAATATACTGACTGGTCATAAAATACATTCATAAAGCAGACCAGTTGCTGTTATTGAACATGACTATTGAACATATCAGTTTTTATGACGATTATTTTTACTACAAGAATGACAAGTTTGATGACAAGCAGTCAAAACGAAAAGATGGGGTAGAGTGACAAGTGTAAACGATGAAAATTGTGATGAAAACAAGAACTGTAAGCGTACAAGGGCTATCAGAGTATATTACAAATCAGTAATTAGAAAATGGAACCATAAAGACCAGATTCATATTTTATTAAAGTTAAATTTTGAAAATACATCTCCTTAATTAAAAGTAATGTTCAGCTTTTGGACAGCTATACTGTTCTCTTAGACCTCGCAAATAGAATTTAGTGACTCCACAATTTTAGGGTCTATATCTTACCTCCATAACTTATTATTTACTGTCATTGTTGGAAAAGAATATTCAAAACTGGTTAATTTGCCATGTGGGGTAGGTGGTCAGTTCTTGGTCCACCCATTTTTCTCCTATTTTCACCAGTGACATCATGGGCAGTTGGCTGTGACCTGCTTCTGTATGCAGATGATCCCTGCTTGATCTTCAGAGACAAAAAATATTGAGTGCATGGAGACTGACTTGAATAAAAACCTCAATTAGTTGTGTGACTGGTTTTTGGGAAACAAATGAAGTATTCATTTTAGAGAAGGCAAAACTGAATCCATTCTTTTTGGCCAAAAAATACCAAAACCAAAAAGAACTTAACATCAGAAAGAGTAAAATAAAAAGCAAGCAGCACTTAATAGTTGTATACCTTGGGTGTGTTTTAGATGAAAGTCTTTTTAAATGTGGCAGTCAATAAATACATACATGTATAGTTACTTCTTGATAGAAGTTTACCATCTTTTGAATTTGATACTGTTTTTCTGTGCACACATAGGTGAGGGGACTCTTCAACCCATCTTCTGTCCCACACAAATGATCACAGACATGAGAAATGAGCTTTCCCACTTTTGGAGCTGCATGGAGATGAGCTTCGTTATGAATCTTTGAATGTCTTGTTATACCATTTGCTGATTTGCAGGCAAGACCACAGGTAGTGCAACAATGCATCAATGGACAAGATGGCAAGGTTTTCTTGTAAAAATATTGATCTTGCCATTAACTATCTGACTTAGATGGTTCACCAGTCCAGCTTTTGATTAAAGAAATCTACCACATCCATTGCACTTCATTTTCTCCTGAATATTAACAAGCACTGCACTTTCATCCTGCTTTCTTAGAGCATGCTTTATTACAGCATGACCCACAAGCTTCACTTCACTTCAAATTCTTTACATACTTCCCTGATTTTTCTCCTCCATTGAAGATGGCCTGCACGTATCACTTCCCAGTTATTCACATCAATCTCCATTAGTTTTAAATTACTTCTCAGCACATCCTTAAACCTTTTTCTTGGGTTGTGTTGTGGTCTTTTTCCTTTGGATAACTCACCATAAAACAACTATTTAGTAAGTCTTTCATCTTCCATCCTGACAAGATGTCAGGTCCAGAGCATCTGATTCTGGATGATCCACCTCACAATGCTGGTGCTGTTAGATCATGCAAGGACTGCAATATCAGGTGTGAAAGTATTCTGACTGATGCTGAGGATTCTCCTGAGACAATGTTAAAACTTTTCCAAAAGCTTGAGATTTCACCTACATGTAGATCATTTGTCTTAGCCATATAACAAAAAAAGTAAGCACACATATTTTGTAAACACAAATTTTTGTCTTTACTGTAACTCCCTCATCTGACCATACCGGTTTCTCCAACTTACCAACAGCAGAACTGGCTCTGGCTATCCTGTGATTTATTTGAGCACCCAGAGTGCAGTTCCTCCTCAATGTAATATAAAGATATACAAAACTATCAGTGACCTTTAACCACTTTCAATAAACTGAGACTGATAGTGAGACCAAGAGGTTTGCAAGTACTTGAGAATTTGTTCATTTACAGCTGTATTTCCTCCTCTGAATGTGCAGTAAGAACAGCATCATCTGCATACAAAGCTTAGAGTTCAAAGTGAGATGTTGAACATTGAAAGGCTTGTGTGGTGTTTGAAACCATATGCCTACCCTGATATCACTATCCTCAAAAGCATGAAGAAGCATCACAACCTATATTGGTTCTGACAGTGAATCACTGAAGCTTACCTATGGCCTTCATGTTATGGTGCAGCTGTTTAATCACTCTCCAAATTTCATAAGAATCTTCGGGAGTGCACTATGATTGATGGTATCAAAAGTTTTGGTCAGATCAATAAAAACATGATATAATAGTACCTGCTGCTCCATACACTTCTCTTTAAGTTGGTAAGCAGTGAATATCTTGCCCATTGCCTTGTGCCCAGCTCAGAAACCACATTGAATTTCTGGAATAATTCCAGGATAGATCCAAACTGTCTGGTGATTTGACAGAATTTTTGAAAGAACTTTATCTACCATTTCAAGTAGACTCTATCAAGTCCACCCAATCTTGAGGTATAGTACTGCCATGCCATACAGCAAAATTGAGCATATGAACTGCATTATCAAGGTTAACTTCTCCAAACAGCAATAATTAGATGGGTATCCAATCCTGGTCCCTTCCCAGTGTTAACTTCTTTTATGGAGTTTTTTCATCTCATCAATACTGTGATATGTCATCATCTCCTCAATAATAACCTTTTTAGGTAGACCATCAATAATAATTCATCTATTTCTGATGGATTATTAAATAGACCATTAAAATGTTCTGTCCAATATGCCATTATGTTTTCAACATCTTTGAGCAGCAAAGAGCCATCGTTAGATCTCAAGGACACCATTGTTGTATGCTTGGGTCAAAATAATTGTCTAATTTTACTGTACAAAGCATTTAAATCTTTTCAGTCATACGTTCTCTGAATGTTGGTTGATATGTTGGATCACCATCTGCTCTTTATGTATCAAATCTCATGCTGCAGGTTCAATTTTTCCTTCCTTGTGAGTTATTTCCACACATAACCTAGCTGAACCAGTAGTACACAGAAATTTCTCATGAAGCCTAGTTTTTTCATCCAGGAGACTGGTAATTGCAACATCATTTTCATCAAGCCAGTCTTTATGTTTAGTCTTCCTAAGGTGAAGTACATCAGCACCTGTGGTGTACACTTGCAATTTGAACTACTCCCAGGTAATTTGTTTCTGAGAGTTTAATGTATTCCTCACTTTGTAAGTTCAAAATATCAATGTGATTAGGTCCTTTTAATCCAGTTACTCTGACCTTCCTCGTGATGCACATCTTAATATTAACATGAACAATTGTCTGGCCAGCACCACAATCTGCACCTGCATGACTCTTACAGTACACATGTCTTGAAGGTCACACTTTTATTTGATGATGTAGTCTAGTATATATATGCCCTTGTTTTGATCTAGGGTGTATTCATGTTTCCTTGTGAATGAGCTTTTGTTGGAAGAAGGAGTTACACACTGTTAGCTTAACTTCTGTGTACAGCTGGAAAAGAAGATAACCATTATCATTTGCTTTACCAAGACCATATCTCCCTAAAACATCCCACATATTGTGATGTCTTCCAACCAGTTCATTAAAGTCACTGAGTATCACCAACTTTTCTGCCTTTGGTATTCCTGTGATATAATTCCTCAAATCTTGATAAAATGGCATGATGATTTCCTGGCTACTGTCCAGTGTGGGGCCTTACACTGAAATAACAGACATGTAATGCCTACATCTTAAAATCACCCTTAGACACATGGTTCAATAACTGACTCCATACATTTGCTCTAATTTTTTTGAGATCTGTGTCTGTAAAGTAAAACCTACTTCTTTATCCTTTTTCACTCCCTCAGGCTTGCCTTTCCAGATAAAGGTGTATCCAGCACCTCTTTTTGTAAGCTGATCTTCTTTAGTCAAGTGAATCTCAGATAAAGCAGGAATGTTCACTTTATACCTAGCCAATTCCTTGGTGACAACAGCTGTTCTTTGTTTTTGATGAGCAGACTTTTCATGATCAAGGTCGGTTGCATAGACAAATTATAGGTCACCTTTTCTAGACCCTTCACATGACCAGGGTGAGCAGCATTGGCCCTAAAATGGGCTGCTCAGTTGCAAATAGTTTCACCCAAGTTAGTTCCTATTTAGTAGAACCAACAATGATGTTGAGCTGTCTGTGTGGAGAATTAAAACTTCATACCTCCAACTTGTTAAGTCTGTACACATTGCCACTATTCCATCTTCACAAGACTTTTGAAGAGATATCTATACTAAAAAGATCTCAATGACATATGCTTGTGCTACACATATAGTACCCTCTGAGCATCCACATTTATGATCCAATGACAAGCAATTGCAAGATAACTGTGACCCTCTCTTACAGAGGTGGTATAAGAGCAACTTAGGGACCTCTCACTCCAAAATTGAAGCTATTCACCTCAACCATTGATAATAAATCATTCATCTGCTTGACTTATTGTACAGTTACCAAAGCATTGGTTTGTTGATGATTGGCAGCTGCATGTCCTATATCCTTCTGCCAATATCTAAAACATAAACACATTAGCCATTAGCAATGGTTTTAAAGAAAACCAGTGAAAGGATTTTTGTCTTATACATACATACACACATATTACAATATATATATATTTATTGTAATATGTGTAATGAAAATATTATCAATTGTCTGATAAATTCCATGCAAGCAATTATCAGTCTTGAGTTATGTTGCCTGAAAGGTCTGTAATGTTGTTAAAAAGGAAAGAGATTCAGTGGTACTGTAAGCTTTGCACAAATTGTTAATATCACTCCCATTCCAGGATTCTTTTAAAGGCAGTATTGTAGGAAAATTCAAACCTTGCAGTCAACATCTGAAAGATTTGAATTAAATAACGGTGAAAGAGCAGTAATAGTTAACTTTAATGAGCTAAAAGCTCATTAATTTTTATTATGCAAAACAATGACAAAACTAAAAAGGAATAAAATTTTGGCATTTGAACAGTAATAAAACTCTCAAGGGGCTCAAAGCATTTTTATATAGACATCAGTATTTTATTTCTTTGCTTATTGTCACCAATATTATTGCTGACACTTACTGTAGTCACTTTCTTAAATGCCATCCTAATTATTATGGTCATCATTATCATTTCTGTTATAACTGTCATGTGATTAATGGAATAATACATTTGTAATATATGCAAAACATCAAATTAAAAGCACTTTAATAAATATAGATTTTTGTTCAATTATTTAGTTAGTGAGTTGAATAGTTTTTTTTACCTAAGGTGTCCATTAGGAAGGACCAGCATATGTCTGATTGCAATATGTCTTATTTATGTAATAGTTCTATGAGGCATAGTGAATTTTGATATACTGATATAAGATGTTAGGACAACAATAACATCTTTTTAAATCTAAATTCTTTAAAACCATTTGTAGTTTTTTGGTAAATAAAGTATGAAATGGAACACAGTCATTTAGTGCAAACAAATAAGTTATTTGATCAAACAAACAATTGCAAGTATGAGTAAACATTTAATATTTTGTGTTCTATGTTGTTTTACAATATCAGTTTGCATTTAGCAAATGTTCACTGTTACTTTTTGTACTGTTACTTTTATAAAAATGTGCTCTTGACCAATTGCAATGTTGATATGGAGACTTATTTTTCAGCCAAATCTTATAGTACATTTACAGCAGGTTGAATGTTTGCCCTATGTGAAACCACAAAAAAAGACACATGAAATTATTAATAGGACAACTGATAAATAAGTTGAAAGTTTCTAAACTACAGCCTTCCATAAATTTTTTGATAATTGCTTTTGTTTTTCATTACCATAGTTGAGGTGTTTTTTCAGGTTTTAAGTAGCCATGAATTGACTTTAGATTGACCCTCCCAAGCCACATCCTTTTGTTTTTATCCATATATTAGACTAATTTTTGTGGTAGGTGGCATTCTTAGAATTGTCCTCATGAATGTGTAATGCCATGTCTAATGAAATTTAATAATGTAGAGAAAGGGATGGGTTTAGAGTTAACCAGGTTTGTAGGCTACTTTGGAGGAGGAAACACATAAGTACCATTGTCCATCAGTGTTGTAGCAGTGTCAGAATCACTGGCTGGGTCCAGTTAAATTTTCCAAATAGAGTTTAGATGATTGGAGGATACTGGGACAGTGCATTGATCAGAGTCCATAGGATAACACTTCTCTCAGAGCTTTTGAATTTTAGCATTTGGTAGTGGACTTAAAATTAGAACTGTTTATTTTGATTTTTTAATACCAAAACTTGGTCACATCTGGAAAAAGTTTTAAATGTTTGATTGACTAATGGCAAATTTTTAAATTAAGTACTTGTTGAATTAAAATTGTTTTGTTTAGCAATTTGATTGTTTTTCAAACCATATTTTTCTTGTAGAATTAGAATATTGAAATACCTGTTTGATTATTTGTATTATAGGAGCCTTAGGTTTGTGATTAGCGCACTTGCACTGTAGTCAAGAGGTTCCAGGTTTGATTTCCAGAGCAGGCAAAAGCTTTAGAAGTTTACAAAAAAAATTTGATTATTTGTTTTGAAGAAGTGGGTCCAAGCATTGTATCTCAAATCCACCAACAAATATTAAGAAGCTAATAATAACCTTCAGCCTGAAAAAAGCAGTTACCATATTTTCTCTAATAAACACTGAGTCCCAAATAAATACCACAATTTGAGCAGAAAATTTGAAATGAAATCTATTTTCCAAGAAGTGCTATAACAAAAAAAAATGCAGCATTTATTATATATAAAATACAAAATAACAAAAAATTGCTCACTCTGTTAATTTTTTCTTTATTAACACCATAAAAAGAATTTTTGTTAATCATAGCAAAAGCAGTTTTAATTCATTGTTTGAAAGAAGAAACACTTTGTGGTCTTTCTATGTTAAAAGATCAGGTTCATGTTGCAGAAGAGATGATACTGATAGAGAATCCATTTCAACCAACAGATTGTTATCAAGAAGATTCAGCTGAAGACAGTGATTAAGACATTGATGTATACCAAATATGTTGTTTACAGTGTCAATTGTACCATGTCAGGCAAATCACATTTGCAAACTAGAATTAGGGAACATTCACAAATATATAGCATATGGGAAGTCATTTTAAAGCTTGCAGTTGTATTTTGTTCATAGATGATGTCACAATTCTTGCACCAGTGAATTCAATTAATTATCTTCTCATATTAGAAGTGTTATATGTTAAAGACAAAAGACCTACATTGAATAGAAAAGACGATTTCAGANACAGATTGTTATCAAGAAGATTCAGCTGAAGCATTTCATAGCTTGGATGAAGACAGTGATTAAGACATTGATGTATACCAAATATGTTGTTTACAGTGTCAATTGTACCATGTCAGGCAAATCACATTTGCAAACTAGAATTAGGGAACATTCACAAATATATAGCATATGGGAAGTAATTTTAAAGCTTGCAGTTGTATTTTGTTCATAGATGATGTCACAATTCTTGCACCAGTGAATTCAATTAATTATCTTCTCATATTAGAAGTGTTATATGTTAAAGACAAAAGACCTACATTGAATAGAAAAGACAATTTCAGAAGCCACACAATAATGGTTGTAATTTTAATTTATTACTTTAGTGACTTGATTTCATAGGTTTTTTTGTTCCAATATTCTTATGTATGAGCAAAAGATTGATGTATTTTTATCTTGTTTGTGGAGTGTTGAGAGAGAACAGATGTACATATTTTAGTTGTAGCATTACATACTGTTTTTAAGCTGTTTTTTTATTCTTTTAGATTTGACGTGAAATTTCTTCTCAAAATATATAAAAATGAAATGATAAATATGTTGTTGGTTTGATTGATTTAAATATTAATATAGCTATTATTTTTTGTACTGTTTTTTTGTTATTTGTTTTGTGTCAGTTATTAGATGCATTCTTTTATTACTTTTTTGTTGTACACTTTTCATTGATTGTATTTACTATTTGTTTTTAGTTTTGTTTTATCCAGCATGCTAGTCTGTCATTTTTGCCAAATTTTGTACATTTTATACATTTTGTGCTACCTTGTAAATGGTCACTGTGAATTTATGTTTTTGAAGTGTGATGATGCCATAACTTTTCATTTGCATAATCTCTTTTTTTTTATTGAATAAAAGTTCTCAGTATCCCTTGTGAAAACAAGAGAGAGAGCCATAATATAGAGGTAAATAAAAAGGGGAAAAATAGATTCTTTGAAATGTAACAGTTGAACAGTATATGTTTTTCTACATGTATAATTGTTTACCCTTATTTGAATATCATCCTGTTCACAAATGATTATACATGAATAGTTTTCATGAAATTTTTAGTTGCAGTTGCATTTTTGTGATCTGGTGGTATTTTTTCTTTGCAGATTTTACCAGATCAAGTTGTTCTTTCTCATACACCATTGAAAGCTCTTGATGTATTGCATGACAAACGTGTGGTTGTCTCAGGTCAGGGACCTGTGAAAGAGATTGCATCAATGTATCCTTTAAGTACTATGTGTTAATAATATTCACATAAAAAATGTACTTTCTTTAGTTCAGTAAAGCATCAGAATAAAAAGGTTTGGTACTCAAGACGTTTTCTGGTAGGGGTGTTGTCAGAGATCCTACATTTAATATGGGTGTTATAAACCATTGGAATTAAGGGCTTCATTTCCAATGATTTCAACAACAGCAACAGCCAGTAATATAACACCTTTTTGATCCAAGGATTAAAATCTCTAGAGTCCAGGCCCATCAAAGTTACCCTGTTCTTATGCCACTTTTTTGTATCAGCCACTTCAGTAATTTTATGCAAATAATCATGTAAAACAAATGCAATACCATTCTGATTGGCACGTACATATGAAAATGTTTAGTCCACTTCTTTCTAACATGTTTTGCTGTTTTATTTTTAAAGGCTAACCTTAAGAGTCATACAACATGGTTGATCTTGCAATTGCTTTAAACAGCAGCCCCTAGGTTTTTGGAAGGATTTGCTTTCTTATAAAGAAATTTCTAGACCCCCATGAAATCATATGCTAGAGTGGGTAAAAATAATTCAATTTTATTTTCTTGCATTTCTTACAGGCTCCAAAAGAAAAATGGCCTGTTTATAACTATTGATACTTCTCTTATAAACATAATTTTTGTTTTATTTAAACAAACTTTTTCAGCTCCTTTATTTTTGTCAGAAATTGGCTTTACACATTTTCTTCTTATTCACTTGTTATAACTAGACCATATGCAAACATTAATTTAAATAATATATGTTGCTAACACTCTTTGAAATTCCTTAATAACTTCATCGTACTGGGATGTACTAACTACTGACTATTGATGTAAACCCATGTTTACCTCTATTTTCTCATTGTTGCCATGTTGACTGCAATTTGTTATAAATCACACATCATCATTACACATTTAACCAGGCATTCACATACATCCTTGCTTCTTAAAGTCCATTTAGTAGGTTGCCTTTGTAGCCCATCATATACTTTCCCTAAGATAACAAAATCATTTTTCTATTATCATCAACCTTGGAGCATCTGTTGTTGAATTGACAGAGATGATATGACTTACTTACTTACTATCTGTTAAAAGTCAATTGACACATCATACATGTGTTTGACTTGTAGCTTTCAGCAAAGTTTGCCATTTCGTACAATCACCAGCCATTTCTTCTGTCAAGTTGAGGGTCTTCAGATTGCCTTCAACCAATTCCTTCCAAGACTCCCTTGGTCTTCCTCAGCACCTTGATCCAAACACCTCCATAGAGGAACACCTGTTGATCCATTAGTCAGATTGTATCACATGCCCAGACCATCTTTGCCTATTCCATCTGTGGGCTTCAGGTGAAGCAGTTTCAAAAGTGTAGACATACTGACTCAGGTCCCTCTTTTCAGGTGACACATCCACAAAAGCATGGCACTTTCATTGTGTATGAGACATTTCACATCTTCAAGATGGGGTGCCCAGCATTTTGAGCCACAGACCATTTTGTCCGAACACAAGTACTGAAGAGCTTACCACATAATGATGAAGAAAAAGAAATTTACTTTTCAACAGAGGCATTAGTTCTTTAAATTTAAATGACTGTGGCTACCTCCACCAGGACAGATGCCATCACCAAGATAAACAAACCTGTTAACCACCTCCAGCATATCATCAGGCATTTCTACCTCTTTACATGGTCTCATGTCAATTGGCCACACAACACCAACAGATCTTTTACATTTGAAAGAAGGGCTTCTCATCAGTCTGCCCTTAATTCCAGAATACCTCTTGTGGATCCACAGATTACAGCCACTGCAGAGAATCGAATTCTGGCCAACACCTTTGCAACAAACCCCACATGGGTGCCTTTCCGATTCTCACAGCATGTTCAAATCCTTTGCAGAGATTGAAACCTTCATTTTCAACATGTTAATCTTCAAGCCTTTAACCTCGTCTTTTTTTCCAAACATGTAACCTCTCCATCAGTTTGTTAAGAGATTCAGCAATTATGAGCAGGTTGTCAGCATAGAGTAATTCCCATGGACATCTGACACAAAAGTTCCTTGACAAGGCCTCCAGAACAATAATAAAAAGAAGTGGGCTTAACACAGATCCCTGATGCACACCAAGCTTCACCTCAAACGTCTCGTTGAGTGAGCTCCCAACTCTCACTCTGCTCCCCACACCACCATACATGACCTGAACAAGTTGAACTATCCATTCAGGAACACCAACCACATGCAAAGCCCACCAAAGAACACATCTAGGGACTATCAAAAGCCTTCTCCAAATCTACAAATGCCAGATAGAGGTGTTTGTTCTTGGACAAATACTTCTCCTGGAGCTGCATTAGGAAAAATATGGCATCAGTTGTGCAACTCCCTGGACAGAAACGAAATCGCATGCCATCAAAATTGACACAGTCTTTGAGGATATCTTTTACAACTCTCTCCATAAGCTTCAACACTTACTCAGTAAGCTTCAGCCCATGGTAATTCCCATGGTAATTCCCATGGTTTAAAGCATCCCCTTTGCCTTTGTAGAGACTGACCATAATGCTTTCATTTCATTTGTCAGGAATTTTTTCCTCTCTCACCATTGCATTGGCCAGATCGGCAATGGCTTGACAACATATGTCAGGGGGTGCCTTGAATTCCTTCAACATCTCTGCAACAATGCCAGAGGGAGCTGCAGCTTTATGCGCTTTCATATTCTTCAAAGCTCTAAATACAATTTCATGTGTGAAGAAGCATGCAGGGTGAGTGACAAACTCAACATGTGAGAGTGTTTTTGACCAAGGAAATTAAATGTTGAGCAGACATTCACCATGTTTCCATCATCATCAAACACACACTTCTCAACTACCACATCCTGATTTTCATGGCTCATCTGCTTTGCCACCTGGTAAATGGCATGTCTCCTTTATTCCACATAACCAAACAGTTTCTTTTCAGCTGTCTTTTTGGCAAGATTTACTGCATATCTTGCAAGGCATTTAGCAACCAGGTATTCCTCTTTGCTACCACCATTTCCAAAGCCTCCTCTTTTCCTTCACTAATACATTCACTTCTTTGCCCCACCACCATGTATCCTACCTCCACACTCCCTTTTTTGTCCAACCACAACTTTTTTCAACAGCTTCCAAAAGACCACCTTTAAGTCAGTATCAAATACCTTCAACATCTCCATTTACATTGCCTTCCCTGTTGAGCTTCTCCTGCAAAGTCACACCAAACTTTTCCCTTACCTCTTCATATTTCAGCCTCCAGACCTGTCTCTTGGGCACAAACTCTTTTTGTTCGAACTCTGCAAGAGAAATGCATTTTATTTGCCATCATAATTTTCCCTTGTCACTGGTAATTGATTCTTTTAAACAACTTTATTGTTTGCTAAAGTACCTCTGTACCATCAGTTGAGTCACATTCAAATACATTACCCTTACCTTCTGTTATATTTTTATGTTACCTCTACAAGTGTTGCAGGCTCTCCATCAACACTAGCAACTGTAGTGCCCTTCTTGACATAAATAGACTGTACTGTTTTGTTATTAACCTGTGTTTTTTGTTTAGGACTACCAAACCTTAGAGGATAGAGAGGTATTAATGCACATTAGAAAGTCACTGTTTTTT
>RDPX01000110.1:1426664-1454077 GCA_003991215.1 Morbakka virulenta | reverse complement strand
AAAAACGTTGTACGTGTATTCAAGTTTTCAACTGTATCAATCATAATGTGTGCAAAAATTTCAAAGGATATTTCAAAGTTATGAAAAACAGGACAAGAAATAAAGGAAAAATGTTAAGACTACCCCATCTGAAACTGGAGTCTACGAAGAAAAGTTTTAGATTTCTTGGGGCAAAATTATATATATAATGAACCTTCAATTGAAGTTCGAAGTGCGACCTTGACAAAAGAATTTATAGTTTTATTGGACAAAGTTTTTAAAGTTTCTATCACCCCCTTTGTTGTTAAATCCCCTAGTTAAAAGCTATTTGATGATTTCCATATTCACTTTTTAAAGCATCTTTTGTTTAAATAAGTCACTGATATGTGGGATAAGCTTTGTTTTTAATTTCCCAAAAGCCGAGAAGGCAGAAAGAACAATTTCCTTTTTATAAATGGAAGCAATTCCACTTACGATTGAGCTGGTATGTCGTTGTCGTTTAGAAACTTTATCTAGATTAATATTGTCTTTTGGGATCCCTTTAGTTATACTTGATTTCCTACCTGGTATTTGGAACATTCTTTTAGGCCCACGAAAATGAATACCTTTGGAAGATTCGGAAGTATCTGTGTAGATACTGAACTTTTGCTTTTCCTAACTTTTATGGGAAGATGAAAATATACGTTTATGTATTGAAAAATCAGAAAACTAGTAACCCTTCCAAGCCGTTGGTCCAATGGCAATTCCCTTCTTGTTGTATTAATAATTAATGAAAGTAAGAGGATTAACTTAGATCAGAATGGAAATAATCGAAGACCAAAACCTTTATTTGACGCTGATGGATATATGCAGGATGTCTGTTGATACGGTTGAGCTTGTACTGAGAACATATATATATATATATATACGTATGTGTGTGTATGTGTGTGTGTATATATACTCAATCTCAATCTGCAGACAGTACCGTTTCGCCCTTTGTGGGCTCATCAGTGCAGCACAGAGCTTCTGAGACATAACTCTCTGGCCATGTTGCCGGAGCAAACACCGCTTAAAGAGTTATTGTNCAGAATGGAAATAATCGAAGACCAAAACCTTTATTTGACGCTGATGGATATATGCAGGATGTCTGTTGATACGGTTGAGCTTGTACTGAGAACATATATATATATATATATACGTATGTGTGTGTATGTGTGTGTGTATATATACTCAATCTCAATCTGCAGACAGTACCGTTTCGCCCTTTGTGGGCTCATCAGTGCAGCACAGAGCTTCTGAGACATAACTCTCTGGCCATGTTGCCGGAGCAAACACAGCTTAAAGAGTTATTGTGGGATCCTGTCAGAGTGCTCAAACCTTGCATGCGCAGTGAGCATTGCATTATATATATATAGTGCTAGTAACAAGCTCATCCCTGTTGCAAGAAGTGCAAGGGTAAGAAATCTACCATTCATTTAGCGTTGTTCCTGTCAGTTTAGATGTTATAATTTTAACGATAAAACTGTTTCATAGAAAAAGCTAACATTCTGAGTTAAAATTTGCTGTGTACATCTTCTAAAAGGGTCTGTGCTTCATTTTTCAGTTTATTTCACAAGAACTAGTTTTTGGCTAGGGCATTTATTTATTGAATTTTTCATTTGTATTTAAGCATGATCGTTTGTTCAAGACAGGCCTTTATTAGCCCTGAACTGTGGTAAATCGGTCAGTGCAGATGCCAGAATTACCCTTGTTTTGGACGGATTTTTTGCATTCTTACCCCCGAAATTTGTAGCGGTGATTTGCCGTCCCCATTATTTAGCCACCCCAAGGTCCATGTAGTGTAGGGAACGACACATGTTGCAAGCCATCCCTATTTGTAATAGGACCGAAAAAGTAGAACAATAATTTTACTTTTCTACTAGAATTCTACTAGAATTAATGAACCCAGCACTGAGCCTCCCAATCGTTTTACCAAAATTCAGAATCTGTGCCGATTGGAAATACAAAAGTGTAGTTTTTTATCCATCCTGTGTAGAGCGTTTCCCTTATTGTTCTGATTCCATAATTATTTTGGTTTGGTAAGCCGACACATAACACAAAATACAAGAACTAAGCTAACAGTAACAGTGAAATGCATGAGAGACAAAGTGAAATCTGAATCTCCTGCTGTCCCAGATAGAATAGATCCACAGAATTGTGTTATTGAGCCAATGTATGACATTCGCATTAGAAAATTTGAAGTAAGACAAGGACAAATGTGAAAAAATTTCCAAATTTTTACTTCTCAAAAACGGAGAAATGGTGTTTGCTGCTGCACTTAAGGTAGATACAGCGTTTGCTTATTATCTCTAATTTATGCTGGCTAATAAAAAAGGGTCATTCAATATCGATCTGTTGCTTTAATATTTTAGATTTGTAGAAGAAAATAAATTTTCTGAGAAGCAGTTCAATAGTTTACTTGTTGAGAGCGTACTTTTTAAAACAAAACATATTATTATAATATAATTATGTTTAAAAAGTATAGTCCAATTTATGTTTTTCAATTGAAGTTGTAAAACTGCGAATTCCGAGATTTGGGGTTCGTAATATTTAAGGCCTGTCAACCCCTTTAGAGTTGTTTGCAAGCGTCATCATAAAAATGGATAATCAGGTGCGCACTTGTTTTTGTTGTCCAAACAGTACAATGTTCTTTGAAATTTGTTTGATCCCGATTTTCTTTGCTTGTTGAGAAGCGATTTTGCATGTTATTATGTGACTAACGCTCCACTTTTTATTGTTGGAAGCTTAAGCAAGCTTGAATATTTGATCAGAAGATAAAACAGGCGTCATACGTGGTATATGTTATACAACAACTGTGTGATATTTGATCCAAGAATAATATGGTTATGTTTATTAACTTTGTTATTCTCTAGATTAGATTACCCATTGTAGAAAGCAGAAGAGATGATTTGAGTAATCACGTGTCCGTAACAAATTTTTTAGAGATTTAAATTGAGTTTTAAAGGCAACAATCTTGGAATACTGAGAAAGTGTTAAATAGATGTTTGGGAATGAAAAGGTCCCTCCAGTGTTAATTGTACTTTTCAATGACACAAAATTTACTGACGAAATCGATGTTAGATTTGGTACCGATTTACTTGCTATCTGTCTGGTCTTTGTCATCTGGTCGTAAAGGCATTTGGAGTAAATTTTTTAGCCTTCCCCGTTGTAGACATCACCCACCTTTTTGTAACCTTTCTTGCGGGACCCACGTAAAGCCCTCAGGGGTCTGCAGATTGCCAACAGAACGATTTGAAAACGACGAACGAGTGTAAACGTGAATAGTGCACGTAGGTAAAATACCTTCCCAAAATGAAACGGACTAGGGGTGGCTGCTTTCTCTTTAAAAGGATAGTGCTTCTTTCTTGTTCACCTTTTCTTTATGGTATTTTTCGCTGTGGCGTTTGCTGTAGCCTCTGCCATATAATTGTAGGAAAATTCCACCTGTGATATCGGTTTCCTTATATAGTTTCCTTTATATCGTATTAATTTTGCCTGCCATTAAGAACAATTTAATCTTTTAATCTCAACATGACTGTGACTGTATCAGCTTACGTAAACTATTTTCTGTATACTTTTTAATGACTCAAAATTAATTCTCATGTACGAAAACTCAAGAAGCTTTTAATTGCAAGCAAAGGGGCTAGATGAGAAATTTGGACACCGCAAAAGAATCCCCCAAAGAAGTAAAAGTTCCAAAATTAACGACAGGTTTGGCGCTGGGAGGTGATATAACCCCTCCTCCCCACCACTGAGCCTCAGTATATAGATCAGCCAAATTAACCTTGTGTTTCTCTGGCGGCACTGTAAGTGAAAGTTATACAATGCTTGTAGTTTTCTGCTGGATCACTATACTTCATTTTTTTCATTTTTCATTTTTGTGTGCAAGCGGCAGTTGAACAGGTGTTGTCGGTATGAAGAGATGCTAATCCTTTATATAACACAGCCAAAATAACACATCATCGAGGTTTTGTTTTCCCTAATTTGAAAAAATGAATTTACCTGAATGTAAAAGAGAGATACTATCTGAGAAGGATTTAGATTTATTGGTTGACACTAAGTACAAAGTACATAGCTGTAGTTAATTGATTGCTTAAAATTATTTTTGTATATGTTTGATAATCTGGGTTTTGTTTTTATTATATAGAGATAATATAGACACTGATATTTATGGTGCAAACGTCTACAACAAGTATATACAAAATACACGTGAACGGAAAAATGTCAAAGAACATTCGAAGGCAGATTCAAGTGCCAGAAGAATAGAATCAATTCTGGTAAGAACCGGTGTTTCGGAAGTAGAGCAGGATTTGTCTAGAAATGGGTCACATCTTCACAGAGACACCATATTTAGTCATGAGTTTACAAGACCTTCACATCACGTGGACGATGTTTTGCAAGCAGTGAATCTTGTTTTGGAAAAAGAAAACCACATGGTTTGATCAGTTAACATTCACATGATTAATGGCATTTATAATAACAAGTGTTTTTTTAGAAAGGAGTATGGTTTGTGGTCCTTCTTGTTAGCCACCTGCAAGGCATCACAATTCCTACCCATCTATGCACTTATATTCTTACAGTTAAAACCTCCAGGTACAAAACCTGAACAATCAATCAGAATAAGTAGTAAATGGGTGAAATAATGTCTTCCAGTTGCATTTCACAAGCCACCCACTCTGAATTAACAAACTTGTACAAGCACTGTTTATCTGTCATTTGTTTTAATGGTTGGAGGCAAGCAACCTACAGAATTGTGGGGAAGTAAAATACGTTTGTACACGAAAAGTCATTCACCCCAGTTGCAAGTGCAGCATCTTTAAATAGACGGTTTACGGGTTATGAATGAGTGTCATTATTGATGCACCATATTTCCTCTGAAATATTAATGATATTTGCTTTTTGGATGAAGTTTGAAATCATCATTGTGGAAATGTGATGTAGCAGACCACCGTTTCGTCCACAAGATCACCACTTGCTAATTTTCCACCAAATCCTCGAATGGCATTCGTGGCATAGTCAGGTCTAGTGTGATGCTTTTCTTATAAAGATAAAGTGTCAGAGAAGATGATGCAGGGAAAATATTAAGTGTTACCTTGAGGTTTTTTTTAGGTTAACATTGTTACACTCGTATTAGTGCTAGTGCCGTAATATATGACTACTATTTTATACATTAATGCTCTTAATATAATTGTATAGATTAGTATCTTACATTCTCATTATGACATTAACTCCTTTAAGAACTAGAATATTTATATCTTATTTTAATTTAATATCTTCTGGTGGCTAACTGGTTTTGTACAGTATTTTTGTAATGTGGTAAGTCGGGGTTAAAATATTATTGCCCTTGCACAGAGGCTCTTAAAGGAGTATTAAGTGAGTGAGAAGGTGGTGGTTTATGAATATTATTTTATGAAATAAAGGTGGTTGGCTGTATTTGTTTATACGTTTTTGGATACGATGAAAACACACCAAGTTTTTTCCACTATTCTTTAACTAACTGTTTAATGTAGCCCAATTTTTCTGTGGGATGGAAGCAGAAATATCCCACATGTTTCCATAATACCAACAATGATTGTCTCCATGACCGTTAGAGGTGTTTGTTACAACTTTTTTTGTTCTTCTTCCACAAGCGACAAATTTTAACGATTCCGTTTGATGATTGTAGAATCACGCAAGATTACGTTGTAAGTTTTGTTTCGGGCCACAGAAAAAGATCCAGGTTTGACCATGACGAGCAAACCTTACCTTAGATCTTAGGCCCTCCAGTCCAGTGCAGGACATTGGGGAGCAAGCGGACGCCGTCTTGCTTAGTCAGCAGCCAACATTTTAACCATTCAGTATTGCAGTTCACACGCTCTCAGATCTTGTTGACGACTAGTCATTTAAAAGTAGAATTGAGGGTTTATTCTTAAGGAGAAAGTAAGATTGCGCTACTAGGCCCAGTGTAGGCCCTCTAAAACACAGACTCATAGTTTAGTTCAGACGCCTGATTCCACATATCCAGATATTGGGATCACTTGATTACCTTGTGTATTGAAGTCACGTAAATACGATCCTCAGTGGCCACTTAAATTTGAAGTTTAGTAAATAAGCATACCTACTTGTTGTTTTTCATTGTGTTTTCTTGAGTTTGTGGGGGTAGGTTCACATTTTATGTTTTTTGTAAACAAACTAGGCTGCAGAGACATATTTACTTGGTTTGACTGTGTACGCCAGTTAGTGCTTGTATTATATACCTGAAACTTATGAAGTTTTTCAATGCTTGTGAGTTTACTTGCACTACTGTTTTTACTACATAGATTTTACTGATACCCAAAAAAGTATTTCAGTCTTTCAGGATGTTGTCATATTACTGTGATCGGTATTGTTTCCAGTTTCCATGTGAGATTTCAAAGAATATTTAATTTTTACCATGCACTCAATATGTAGAGAACTAGGAAGAAGAAAATTGAAGACTTGAATATTCTTCGGTAGAACTAGTAAACACCACAAATAAGGGGAAGTCCTCAGCTGTCATTTTAACGGATTTGTAACACTTTCCCCCTAGCTGTTCCTTGAGAAACAGTTAATTTTGGGGGGAGATGTTGCTTTATAAGGAAGATTTATTTGTAAATGAGCAAAACGACTTTTTGAGTAAAACCTGGGGGTTTTTTTGAGGAGAAAAATGATATTTGGGGATTTTTTTGGAGTAAAAGTGAAAGGCTTAAAATTAAAGCCATATTTGGGGCCGAGAATAGCCAACTTAGGGTACTTACAATGACTAGGAAAGTGGTTTTGATACATTAGGTCCCAAATTGCTAGTGCACATTTCATTCCACTGGACAAAACGCCAGCTAAGGTACATGTATTGGGTCTTGGTGAGATGCCGTTTTAGTGGCTCGTAGTGAGATCGCTATGTAATGGAACGTATTGAGATGCGTGTTTATTGAAGAACATGCTGTAGTTAAGGTAAAATGGTGAATAACCAATCACAAAAAGTTTATTCTACATAGTATCTAAATTATGATACGTTCATGAAATAGAATGTCAAAGAATTTTGTATACACATATTTGTCTTTTAAACATAGCCGTTGCGATAAGTGAGATCGATATAGTTATTTTGCCGTGAATGCATTCGTGAATGGGACAAATTAGAACCTTACGGCCCTTATCGGAAAAAGGTGATAGTTACTATCTTATCTAATTTTAAAGTAGTTAATGTTAAAAGCAAACCTACTGCTTTGTTTTGATCCATAATTGACCAAGCGGAAAATATGTTAAGGGTAACTTGGAGCCGGGCTTTGTTAGGTATTATATTTATAGTATGAAATCTGTGCCGAGCAATGAAAAACAAGGTAAACAATACCAGCTATGTTTACCAGATATAAACATTTTTGAACAGGATTTGGTAATCAATTTGTTTTTCAAAAAGTTATTTATTTAGACGTTATTCTGATTGGAAACATCTATTTTACGCCATTACTAATACTGACTTGATCTTTTCAGTTAATTTTACAAATTAGCAGCAAGTTAAAGACATTGAAAAGGTTTACAGGTGTGAGGAAGTGGGTTGCATCACCTTTTTTAATGCTTCGAAACTATTAGTACAAGTTGCTGGAACACAATCGGACCTTCGTTTCACAAGGCATCTTCATAACTGTCGATAAATTTGTTTTTCTCTGTCTCTTCATAGAAAGGAGTATCCATCTGGGGACTATTTGTTGCCCACTGACCTTTCGTTTTGGTCGTTGTCAATAAAATTACTGCACTTTTGGAAGCAGGACATCTGCACTTTTTGAAAGGTCATGGACATCCAAGCATTAAAGTCAATGCCTGAATCAATGCCTGAGTCTTACCTTTTCTTTCATAGATTTCTTTTGGATTTCATAGCGAAGTACATTTACATCTTACTATTTCTCCCCCATAATATTGCTGACATATTCTTGCTAATAAACTCTTAGTTGCAGGAAAGCGTGAACAAATGTTATTCTTTTCAATCACTTACCAGCATTCACTGTGAGTTTAGGAAGGTGGGAAAGAGTTTTTTTAAAGACTGAAAACCAGCCAGTGCTTTTTATGTTTGTTGCCCATATGAATGGAACGTTGCCACAAAATTTTATTTGAGTTTCAATTGCCATAATCATTTAGTATCTATCTTCTAGGAATTTTCAAAGGATAAACAGAAATGTTGATATCGACACCCACTCATCGGCTATTAACAGCCCCAGGCCCATCTGTATTGCAAGGAAGTGAGTGCTTAGTGTGTAGTAACAATTTCGTGTATGCCTCTTTCTTAGTGCTGCTTCATTGTTTAACATCGGCAATATCAGAAAGCGTGATGCTGTAGCATAAGTGTTCAACAGAGAACAGTATTTGTCAGCCTTTTAATTTCTGAACCACCCTTTCTTTATTTGCAGGAACGCCGTTTTTTAAGACTTACGTCATCCTTGTGTTTCCAAATATTATGTTAATATTTTGATAGATATATTTTCACAATGCCTCGTCAGCAATACCACACTTTACCCTCTGGATATTTTGAAGGTATTTTCCTGTTTACACCTATCACAATATAAAAACGATCATAATCAATCGAGAACATATCAAGTCTCGTTCCCTGGGTGTGGTGGGTATCAAAGCCCCTATTACTGTACGAACCAAAGTCATCAAATAGATCAACATTTTGGGGATCTGTAGCCCCGTTGTAACTATTATGGATGATTTACTTTTTGCTGTTGCTGTTTGTTCACCGTCTTTAATGATGAAAATAGCAGTAAAGAGTGCTATTGTCAGCATTGATTCACTCACATGTTTGATGGTTTTTTTCGTTTCTGGATGCTTTTGCTATTGAGGAACATGTACCAGCATGTAAATGAAGCTTATAAATTCGACAAATATGTTCTGATTTTCACATAGGCATGACCAATGCAGATAACCCTCATAATCAGAATATTCCTTGTATTGATGATTGGACTCAAACTTCTGGTTCAAATATAACCCACTACATGTCTGTCTGTCTTGGTGCCACGCGAAAAGGGCTTTGGCGACGTATGAAATTACTAAATAGAAAATTACTGCCTCCGATTAGCAGCGTCAAATAGTCCTCTTTTGTCCTTGATTCCCGTAGATTTCTTTAGTTGATCAAGGAACAGTCGCCGCTGTCCCCCACGAGCCTTCTTTCCTGGGATTCTTCCTGACAAGCAGAGATGTCCTATTTGTTGTTTTCTGATGACATGACCAACAAAACTTGCTTGTCATTTTCTGATAGTAGTAATGAGGTGGCGTTCTTCTCCAATCCTTTGCAGAATACTTTCGTTATTTTTATGCTCTATGTAAGAGACTCGAAGCATTCTTCTGCAGAACCACATTTCAGCCGCTTCTAAGTTCTTGGTTGTAATGGCATTCATGATCCAAGCTTCGTAGCCGTAATGCAGCATCGACCAAGCTTTTAGAAGTCTGACTTTCAGCTGGTTTGAGAGTTTCCTGTCTTTGAAAATTGAGGCCATTTGGTTGGAACTGGTCTTTGATATGGCGATACGTCGCTTTATCTCACTATTGCACTTTTCACTGCATGTACTTAGCATCAAATCCATGTACAATATTGCTACCTTTGATGTTATTGTCGCCCGTTTGTCCATATATATGACCATGTTAAAACAAAACAATTAACATTCCATATTCGGGAACTGATGACATCAGAACTTTGTGTGTTTCATAGTCCACGATAGCTTGATAAATGTTATACCCCCGTCTTCACACTGATTAAATATTATTTTTATTATTAAAACCAATGATTATACAGTTATGTCACGACAGAAATATTAGCACCACCTGTTATTAATGTGGTACCTTACAAAAATTATATATGTATATATATATGTATATATATTTTTTTATATGTATATATATGTATATATACATATATGTAATATATATTATATGTGTGTGTAAAATAATAGCAGAAACGTAAATAAAGTGAAAAGTACCAAAGTTTAAAATGAAATATGTTCTTGAGATTTAGGCATATTGAGTCGCCTCGTGTCTCGGGAAGCTCGTTGAATATTTGTGCTCCTGTGTGGTTAAACGTAAATGCCCGGTTGTCAAGGACCCATATTTGGCAAATGCAGGGTGTATGGTGAGTCTTAAGATAATTTTATTCAACACAGAATTCTATAGTACGAAACAGCAACTACACTATAAAACTGTGCCGTTTTTCCCTGAAATAATATTATTTTCAATAATACTTTAACGTCGGTGATTAATTTACAAGATTCGAGCCAGGGAGAGGAAATTGAATATAAACCTTTGTACACAAAGATTATGCTTCAAAATTATTTTTACTGATGTACGAATGGAGATACCTATAAGAATTATTATCAGATTGGTAGGCACATTCTAACCTAGACTTTTGATGTATCTTTAGTCTAATAGCTTTGTATTGTTTCATTCTACAAAAGAGAATATTTTGTAAGCTTTGTCAACCCCAGAAAACAGCTATTTGAGCAGATCACCAGAGAAAGCAGACGCTTGCTTCTTATCGATACCAAATCTCTGCAGCATCCGAGAGCAGAGGGTGTTTCAGATTTGTCGTTTTGAATACACATTATTATAAACAACGGGGTTGAGGAGCACACACCAAAGTTTCTTATTGTATTTAAATTATGACTACTTATTGCAAATGGCCGAGTACATAGACTGTTTATTTTTCATTCTGTGAAGGTATTTGCAACTGGCAGTCGGAGCATTGTACTATGTGTGAAGGTTTTTGTAATATTTACCAAATATTGCTTGGATAATTTTGGAAGTGGTCATTTGTCATAATTTTCAATATATAGATGTACATATCTTCATTTTTACACAAATCTTTTTTTTTTGAAATCGTGGACACTGCTGTTACCTGGATTAGAGGACATGGAAACCAACATTCATGACAACAAAATTTTAGCGTTTTGTTTGCGATTTCTCGAAGCGACCCGGCGCAGTTAAATATTTGCAAGTGTAACTACTATAGATGAGGGTAGGTAAAATTTACGCTTCTGTAATATTTGTTGACTTCAGCGAAATGCTGCATACATATTACTGTTGTTATCGGTGACGAAAATACCCGTCTTCCAATTTTAACGCCCATATAATATTGACAGGTGATACGGACCTCATTCTAGTGAAGTCAAATAAAATTGAGTTGAAACCCGATTTTGTGAAAATAACAGCGGAGCACTTTTTAATGTAACACCAGAAAGTGACTGCAGAATATGTGCGAAAGGGCAAGAACAGTGTGGGAAAGACAGGTTTGAGAAAAGAGATAGCAAGCTCGCAAGAGCTAGAAAAAGAGACAATGGGACGGCGAGTATTACCAAAGGCAAAGGGAGGCTCAAAACTGCAGACAATAAATGCTCAAGGCCCTGGAGGAAGAGGCTAATGCACTTTTTTAACTAGTCGATGAAGAGGTAAGGAAACGTGAAAACTGGCAGGAAAGTACCCCATCCACCGGCAAAAAAAATGGCCAGGTTGAGGACAACGGACAGAAAGAAGGAATGAAGTTGCCAGAACTTGGGATTGAAGTGCACAAGGTAATGAACAGGTAGGTCAGTGGAAAAGATTTGTATTAGCATTTTATTGGACCTATGCTAGGTAAGCAAACAACTGACATTTTGATAATGCATCGAAGAATAGAAAAGGACCGAAGGCAACAGGACAATGTATTACCACGTAAAAGACTCGGAGACACATACAGTCGGGTACCAAGAGAAGTGATGTAGTGCTGTCCGAGGTCAAAAATTGGTTAGCATGAAGTTCCGACAGGGCTGTGCCCGAAGCGATTTTCCCATCGTTATGATACCATTAGGTGAATAGCCTCGTCGAGGTTACCGCTGAAGAAGCTCTGCAATTCAGAGCCTTTTAATTACAGAAGAGAGAGAGAGAGAGAGAGAGAGAGAGAGAGAGAGAGAGAGAGAGAGAGAGAGAGAGAGAGAGAGAGAGAGAGAGAGAGAGAGACAGACAGACAGACAGACAGACAGACAGACAGACAGACAGACAGACAGACAGACAGACAGACAGACAAACAATACAAGTTCTGTTACTAAGGTTCAGTACTGTCAGAGGGGGCAGGCTAAAAGTCAAGCGTTTCACCAATCCAAGCAACAATAAACAAGTCGAAGTAAGAGTGGAGCAAAGTGAATGGAATTGTTTGGAACAAGTCTTGGTACGGTGAGCTGGAAAGTGTAGCAGAAGGAAAGTTTGAAGCGAAAATAAGCCTGGTTTGCCATTATAAGGACAGATGTAAAAAGAACGATACAAAAGGCACTATGAGGAACAAAAGGATTCTACACAAGGTGGTTAAAAAAGAGGCACGAAAAACGGACCCCCAAAACGTAATTTATTTGTTTCAACTCTCCAGGAATAAAGAGGTTAAGGTTTACCTGGGTTGCAGACAATATTGGTAACAAAATAATTCTTCCTCTCCTTGATCCTTCATTTTTTACCTTCCTTCTATTTCCACTTCTTTTCTTTCCCTTCTAATGCCTTTTCTTCCTCATCTTTTTCCTCATCTCATCTTTTTCTTTTAATTATTTTCATTAAAAATTCATGGAAGAAAACAAAAGAAATAGTACCCGCTACTAAAAGAACTATGTACATGATCTCGAGTAAACCTCATTAACCTTAGTGGCGGAGCAGCTGGACTGTTCCAAAGCTTGCAAAATAAATCGACTCAAAAGTTAGACAACAATGAGTTAATGATTAACCTTTGCAATCGTCTTCCGTGTTTAGTGTTACAGATGAAAACGAACAGGATTTTAAAGATGTTTTTGTTGAAAAAACTCGCACCTCTTTTAAGATTAGTGTTTCGAAAGCCAACCTTCACTGGACAATGCTTCTTTTGGAGCTCGTAGTTGCCACAGTTTAAAACTGGAGTCAACTGATATCTTGTCAGGTGAAATAGATACACTTAAGCAAATTTGTTAAGCAGCGGTTACTCTAACGATGTACGAGACAGATTTATTTCGTAGAGATCATGCAGCTTCCAAAATCCTGTTAAACAGGGGCCCTAACCGTGCCCTGTAAACCTCAGACCACCATGGATAGGCTTGGTTTAAACTACATTCAAAAATCAAATTACCAGGGCAGTTTCCGAATACTAACCATCCTTCTAAAGCACCCAAAGTAAATTTCACTTCGCGAAAAGTTCGTCCTTCATCTACACAAGATGCCTTGTCTGCCACAAATTTAAGTATAATTGGAAACGAGTTTCAGTGCCTGTGTGACGTCAGGTGTGTAGGCCATCCTTACTTAAAATTGATCGATAGGATAGAGCAATAGGTTCTTAAATGCTACCGAGAAAAACCTCTTTTAGATGGTCTGTACCCATAATAGCTCCTGATATATGTTTTTATTTCATAGGACTTAATCACAAAAACAAGAGCTTGATTGAATTTGGGTTACTTTATCAATGTCTGTTAGTCAACGCTTTACATTTAAAGGAAGAGAAGAGAAAGGTACAGCAAAATGTCTCACAGGGTTGACTGCTTGACTGACTCACTGTCTACTGAGAATGCCGAACGAGAAAGTCTCCCCATCTTCCTTACTGAGTAGCCTAAGAATCCAAGGTGTTTCAAAGGTATTGAACATGTTCTCTGTCGATACTGATCTAACCTTAAAGGCTGGACATCGTCAGCCATTTGTGAACAACATGTAAAGGAGCTTAATGGATACTTAGTGCTGTTAAAAGGACGTTTGCTTTGATCATTGATAGTTGTATGGCATATCCTCATATGGAAAATCTTGAAAGTGTTGAATTTATTTTCTTTTCCTTATAAATTACCACTTCAGTGTTCAATTGCATTAAAGCTCTTCTGTTATTGAGCACCAGATACGCATGTCACTCTATCATCTAACTCTTATTATCGTATATACTGTGTGTATTTTGTTATATATTTAACCTTGAAAAGCGTCCAACAAAGAGGAATTTCAAAAATGATTTATAGCTAGTCAAAGAAAACACTTTTACGTAAACGTTTTAACTTCCATCTTTGTCAGTGAAGACGAAGACGAAAGTTGAAATGTTTAACAATTAAAAGTTTCTTCTCTGAGTAGCTATAAATATATATGAGATATTTCTTTCTGGAGTGTTCTACATCTGGATTCCCCCGTTTCAAGTTGTAACAGTAGTCAGACATCATTTTGATATCCCATCTTCCTTGATACCTCTCTTCCATAACTTTAATGTCTTGATAAAATCGCTCTCCCTGTTCATCACTGACATCACCAAAATTCTCCGGAAATATACCTATACTTTTTTATTGAATTTAAAAAGGCAATAAGGTTTTTACTTACCTGATTTAATGAATTTAATAAATCAGATTAGTTTATGACTTCGTCACCAGGCTATTTGAATGTTGGACTAAATGATTGATCAAGATATGAAGTACTGTAAAGATTTTATTCTATGCAATTGCTTTCAAAAACCCAGTTGTGTTTGTAACTGATGAGATAGCAGCCATGGGTGGAGTTTATATGCAATTTCATGATGCTGGTCAAAAATGAAGTAACAATTTTTGCAGTAATTTTGTAGTTTACAGAAAACTATAATTGCAAAGCATTTTCCTGTTGATTCAACGACTTCCTAAAAGACTTCGGTATTTTCGTATAAAGAGAACAGTGAAATATTTTACTCAATTCTATTTTTTTTGTACTCCCAAAATACAGTAAATCACTGATTGATACAAAAAATCCACTTGAAGACATGCTATTGAAATGATGTATTGTTGTTGTCCTTCTTTTTTCCTTGATTTATTTCAAAAAATCATATTCATTTTCCTAAAATTATAGGGAGAACATCTTTCACTCCACAGGTCACGATTTTCATTTTAAGGTCGGTGATCTTAATCAGCTCGGTTTTTGTGAGCCCAATAAAACAAGCATAAGTAAGTAATTGTGGTTGAAGGTTAACATTCATCAATGAGAATTCTGAGTTTCGTGAGTTCATGTGGCATACCGAATTAAGGTAATATGAAAGCGATTCATTCCACATTGAGGAAGTGACGTAGAAATATGATATTTCTGAAGTGTAAATATTATGTAAAATCTTAACCCAGTGTGACCTGCATAGGTTTATACCTTACCTTATACCTCAGATCCTCCCGTCCTGTGAACTTCTGGCAACAAGGCGGTGCCATCTGATTTGGTCATGAGTTAAACCGTTTGCATTTTCTAGTAGGATTGTCTTCGACTTCAAGTCCTCTTTATAAGTAGACTACCAGGCTTCTTTTGGCCTGCCTCTTTTTGTTCGTCCTGTTGTTGGATGCCAGCTTCGCGCCGGTCATGAAAATCTCTCCTGTGGTAGGCGATGGATGTAGCCTGCTAGTCTCCAACGACACTCGGCTACTGTATAAGCTTCTTTACCTGGTTCGTAGAAGAATTTCCTCATTCATCATGTGGTCTCTCACATGCGGCAGATTAGGTCAGTGAAACACATCTTTGCAATTTTCCTGGTGGACTTCCATGTCTCGCAGGCATATATGGGAGTAGTCACCACTATCGACATATATAGCTCGAACTTGATCTGGAGGGAGATGGTGTTTGTTTTCCAAACTTTCCCCATCAATTGTAAGATTGCTTTGACTTTACCTAGTCTGGCTTGTATGTCTGCTTCAACGTTCCCTGTAGGTGTTACTATGCTTCCCAGATATGGAAAGCTCTACTTTTTTCCCAGAGCACCATGATTAATGGTAACAGGCTGTGGTGGGTTTGGACCCTTACGCATTGATATTTGTTTTGCGTTGATTGATCCTTTGGCCCACCTTTGCATTTTTCTCTTGTAGACCAGATGTCATTGCCCGGCATGTATGATCACTCCCTGCCACTAATGCGATGACATCTGCAGTCTAAATCTGTTATCGTTCTGTTGTTATCTCATGGGATGCCAAAATCTGGGTTTGACATGGCTCTTGTCATGACAAAGTCTATTGCTATCACGAAGAGGAATTTGCGAGAGAATGCATCCCTGCCTTATGCCAGACAAGATTTTTCAAATCCTTTCGTTTTCCCTTTAGAGGTTTTGACGCCGCAGGTTGGGTTGTCATATAGGGCTTTCATTATTTTGATGTATTTCACAGGGATGCCATAATGTTTTACAATTTTATATGTTGATGGTCGATGAACACTGTCCAAAGCCTTCTTGAAATCGAGGAAATTTACGGTTATTTCCTTCTGAATTTACAGACTCCGTTCGACGGTGTGAATATCTGTTCAATGAATCTGTGTGATTATCATGCTCTTCCCTCTTTGAAGCCAGGTTTGTGTTCTCTTTTCAGTGTCACTCGGCTGAGGACTAAAAGAAGGGTAAAAATAGTGCAAGCTTTCAATTATATTAAAACATTTCATGGCTTTTTGAATTTTGAAACAGTTTCCTGTTAGATAAATTTAAATATTTTTTCTTTCTGTTATGAATTGATATATGACGTACATCATATATCCTGGACGTAACCATGCACATTAAATTACGTCTATACGAAATACATTCATTAGTTTCAAATGTAAGGAGGTAAAAGGTTCATTCTTACCACTTTTTAATTGAACATAACAACATCTACATTCAAAATGTTAGTTATATCCTTTTAGTTCACTTAAGAAAATAAGCCATATTCAAAATTAGAAAGCAAAAGTGATTTTTCCCTTATAACCGATAATTTTTCTCTTATAACCGATAATTTTCCCCTTATAACCGATAATTTTTCCCTTACAACCGATAATTTTATCCTGGATTTTAAATGTTTCTCGTGTGTGTAATGAATATGCTTCCAATTTTTAGTACAACAAAGTTATTATTATATATAATACATCTATACATTTTATTATAATCAGATATACGAGTAAGAAAAACTCTAACTTTACAGTACTCAGAGTTTTTCTTACTCGTATATCTGATTATATGATAGCTCCTACGTTTTAATGTCGCAGAGCACTGTTGCTGATGACATTTCATATTCATTTGTTAATATATAAATTATTATTGTTTGCCTTTGAAAGCAATATAAAGCAAGGCATCACCATTTCTTTTCAAAAAAATGTAACTGCATTCGTAGACTCCTTGGAAATATTTGATACATGAGTCGCTTTGCATTGTTTAAAGTAGTCAAGAGATCAACAGTTCATCTCAGAAAGAAAATGAAAATCACAGAACATGCTCAATTGTCACATTTTACTCTTAACTGGTGGCACTATTGCGCAATTTGGAAATTGCTGACCTGTTTTGCTCACGCAATAGAGATAATTTCAAGTCGCACACTGTTCTATTCCTACTCCTCTTTAAATGAACAAAATGTGTTAATTTTGTATGCTTACTGAAAAAAATGTTACTTTCGTCAACACAAATCTCATTCATCTAAAGTATTTCCTTTGTTATATATTATGGCTTTTTTCACAGCCATTTAAATTTTTCGGGATTTGGGTAATTAACTGAAAAGGGAGCAGAGATCATGATCAAAACATGATTACTGAAGTTCTACTTTAAGGACTTAGCAAACAGGATATTATGAACAGATTTCTTAAGGTTTAAGTAGCTGTAGGAAGTCAGTCTCATTATATGTTAACACTACACCAAACACGTGTCTTGAAATATAGCTGTTGCAAAGCTGCAATAATGGCCCAGACAGTTAAATATTTAAATTTGAAATTACCATATTCATCATATGTCTAGAATAACAGTATTGTAATAGAAAAGCTTCACCGAAAACTCTGTTGTTATTTGGGTTCTGGATAAGTCACTTTGAGTCTATGACCAAAACAGGATGGCATGTGAAGCATAAAGAATATTGGATTAACAAAGTTTTGCAGGTTGGTTTTTTTTACAGATTTAATTATTGGACATTATAGTTGACTCAGCTGAAACTTTAAATACTTTAAAATTTCATCGGTATTTTTACAGAAATGAGGGGCTTAGCTTTACTTTTCCTATAATTGACTGTTTCATGGCATAAAGCCTAAGAGATGCTTCTTGTAACTGATTTATGAACAGATGGCATTCAATTTATATATGGTATACATGACGTATACACAATATTTAAAATACATTGAAAATATTTGTTAATGCATATGGTATAAATAGTTCATATGAGTTTAGTCTCTCGTACCTCTTTACTCATTATGCCTTTTTGCATAATGAGTAAAGAGGTACGAGGGACTATCTATCCATCCATCTATCTCTCCATCTATCTATCTATCTATCTATCTATCTATCTATCCATCTATCTATCAATCTATCTATCTATCTATCTATCTATCTATCTATCTATCTATCTATCTATCTATCTATCAAGGCATCAAAAGTCACCTCCGAGAGAAATAGCTATTGCGAGGGTAATTGAGGTGTAAGTATTTTTGACAAACAAGTCAAACTCATAATAACGTCGTTTTAATTGTTGGAACATCAAACCCTCCCAAGATCTAAAGGGGGATAAGTCATTTCCTTGTTTCAAGACTGATAATCATGCACAGCAGTTGTTGACATCTTAGGTAACACCAGTCAACACATATTTTGGTGCTAGCAAAGTAAGAGTTGATTTTAAGTAATTTAGGGGTGCTGAGTTCCAAAAATGCATCAGTTTCCATTGATTGGCTATACTTTTACCTCCCAACAAAGTGTCTGTTTTCTTCTGAACCAGGGGTTTTGTGTCCACAGCTTTGAGATAGAACCTATAAAAATACAATGTTGCTTCTTTCCTTAGGGTAGAACTGATAAGGCTGGGAGAAAGGATGTCTATATGGCATAACTCAACGCTAGAAATGCATATTTAACAAATATTTTTTCATTTTGACCAGTAGTTTTTGTCCTAAACTTCCTGACGTCTCCAGGTGTTACCAGCAGTCAGACTTGACCAAATGTAATGTAGAAATCTGTTGAACTCATGTGCACCTCACTTTCTGGATCATGTGCAGCTACTTTTATTGAATTGATGCAAGTTCAACATTTAACCTGTATATGTACGTATTCGATATGTGTCACGTTTTGAAACTGTTTTAGCAAAGTCAGTGAATTTCCTTATGAATGTGTCACCTTATTAAACTGCCATTTTTAACCTGACTGTGCCGCAGCTTGAAGGTAAAAACTAAAGGTAATTTCAGCTTTTTAAGATTCTGTGAAAAGATTTCGTGCTGTCACTTTCGTCACCTTCATTCAGCCTGAATTCAGCGTTGAGACTTGTGCCACGTTGTGATGAAATTCCTTTACCTATATTCAAACATTTGGAGGAGGCCGGAGAACACACAGATGAAAGTAATGACTATTACCGTGGTAGTTTAGATAAGGAAGAGTTTGAAGTCTTATCAGGGCAGCCTGAAGTATTTTTGCAAGATGAACTTTCAGATCTGATCAGAGATTTATATCTATCTAAAGAGTCATCTGAGGTCTTAGCATCAAGACTCAAAGACAAAAATCTACTTGATCCTGGGACTAAAATCACCTTTTATCGGACAAGGAATTCAGACGTCCTTCAATTTTTTGAGCATAAAGACGATCTTGTCTTTTGCAAGGATATTCCTGGCCTTTTGATGAAGTTGGGTGTTTCAAGATATGAAGCTAGTACCTGGAGGTATGTTCTGAACTGAATAAAGTACGATCAGCACAATTGGATCATTTTTTGTGGATTTGAAAAGGTGATTTTGTACTTGGGCAGCAAGCAGGCTACACAAAATTTCCATGCTTTCTTTGCTATTGAGATAGTAGAGACAAGCCAAGCCACTGGATTAAGAGAGACTGGCCAACTCGACATAAATCTACAGCTGGTGATAAAAATGTAATAAATGAAGCTCTGGTGCCACAAAAAAAGATCATTTTTCCACCTTTTCATATAAAACTGGGTTTAATAAAGCAGTTTGTTAAAGCTCTGGATAGAAATGGTACATACTTTCTTTACCTTTGTGAAGTTTTTCCTGGACTAAGCATGGAAAAATTGAAAGCCGTCATTTCTGATGGTCAGCAAATACGACAATTAGTAAAGGATGGAAACGTCAAAAACGGGACAAGCAGAATTGTGCTGGAAGCCTGGCGCCCATTCGTAGATGTAATTCAGAGTTTTCATGGAAATTGTAAGGCTGACAACTACAAAGTGTTAGTCGGTAACATGTTGGAAAATTTTTACATTTTGGAAGCAAACATGGGCATCAAGTTTCACTACCTGCATAACCATTTGGATAAATTTCCGGAGGATTTGGGTGATGTCAGTGATAAACAGGGAGAACGATATCATCAAGACATTAAAGTTATGGAAGAGAGGTATCAAGGAAAATGGGATATCAAAATGATATCTGACTACTGTTGCAACTTAAAACGGGGTAATCCAGATGTAGGACAATGCAGAAAGTCTAGGAAACGAAGATTTTTGCCATGGTACGTGGAAGGTATTTGTATTACATTTTTGTACACAACTTTGTAAACTATGCTGAAATTACTTTTGAAAGCAAGCAAACTGCTATTTGTCTGAGTTTCTCTACTGCAAAGCTTTTCCTGTCTATCTTGATTTTGACCCGTTTCAGATGTTATTTTTTGCCTGTGCAATGGAACACAAGAAACAAAATAAAAAAGATTTTAGTATTGTTAGAATTTTAACAAGACCATCTTAGTCGAAAATTAACATGATCACAGAATAGAGATGGAAATGTTCTCTGTCTCGAAATCTTGATCACGAGGTTTCCATCTGGTGGAGATAAGTCTTTCTCAGTGGCAGGAGATCATTTCAGCTTTTGTTGGTAATTGGGGTGGTGTTTTCATAAAAACATTGGTGGTAGTCTCACCTTATTACCGTCCCTCCTTTACGAGAATAATGTGGTTTAATAACACCCCAACTACAACGAAGCGTAGTTAGTTGGTAATGGTTTCCGAAAATTGTTTCCATTTTCAATTTTTCGTACGGCGAGTTTAATAAAACGAATGGGCCAAGTTGCCGGCANTCTGGTGGAGATAAGTCTTTCTCAGTGGCAGGAGATCATTTCAGCTTTTGTTGGTAATTGGGGTGGTGTTTTCATAAAAACATTGGTGGTAGTCTCACCTTATTACCGTCCCTCCTTTACGAGAATAATGTGGTTTAATAACACCCCAACTACAACGAAGCGTAGTTAGTTGGTAATGGTTTCCGAAAATTGTTTCCATTTTCAATTTTTCGTACGGCGAGTTTAATAAAACGAATGGGCCAAGTTGCCGGCAGACATTCAGTGGTCAATGGGTGCAAAGGATCTCTGGACCTAAGATTGACTGTATATCAGAGATTGTAGACTCAAGATGTTGAAGTACTGGGTCTTCACTGATCCGGAAAACCCTGTTATCATCAAAATATTCTCTCTCCGTAGCTTTCGGTAATGTCGTAGGTCTTCGTACAATTTTTCTTTTGTGAAAGATTTCTTTCATTCTGACTCTCGTCATATCCTTGCACTTTATGAGAGAAGCCTCATTGACACTGTTTTTAATGGGGATCTTCATGTTTACGGCTACTTTTGTTTGTTTCAAATAGACTCTACAGCGCACGTTTACAGTCTTGCTCTTTATGTTTGACAGAATATTCCACCTCTTAAAGTACTAGAAATGGAATCTAAAGGGTCTACGTGTGCATAAAATTTCTCCTCACGAGGGCACTTGCTATCTTTGCTTCTTGTTTTGATTTTCCCATTCTGATTCTTGCTCAATCTATTGAGAAAGTATCAGATTCCATTAATAAGGCTTTGGCCAGCCATCATATTGCTAACGTTTTTCCTTCGGTAACTTCATGGCTTATTACATTACCTGGTGGACTTATAGGACTGACAGACAAAGAGAAGTTATTTGAACTTTGTTTTTGCCAATGAACTTATACACTTATTGGTTTTCCCAAAAGGTTTTCTGATTCAAAATCAAAAGAACCTTTTCTTTTAAATCCCTTTTGGACTGTTGTTCCTGGAGATTGTACAGTTTTACCTTTACCTCTTTTTGGAGGTTCTGATCATGTTGTTGTTACTGAATGTATTAGGGTGGTTGTTTTACATTTTATTGAAAAGCTGTATCATCGTAAGACTTTTGCTGTATCATCGTACGACTTTTGAATTTGGGATAAATTTCGACAATGTCTTGGTAATATTTCTTGGTAATATTCCGTGGAATTCAGTCTTTAGCAAATCAACTTCTAATGCAGCGACTGAATCCGCAGAATGTGTTCAGATTGGTATTAACATTTGTACTTAGTTGTACTTACGAAATAAAACCTCATTATCCTCCATAATTTAATGTTTATTGTTTATTTACCACTGCTTATCGCAATCTCTTTTGTTTAGTTTAAATGTGACGGAAATAATAATTTCGTGTTTCTTTCAGATGGTCGTGCTATTGTTGTCAAAGGGTAATTTCTGATGCTAAGTCTTGCTACGCTAGGTAAGATTATTAAGCTATTTCTTACTAAAGACTGGAAAATTCAGATTTCTAGAATATTTACAATAACGTTTTATGTTCTAACAGATCATTTACCACCCTTGTTTTTATGGTATTCGGCTTTCTATGTCAACCAGGAAAAAAGTTGATTATTTTGCTAGAACTACTTCTTTTATCAATTTTCCTGATGTATTTTTCCTGAGTTTTCTTTGAACATTTATCACATTTTAAACAATATTACCAAAATTCCAAGATTGCTAACGAAGGTTATCCACGAACTTGATCAATCTGAAGCTCCTGGTTTGGATTACATTCCAGTAGTTCTTTTGAAAGAGTGTGCGTCTGAGCTGTCTTCCTTGCTGTCCAAACTTTTCAGTCACTGTCTATCGGATTTTTGTTTTCTGTCTTCTTGGAAGATTTCTAATGATGTGCCTGTCTTCTATAATGGAGGAAATACGTCTAATCCTGACAATTATCAATTATTTTGTTAGCTCTTCTGGTAATCTTTGACTCTGATCACGGAAAGTATCTATAGATTATGGATAACTCTGCTAAAGGATGTGCTATAGCTCTGAATTTTCCCAAAATATTCGGATAAGGCTTGGAGAGATAAATTGCCTCATCAGGTTTTTGGTTATCATATTTGTCGAAAGGTTTTGACATCATTAAGTCCTTTCTCTTAGATCATAAAATGAGTGTCAATCAGCATGAATTACATCAAATAAGTATTTCATTAATGCTGGCCTTCCTCAAAGTTCTATTCCTGGTCCAACTTCCTTCGTTCTTTACGGTGATCTTCCTTGTAACGTAAATCGCTTGCTTTAATTTATAAATATCTACACTCATAATGGTATCCTTGTACTCTAACATTGACCACAAAGCAACTCAGCAAAAACAAGTAAATTTTGCGGAATAGTTAGGATCTGACCTTCAGACTTACAGAGGTGACAGAACGTCGTTTGGAAGCAGCGGAGATATGGTTTATCAGAAGAATTTTAAGGGTCTAATGGACAGAAAGAAAAACAAATTAAACGGTAATGCATATGGCAAATTACAGCAGATTATTTATCAATACGATCTATGACAGGCAATTAAAGTTCTTTGGATATATAATGCGAGTTGATGGGATCGAAAGAAGCTTAACGATAGGAAAAATTATAGGAAAAAAAGAGCAGAGGAAGACCAAGAACAAAAGTTCATTGATAATCTCAGCAAGATCTCAAGGCGTACAACTTTGGATCTCATCAGAATGACCAAAAGCAGAGAGAAGTAGAGAGCCACGATCATCGATGTCTGCGCGAACAGACCTGTTACCTGAAGAAGAAGACCTTCAGACTGTCAAAAATGGAGAAGAGAATGGCCTCTTTCAACAAGATAAAACAGCTGATGTCATTTAATAGAAAGTTGAGTCTTTATCTCTTTCCAATATTTATAAACCATCATTCTGGGGTTAGCACTGTTTTGGTTCCTCTTCGTCTTGAGAAATGCTCATCAATAAAGCTGCTTGGTTTGTTATTTTCTCTAGATCTTTCTTGGAGTACTTATATTCAATCTATTTTCTATTGATAAGTCTACTTCAAAAAAGATTGCTTCTTTGCATCCTACTGATGAGTACTTTACACCTGAGGCTATTTTTTACCCCAATAAATCTACCATCTGTCCTGGCATGACGTACTGTTGTCATACCTGGACAGTTGTTCCCTCATCTTATCTTGATGTTATTGATCAACGTCAGAGGAAAATTTGTGTCATAATAGGCCGAAATCTTGCTCCTACTCGTCAAACTTTGCCTCGACGACAGATTGTCGCTTGTATTAATTTTTTCTGTAGGTATCATCATGTGAAGTGGTACAATGAGTTTTCCTTGCTAGTGGCAGCTCAGTTTGTTGCATCCCTTGTGGCTCATTTCTTTCAATGTCTTTTTGCCTATGGAGTCATTGTCTTTTGCTGTAATAAATCTTTCATTGAATCTAGTGTTTGCCCTCGGAATTCGAGATTTCACTCGAAACTGCTTGTCTTGTTTATGTTTCTCTCTATCATATGACTTGAATGGTTTTATATCTCAGGCCAAATCTTATTTCTTAGCATAAAGTTTTCCTATGTCTTATTTTCACACTTAGTAGCTTTATACCTTCTATGGTTCTTAACCATGGAAAATAACACTAAAACAACAGACAGCTGGACAGAATATGAAGAGAATTTGTACAGTCATAAAGCTGATGTCAACATAGACGTATTAAAAGAGTGAACTGAAACATGAAAGACTGCGATTCTCTGGTAATGACACCGGACGTAGAAGAATCAATCAAGAGTCTTAAACTTGGAAAGCTATAGGCATTGGCAACATTAAAAGTGAATGAATTATATTTAGAAGTAACGTTACGGTTTATTCTTTGCTGAAAATTTGCCAAGAAAGCTTAGAAATGAAAGAATAGTCATCCCAGTGATCAATATCAGTTTTCTTGACCAAACAAGCACAATTTAATTTTATTGGTAGTAAAGGTTTATTACAAATTTTCCAAAAACAAATCATTCTCCTGAATAAAGGCAGCTCCGAGTAGATCTGGGGCAGATTCTTGGGAGGACAGCAGTACTGGTAACCACATAGAAGAACCAGAAGTTTCGTAAGAAATTTTAAATAGTAGCAAGTTGTATTATACAATTTCATTGACTTCAGATAGGCATTTGATTGGGTTTGAGGCCAAGTTTTAAGGCATTTAATGGAAATGTACAAGGGTAGGAAAAGTATTACGACACTAACCCGTTTCCTGTGACGAAAAATCCCGTACTTTTTTACCATAACTTAAGTCAATCTTTTAAATCAGATGTTGAAATGAGTTGCGGTCATATTTTCCCCCAAGGCTGTTCAACGTCTTTCTGGAACTCAGTATTACAAATGCAATTGATGGCTACATAAATGTATTAAAATGTAACGAAAGAAGTTTAGGTTTATTAGTGATATTTACATATTTGCTGGCTCCGAGGATAAACTTTAGATTAATAACTAACAAAATGAATGACACTGCAAACAACTGTGGAATGGAAATTAATGGCGATAAAAGAATAATTCCAGTAACAGAAATATCACGCGTTACTTAAATAAATCCAATGAAAATTAACGGCAAAGAAGGCGAATAAATGAGCTATTCAAAATGTCTTCTCTTATGTATCACTGAAGATGAAACATCAAGATAAGTTGTTTTTTTAGATTACATTGGCTCAATTACAAGTATTTTGCTAGAACTGGAATGATTTTAGAGAGAATAAGCTGCTTTTAATGATAAAAGCAAAACCGATTCTTCCAATCATCATCTTTGTAGAACCACGCATCTGTAAAATATGGACTCACGCAAGACTAGAAAAAACCCCGAATCTTTTGATATGAAATACTTAGGTAAAATTATGGGAAGTGCAAGCAAGCACATAAAAAATAATTACGTAAAGGACGGAATTCAAACAAGATATTGCTATTTTTTTAAATTTTACTACTTAACGTTAGCAGAACTTATAGTGCTTTGAACATGACAAGGAATTAGAAGGCTACGTATAACAAATTATGCATGAAGAAAAAGAAGAAAGATTATAGAGAAGGAGAGCAAAACGAACATCAGGGATTGGGCCAGTCTGATAGCTGCTCCAAAGAGCCATTATCAAGACAGAGTAAATAAGAAAAGTTTGTTTCTCAATGGGTGCACCAACGGCCTCAAAGGGTGCTACAATCATGATAATGAAGATGATCATGATGGGGTTGAGAAAAGGAAACATAAAAACACGGAAAACACCGGACATCAATGATATTTTTAATCCAATTGCTTATGATAAGGCTCTGAGGCCACCCGAAATAATAAGAGCCACAGAAGGGAGAGTATAGAAAAAATTCTGCAAGATACCCGCTACTAACAACTTTGAACTGATTAACGATTTCAATCACGATGGAAGGAAGAAGAAGAAAGAGAATTCCAGAGAGTAGCAGTGTGAAGATAGAAATTCGTGGCATAAATGGAGGAGACCCAAACTCCTTTAAGAGGCATCACCTGAAGATGTGAAAGGATTTAAAGAGTTTCAGAAGGGTCAGAGCCAGTCAAGTTGAGAACTCAACCTTGGAGTCAGTCCAGGAGATTTAGTTTAGTGCTAATAATACTTGACCAGATGTGACAGTATTCCATACATGGTATGATTGAAGATTTATAGAGGGATAAAATACTTTCCTGAAGGAGGCAACTTTATGCCTCATATAGCGAACCAATGTTCTTGGAAGCTGTCTTGGCAATAGCTTTTTGATAGCATTTTCAGCAAAGGTGCTGATATGATGAAAGATGAAGGAACCCTACATGAGAGCTCCCAGGAATTTGAGTGTTGCTGATTTCAACTGATAAAAGAAAAATTTTGAAGTATCGAGACCAATAGCCCTTTCTTTGCAAGAAACGTAAAGGGCTGAGTGAATACGTTCAGTAATGATAAAAAGGAGGCCAACAGTTCACAGACTGTGGTGAACGAACTAAATCTTCCACCTTTAATAGTTAAAAGATTAATTGACTGATAATTACAAGAGTCCTGAAAGGCAAGAATGACAGAGGAAAAACATGAGTCATTCAATCACATATTGATACGTCTATTAATGAATCTGTTCGTGATAGAAAACCATGTACGTTTTGATGGCAATCATTTAAAGAATTAACTATCTATCTATCTATCTATCTATCTATCTATCTATCTATCTATCTATCTATCTATCATCATCTATCTATCTATCAATCTATCTATCTATCAATCTATCTATCTATCTATCTATCAATCTATCTATCTATCTATCTATCAATCTATCTATCTATCAATCTATCAATCTATCAATCTATCAATCTATCAATCTATCAATCTATCAATCTATCAATCCATCAATCTATCAATCCATCAATCTATCAATCCATCAATCTATCAATCCATCAATCCATCAATATATCAATCTATCAATCTATCAATCTATCAATCTATCAATCTATCAATCTATCAATCTATCAATCTATCAATCTATCAATCTATCAATCTATCAATC
>RDPX01000110.1:1414749-1426641 GCA_003991215.1 Morbakka virulenta | reverse complement strand
ATCTATCTATCTATTTATCTATCTATCTATCTATCCATCAATCTATCTATCAATCTATCTATCTATCTATCTATCTATCCATCTATCAATCAATCAATCTATCTATCTATCTATCTATCTGTCTATCTATCTATCTACCAATCAATCTATCAATCTATCCATCTATCCATCTATCTATCCATCTATCTATCTATCTATCTATCTATTTATCTATCTATCTATCTATCTATCTATCTATCTATCCATCTATCTATCTATTTATCTATCTATCTATTTCCCGACCTGTCGATCTGTCGATCTAGCTAGCTAGCTACTTACTTATTTGTATGCTTTTTGAAGGCAAATATCTTAAACTGCAGTGTAAAAAACATACAAGGCATCAGAAGTCACCTCCAAGAGGAAAAGTTTTTGCGAGGGTAATTGAGATGTAAGTGTTTTTTTAGGCAAACAAGTCAAACTCATAATCTCGTCGTTTTAATTGTTGGAACATCAAACCCTTTCAAGATCTAAAGGTGTGTGTGGGGGGGAGGGGGGATAAATCATTTCCTTGTTCCAAGAATGATAGCCATGCACAGCAGTTGTTGATATCTTAGATAACACCAGTCAACATATATTTTGGTGCTAGCAAAGTAAGAATTAATTTTAAGTAATTTGGGGGTGCTGAGTTCCAAAAATACATCAGTTTCCATTGATTGGCTATAGTTTTGCTTCCCAATAAAATGTCTGTTTTAATGATCTATCCATCGATCTATGTATGTATTCATGTATGTATGTATGCATATATCTATCTATCTATCTATCTATCTATCTATCATATCTATCTATCTATCCATCTATCTATTTATCTTTTTACTTATCTCTCTTCCTATTTAATCCCTCTATCTAGATAACGGATATACAGTGTATATAAATTACCAAATTGTTGACATGTTATTTATATTATTCATGAAGTGATTGTTTTTAGTAGCTGCTTACAGAAAGAAAACAGAAGTGTTGAGAAATTGAATGATTCGTCATTTGGAAAACCAGAAGCATTCTGATCCAGCATGAATTGTTAAATTATTCGATTATGATATAATAACTTTATATAATTAACATAGTAGAAACTATATATAGAATTTATAATTTGCAGTTTACTTGCCTCTTTTATGTCTATTTCACAGAAGGTGGCAGCACAAAATACTTTAAGTGGGCGCAGTTGTACAGTTGCTAAGTATTTGTGCTGGAAAATTAGTATTGTTTTAGTGAGGTTTTTGCGTTCACATGAGACTATTCTCTTTCACACGTATTGATTTAGTCAGATGAAGTCATTAAGATATCAATTTCTTAGCTGGACACAAATACTTTCCTGCTAATGAGTATAATTTTGCCCAACCTCTGGTAATATTGTGAAGCACCTTTTACTTACCAGAGTAATTTATGCTTTTTTTAAGGGCTCCCAAGAATAAAAATTCAATTGGTCTTTTTAACGAGGTGATGATAAACCATTTCTATTCGGTAGTCATATCCTACAGACTTTAGGCTTTTTATCAGGATGGATGCTATGGTTGCAAAGAAAATCATAGTCCTTTACGAAACTAGTGCCTTTTAAAATAAATATCAAACTACACCAGATTTAAGCTATTGAACTTTTCTAGCTGAATACTTGCCATAGAAAGTCAAGGTGTTTAAGGAGCCTTGACTGTCAGTAAGGTTCAAAGGCTTCATTTACAAGTACTGAGCTGAAACCCAATCTGGCATATTGATTAAAAATAAGTATTCGACCAGAACTAAGTTATCAGATCATTGAGGTGGTCACTCTCCTCTTTTTTTACATCAAATTATATCACAGCCAGAGTTTATTCTTATGTGTACTAAAGTACTTTTTATGAAGTATTTTCAAATTGTTAAATATATAAATGGTTATCATGTCATATTTCATTAGTATAGACCTAGATGATATTTTTGGACTTGTATAATGGCAAGAGACCTCCAGAGTTCTCTTTTAATTATTTGTACAGATTAAAGAATAGATAATTGTTCTTTGTGTCTGAAGAACAAGAAAAAATTTCAGAGCTCAGTAGAGGTAGAAAATGCGGCGGATAAGACGAAGCATTAAAAACACTGCGATATCTACTATTTTTGCGTAGTAGGGAAGAATGGAAATTGTACCACATCGCAGGTATGATAATTTAGCGAAAAATATTACCTTGCTTATTACAATTAACTATGTTGAATCCATTCTTGTTGCTAGCCCTACATACTCTGTCTCTGTCACCATGTTCTTATAATATTACCATTCTGCAAAGGTCACATTCGAGATGTCCGAATGCGCCTGTCATTATACTGGGTTTTTCATTGTTGATAACCCGGGTAAACAGCGGAGCCTTATTTCCTTTCAGAGAATTCCGAATTCCATCTAAGTAAGACCCGAGCAGAGGGTAAAAAAATCAGTAAAGATAGATAGAAAGCAGGTAATGTTCCGTTGACAGCAAGACCTACGAATGGCTCCCCTATGACTGGTCTTGAATCAGTGTTCAAGCATGCTAGACCAGCGAATTTTACAGGCAACGAGGAGGGGGAATGGTTGGCAAGGGGTCTAAATCTCTTACTCTATGAATTTTTTGCGAGTTATAATAATGAATATATGATCAGCAATACCACAGTCATATCTTAAAAAAAACATATATGACCCTTATCTTGGAAACACGTCACAACAAAACACCATTAATTTTTTGTCTAGCAGTAAATTGTATTCCTTTAGTATCATAAGAAATTTATGTAAGCTCTTGGTGTTTACTTCGTATGGTGATGTAATTACTGATATGCAGGCGAGTCAATAAAGAACATGTCCTTAAAGGTTATTTTCTACAAACTCCAAAGAGTAGTGTGGTAAAACAATACCCGTTTTTCTTTTCAATTTCTCGTTTGCCACTGTTAACATGATGCTAAAAAATAGTTAATGAACATTAATTAACGATTTTTTAACACAGCTAGTTATCAAAGGAATAGAGAAGGCTTCAGAGGTTACCCCGCATTTGAAAGCATGTATGATATTGCTGTAAAAATTGTATGTACGTTTAAAGGTTCATACTAAAATTGTTCTCCTAACTCGTTCTACAGAGCCAAAAGTATCGATTATAGTTTTCTTCCTGTGGCGTCATGCCCTTGCCCCCTGTACCGAAAATCCGATTATCCAGATAATTTTGTCACTGTGTGTGTGTTTAATGTGTACCCGCATCTCCTTTGTGTATAGCAGTCTCTACCCTTAACTCGTTCCGGAGATTTTTATCTTTTTACTGTTGAAGGTAAACACAATATAATATGGCAATGCTGATCATCCAGGGCCTGTTGTTCTCTATCCCTTAAATGTTGTCGATTTCAATATATATACGGGTACTGTGAAGACACTGTTTTCATCCATTTGCACCTTTGTTCATTTGTCATTTGGCCTTATGAAAGTGTGTTCACCTCCATTAGGGAAACATGCAACCCTGTCTTGCTATTTCCTACGTGCCAAATTCCTCTCTTTTGCTACATTCAAGTCTGATCTCTTAACTTTGATCTTAGTTCAAAGTTTTTCTTTCCAACAAAATAATCGTTGGAAGGCGTCGTTTATTTCCATGCTTGCGTTACACGTGTTAAAGAGTAGGTGGCCTCGTCCATTGATCTAGTGTATAATTCTCCTTTCTGTCATCATGGCAATGACTCTGCTGGCTGTCATTCTACAATAGCCTTTTAGTCATACTGCATCTCGTTTCCAACGCTAAAATTTTTGGATAGGCTGCTTTCTCTGCTTTTAGATTTACGTCGTAACGCTGACCAAAGGATAATGTCCATACCTAAACAAGCGAGACTTATTTCTATCGTGCTTTTGGATTACAGGAAAAATCCCACTACCACTTGTTGTTGCAAGTCAGTTTTTTTCAATGGTTTATTAACTGACAGCAGCTCAGTTTCATACAAATGTGGCCTGCAATATTAAATTTAATCATCTAGACAAAAATTATGCTGTCAAATAATTTAAGTTAGCTATACTAACTATTACATCACAAAGTTACAAACAGCGGTAAAAGGCAAAAAGATGCACATGAACAAGCTGTTTAAAAATAAAGGTAAGTAATCCCGTAGCTCCTGCGGAAACAGACTTGAAGAAAATTGTATAAAAGCCAATAAAGTCAGGAATGACAGCAGTAATTAATTTGGACTACAAAAAGCAAGAGAATAAGCGGAAGAAGGTACGGGAAATGTAAATTTTGTTAAAGACATGAAAGGAAGAGTGCTGCTTATTAAGGTGGAGATCAAAGAAAGGCAGAGGAAATATTTCCAGGGACTGTTGAATACTAAAAACGATAGGCCGGAACTGGATGATGTAGATATTGTGGAAGATCCATTTCTTCCTGATATTTTCAGTATGAAAATAAAGAATGGCATAACAGCAGGGCCAACAGAAATTGGAAATGTTTAAAGCACTATAGCTAAAGTAGATTTGTGAGAGAGGGCTTGGAGCTGGAACGTAAACCTGCCCCAGTTTGTTAATCAGTTGCAGAACGAAGAAAAGGTACCTGATTACTAGGAGCACAACACCCTTTCATCTATGTACAAAGAGAAATGGAACATATTGTAGTACAACACAAAACAATTTGCCAAAACATTGAATTAAAGTGAATGAGAAGGTATTGAGCAAGTGGTTAAGAAAATAGATCTGCATTGATGAGATGAAGTTTGGATCTATGCTGGGAAAGGAACTAAGTGACATCGGTAGAGTGTATCAAAGATTAGTAAAAAACCCTTGGGAGCAATAAACTAATGAATTTTTACTTCTTAGATCTCATGGAGACAAGCGATTGGATACCAAGTAAAGTGATATATTGATGCCTGAGGCAAAAGAACGGTATACAAAATTTGATACTGGTCTCACAGAGCTTGTACCAAAACTGCCGAGCTGATTTTCAATATGTTAATTATTGTGTGAAATAATCAGCGGTAGAAGTAGGGCACAATGAAGGCACTTCCTAATCTCCATGATAATGGATACAATCTGTTAAGCAGCCAGATCGGGCTCCCCAGATGTGTAGCTCTACGCAGGTGAGGGTGAAAAAGAAATCCAGTCGAATATACATGCTTTGCACAAAGAAACGAGAAGATAAGGATTGAGGTTAAAAAGCAAAAAGACTGAGGTCAAGGTGCCAGACAAAAAAAAAAGAAAATCTGTGAACATTGGAAGAACGAAATATAAAGAAAACGCAAGTTGAAAAGTTTTGACATGGTACCGTCAGAACAGGGACAATACAAAGAAGAACTTTAAGCATAGAAGGCCACAGCAGATAAAAAGTCAAGACATAAGCAGCGGCTATACTACCGATTTTGAAGTAGGCTTGAAAGAGCGACGCTTAGGAAAACAAACGAAAGGCCCATTATGATAACTGAAATGCGATTTTTTCAAGGGACAAGCAGCATTTTGTTACTCGAGCACAGCACAAATGAGTATATTCGGAGCTTTTTGAAGATTTCTACTGTTGGCACAAAGTTGAGAGAGGCAGACAAGCTTCAATTCTTGCGGTTGTTCAATGAGAAGACATGGAAAACGAAAAACTGAAGAACTAAGCAAGTATTGCTAGCACCAGTGAAACAGACGAAAGCGGAAGAACAGATTACGGGGCTTATTTACATGCTATTTTTATCGTCCCCATCAGAAGCATTAGGAAGTTATCCCTCTTTTAAACAATATAAAAAGTATCTTTTTTAAAAAGTGTATTTTCCTAGGAACTTGTTGATTAACTTGTAATATGTGTGAAATATTTCTGTTAGCAGAGGCTAAAAATTGTTTTAATAAAGGGTATCTTAATCTTTTCGTATTTCAAAATAAATTAAATGCAAACCCCAGGCTTTTTATTTATCATCCAACACATATTGTTAATTATCTTAGCCGACAGAATTATTTTTTTATATCTTGGTTGCATGGTTTAAACTTGCTCGTACCGAATTTATAGAGAAAGCTTAACATAACAGTGTATATTTCTTACAACTGAAGAATTAAATTTTAAGACATTTCGAAAAACCCAAATGGCTTCTTAGCAGCATCTGAATAGTACGCTGATTTTAACGTTAAGATTTCAGTTAGTCGTTTTTAAAAGTCACTTAAATTCTATTTTTCAGCATTTCCAATAACAGTAATTTAGATTTACTATCGCGTTTATATTTGATCTTCTTTCAGTCTTCATTAGTTTCATTTCAGGCATTACAATTCATAACGATCAATGCATAACCAAAACAGAGACCTTTTCTAACTTTGCACTGGGATTGTTAACTTCCTTCCTAAAGTGTTAATAATAATGACCTCTACTGTTTAGCAAAAAGTAGTGTGTTGAACAGAGAAAGCAGATTGTTTATGCTGATATCAAAGAACAGCTGCAAATGAACTGGTCCTTATTGAATGCCGAGTATTTAGATTCTAGTGGGTTAATTAAGCCATTTATCTTAACTCCATTACATATTTTCTGAAAAACGTGTACCGGTGATTGTATATTAAGATAACTCATGCTTCTACACCCAAAGTTTCAATTCTGTTTGTAAGTTATGAAAGCATTATTTCTTAAACTTTTTAGACGATTTTTACAATCCTCAAGCAAGCGAAATAAATATTCTTCAGCTGATCAAAAATCCACAAAACAGAAATGATAAAAAGAACTTAATATTTTTATAGTATCTCCTTTATTCCCTAAAAAGCTATTCAAACTGTTGGTAATACATTGAAAATCCCATAATTTCTCTTTGACGATTTTCTTTCCCATTGTGTACAAAGTACTGACGTCTGAAAAAGAAATTATACTTTTGGGAACATCCAAAATAGCTTTAAATGGTTTATTAGAAAAGTTTGAGTTATTATTGTGTACCTTAATGAGGATTTTGGTACTTTTATCGAATTGGGTTTTTCCCAATCTTTATCTGTTTAGCTGTAAGATGTTCAGGAAAGTTCAGCTAGTTTTGTAACAAAATTTGTCTTGTGATGGGGTAATCGAAATAAAATTGTGACTATAGTTTATCATGGGTTTGACTATAACTGCTTTGAAAACCATGCCACTGTATTAAGAGGTATCAACAAAATGTGCCGCCAAATATGCTAAGGGTTTTAATAACATTTTCAACATTCAGAGTAGCAATAATTGCTTGGAGGGCCATTAACTCTTCCTCGAGGACGTTTTATAAGAAATGAAAAATTTAACAGCATCCTAAATTTTAAGGTCTAAGGAAAAGAGGCTACAAACAAACACAGACACAAACACAGACACAAACACACACACACACACAAACAAACACACTAACACACTCATTCACTTATGCATACCATATCCTTCGACAATATCTGATTTTTAGTTCAAAAATAGGTTTAGATACAAGCAATTATATTTACAAATAGCTGTCCAGTGGATTCTGCTTATGCCAGACAGCATTCTGATTCCAAGGAATTCCAAAAGATATTTTTAATTCTAAACATTTTAAGAGACCAGAATCCAATTTATTTCCGAGCTTTTCACATCACCGAACTGAGTTATTTGTCTTTTTTTCTCTTTTATCTGCTCTTTTATCTGCGCTTTTTTCAGTTTTAATTTTTTACCCAGCATTAACTCTGAAAATGTATAAACTCCACAGTCTGCCACATTTAAAAGAGAAACAATTGGTCGAAGTGTTTTCATGGTTGTGACGAGGCCTCAGAAACATTCCCTGTTGTATTCTTATGGTATACTTAACGACCAGCGCAGCTTTATATTTTGCATTATCGCTGTTTCAAATGTATTTATCAAGCAAGTTCATAAATCTGTTGTCGAAAAACGTCACAACTATGATTATCGTAATTAACACTTTTTGTGGCAATGCTCGTCTAGGCAGTTACGAAGCCCCTTAATTGACAACAGAGGAAGCTAACTTCTGGGAGGTTTTCAAAATTCTTGAGTTGATGGACTCAGTGGAAGCCATTGATAGAAAATATTTATCATCTCGCGAGAGGTAAGCTTTGTCCCAGCTACGTGTTGAGGGATACTTCTCCCATCGTCTGTTCTGTTAGTTTGTTATATGAAACAACAACAACAATTCGTTTAATTATGTGGCATTTCATCTTTCTCTAGTTGGGGATTTATCACAGGATTATACACAAACTTTTTCTATCCAAGGTATTAGCTGTCCTTGGGCCTTTACCTTAACATCCATGTTCATTGCATTTGACCAAATTATTTTGATCTACCCATTCCTCTTTGTTTCTAAACAATTATTTATTGATTTGAAACAAAGATAAAATACCACAGCTGACTCGTTCATAGTTTGGAAACGGATGGCCAGAGGTAGGCATTTTCTGGTCCAAATTACTTCAGCCCCTTATGGAAAATTTCCGTTTAGGCTTTCGTTGGGCATATAGTCTGTCCTGCTTACAATTAGAGCATGTCCTAGTAGGTTTGTATAAGTACCATCTATGCTATTCTCCATGGATTTTGTCTTGGTCCTTGTCTCCCAAACAAAAATTAGAATTCTTTCAACTGTGACTTCAAAAACAAGTAAAATAAATAAATAAATTGCAATTAGATGATTAAATAAATGAAAGCAAATAAATGGTCTTGGGCACAAAGACTTTTGAAGTGTATATTGCTTACAAAATGTTAATCATTGTCCCTAGCACATTAATCTGTCATGTTCATAATTTTATACACACTTTTCCAAATAAAATACATCCTCCAAACTTCTTGACATTGGTCTAAACGCATTACAGCGTCTTGAACATAAAATATATTTATTATTTTTGGAAATATATCTGGTTATTTAAGAAGATAATCTACTGCCAAATGTTTATCTTGTAATAACCAACCAAATCATGGTTAGTTGTTTCTTGAAAAGCACAAAGGTTGACTGATGACAGTCTATATCTAATACTGCTTATCCGCTAATTAAATTATCTTTATATAAAAACACAAGTCATTTACTCAAAATTGTTAAACAAAACTTTAATACGTCATAAGAAATAAGCTATTACTTCTCCTAAATGGTGATGGTAGCCTTATCGTGGCGGGGAGCTTGTGTATCTCAGTGACCCCAAGAGCTATACCATACAGAGTTGACTGAAAAAACCCAGGGAGATTGTGGATGTGATGCAACGAAAAAGGATAGACGTGCTCTATGTATAGTAAACCAAATGGGAAAGAAGGGAAGGAGAGACAGAGAGATAGGTTAAGGATTTAGGATAATTATTGTGGAACAGAGACTCGAAGGAATGGTGCAGACATCATCTGTAATGCCTAAGAAAAAGAGAATGTGGTGGAAGTTAAAAGGTGCAGTAGAAGATGTATGGTGATAAAGTTGGCAAATGGAGAGGGAATTGTCAACATAGCCACAGCCTATGCACCACAGTCAAGGTCCAGAAATGAAGAAAAGAAATGGTATTATGAGGAACTAGAGTCTTACGTCAGAGTAATGCAAATGGCAAAAGCATCATCCTAGGGGCTGATATGAATGGTCATGTAGGGGAAGAAAACACTTTGCTTAAGAGATGTCATAGATGAAAAGGATATGGAATACGTAACACCGAGGAGCAGAGGGTATTGGAAATGGCAGAAGAGTTCAATCTAGCTCTTGCCAAAACACTAACGTAAGTTAAGTTGTTCGTCCTTGAATTGATATTGAGCTGAATTATATTGCTAATAAATGTAGGCATTATCCATTTAAGGTAATTTGTATTTATTTGTTGTAACTTTTAATTTCTTCCTATAAAAGAAATAGATCTCTTCACACAGTTGAAACATCGTTGGATTTACTTCGATTTATTTAAAACAAAACAACCTATACTATGAAGCTTTAAATGGAATCCTTTGGAATGGAAAGTGTTATCTTTAAGAGCCTAAAGGGACTAAAGATTTGGTTTTTGAATAGCTAGTAGTGCGAGATTAGCAAAAAAATTTCCAAGTTGAACAAAGAAATAAAAAGGTACATAAATATTTGGAAGATATTGCATTTGAGGCATTACTTGAGATATGCGTAGCATATGATAGCATATTATATCGCTGCTCGGATTTTTGGCTAAGATCAAATGTAGAGCTGTGGTCTCTCCTTGGTCGTGGCTTTGGGTATAGGACCCAACCAAGCAGGACAGAGGTCTCGAGATACTGGAGCCTCGGGTGAAGACCAACTTAAGAGGAAGGGTCTTCTCACGGAGGGTGCTGGCGGGGCGATCCGTATGTCTTGCATTTTACGGTGCCTTGCGTGCTTTCTATCCCACGTTTTCTTGATCTGTTGCTTCCCTTCGGGTCTTTCATACATGACTTTCTGTGACAGACAAAAATAGGCCCACTATTTACCAGGGGTTCCACCAATGAAAGATCCAGCAAATTATAGTTGGAACCAGGACACTAAATAGAGAGATAATTTATCAAATTAATTGTTCTCTTAAAAGGTTATGAAACAAAAATCCTTGGTTAATATTTCTACCTGTCAACCCATTACAGCTGTTTAGACCAGGAAAAGAGGGTCAATGTGAGAAAAGTATCTCCTGAGAATTTGCCCAACGAAAACCAGCAGTTCTATATTAGAATAAGCCATATCATTTTGTTACTAACTGTCTTTTGTATTTCTCTCCTAGTCCACATATATAATTTAACTTTTTATTTCTGAAAGGAAGTCTACCACAAATATAATTTTTTACAGATCTAGTTAATTGCCCTAGATAAATAGTGGAATAGTTCTTGAAGAGTCCTACCATTTCATAAAGCCGAAAGTTAATGCATAAATAATTTGTTTGGTAAAAACATTGTGCAATTTTGTACAATCAATATATAATCAAGCCAACAATGTCACTCCATTAATTTTGCAATATATTTCGAAGTTAATACTTCATCTTCACGCTGCAAGGTAAAAATACAAAAACAGTAAAACTGCTGAATACAATATTTCCTATTTCATGTCAACATCTCTCTGCAGTATACACAGTTCTAACGAAATCTAACACAGTGGATTCAAATCTTCAATCTTTTTGAATAAACTATGATAATTGAGAAACCTCCCTTGAGGGACCTTGTTGACAAGTTAAATTTTTATGACTAATTGGCGGCTTTTGTACTCATCCTTTGTATTTAATGTTGGTTTTATTTCCCGAATGAGTAATGCCTCTAATGTCATTAAGTTGTATTCCGACTTAGTCGACTTTGCTATTATTTCTGCATGATTGATTGATAGCTCCACGTTACACATTTTAAAATGCTGTCCTACGGCTTTATATTTATGCTCCTTTACACGGGTTAGCAGATGTCGGGTAGTTTGCCCCTCATAACACGATAGGCATCGCGAACACGTAATTTTATATACTAAACCGCTTTGCATGGGTTTTTCCACGGGTACTTTTAATGATGGTAGAACTGTTTTCATTTTCTTAATCGTAGAGACAACTTTGCATGGTGCCTCAATGCGTTTCAACGAGCGTTCAAATTTCTCGGTCACTTTCCCTCGATATTGAAGAAATATAAGTTTTTTCTCTGTTTTCTCATTATTACTTTTTTCTTCTGTCGGTGGTTTCGGTTGATAAATCTTGTCCAGAGTCTTTTCAATAATTTCATCATAAAATGATGGGGAGTACTGGTTGTTCTCCAGGAGGGTTTTTGCTTTTTCGAGGCTTTGGTGAAAGTCATGCAGAAATAATAGCAAAGTCGACTAAGTCGGAATACAACTTTATGACATTAGAGGGATTACTCATTCGGGAAATAAAACCAACATTGAATACAAAGGATGAGTACAAAAGTCGCCAATTAGTCATAAAAATTTAACTTGTCAACAAGGTCCCTCAAGGGAGGTTTCTCAATTATCATAGTTTATTCAAAAAGATTGAAGATTTGAATCCACTGTGTTAGATTTCGTTAGAACTGTGTATACTGCAGAGAG
>RDPX01000110.1:1397991-1411897 GCA_003991215.1 Morbakka virulenta | reverse complement strand
TCCACGATGTGAATCGTGCTATGTTGGTTGGACTTCTGACCACATGTATACTCGTCTTCTCCATCACAAGAAACCATCACAACCAGTCGGTAAACACCTCAGATCGTGTGGAGCGTTGAAAGAGTTTACGGTGAAAGATATGGAAATTTTGGCTGCAACCACCAGGAGCGAACAATATGGTTTAACGTTGGAAGCTATTTGGCAAGAACTCATACGTCCTAAGATCAACGTTAAGGAAGAGTTCAAAAGCCGAAAGCTTACAATAATGTTGTAATCAATTTTATTGGTCGCAATCTATAAACTGTATTTTCTGAATTGATATTGCTTATACATGATTGTTTTCTTTTTATTCGTAGGAATAAATAATATTATTAAAAATATTTTGCTGCTGATGATGTTAATACATTGAAATATATTCAAAATACTCATTATGTCATGGAAATCAAATTCATGTTTGAACTTAGTCCAATTTACACATGTTCGGACTTAACCTCTTGGAAATCATCGCACTTACAGAACATTGTCTTAATGAAAGTGTTTATATACACGCTCATAGCAAGACTGGTGGCTAAAATAACTAAGCTACCGCACGTTGGTTTTCAAGGAAGTTTGCAATAAGATACAACGTAGTTGGTAAGTTTGAGTTATTGGACCTTGCACAGTCAATGTCAGATTAGAACTAGTCTCTGTTTCAGGGTTAAATATTGAGCTACAGTTGCATTTTTCACACTCGAGTTACAATTGTTACTTAATTTACCGCACTATCCCTAACCTTCTTCTTTCGCAGTTTTGAATTTAGTTTCCATGTTATTTTTAGCAATTAGTAATAGATAATACAGAAAGAGCCTTTAACTTCATTTTTTTATAATTTAGGGAGTGGAATAACAAGCAGGGTTTATTCTCCTTACTCTCAATTTTAGCCAGCAAGATAGAGGTGCAGAAGTAGGTCTTGTCTGGGCCACAAACATAAGCTTCCTATTGTTTTCGTCAAAAGATCATTCCAAATTGCGTCAAGAATTATGAAGTTAGTCTTGTTGTGTTAAATAATTTAATTTCCTTTTCTTTTCAAAGGTAATCTTTTAACCCAGTAGCTTCCTAATAGAATACCCCCTCCCTTTGGTTGAACAAAAATCCTTATACGATTTCTGAACCACTTGATCTGCCTTACAACTCCCAACCATTCCCTGATGTTCTCATTATGATGTCGCTAAACAAAAGAAAATATGCAACTTTGCCCAGGTGAAGACAATAAAGTATGATTATATGCCTTGGTCAGAGGATTCTAAATAGAATTAGGGAGTTAAACATATTTGGGTATGACACTGAAAAGAAGATTTATCTCTCTCTCAAATAATGACTCATATTTGATAATACCTAATAAAAATATTTTTCGACAAACTAATAATAATTTCAATATTAGTAGCTCTCCCTTTCATTTAAACGTGCGTCCTGTAGGTTAATAGAGAGATGAATGAAAAAGTCTAAAATTTATGTTCACTGCCTATGGACATCATAGCCTCATGGTCTAACATTTACGCTGTTGGGGCTAAATTCTCAAGCAAATCATTTTGAAACCAAATCTTTCACTTTCACTATATTATTTTCACAGAGATAAATGTATCAATTATTCATTCATTCTCGAATAGAGGGATTGTTCAATGTTACAAAATTCACTGTTTTGTTGTCCCAATATATTTTTCAAGATGCAGTCTATACACTAAACCCTTTGACGATTTTTCTGAAGACAAAGCGAGCAAGCGAAAGAGAGAAAGGGAAAGAGAGAGAGAGAGAGAGAGAGAGAGAGAGATGTGTGTGTGTTCAATTTGCTGTTTTACTCAGCGAAATTCGAAGTGTAGTTGGCTAATAAATTTTTTTCGGTATAATAACACTGAAGACATTATTTTGATTTTCCTCTCGATCTCTGCCGTCCGTCATATCCCCAAATAACATAGGGAAAACCGGTAAAAGATAAGGAAAATACCCACCGATGTGTTGTTTAGTACCTATAAATAGTTCAAAAAAACTTCGACCGCATGTACAGTCGACAATTGCAAAGGCTGTATACACTGATGCTCAACCTTTGCTACTACTGCCTGTCGTGAAAACTGAAACTTAAATTACAGAAATGNATGTATACTCGTCTTCTCCATCACAAGAAACCATCACAACCAGTCGGTAAACACCTCAGATCGTGTGGAGCGTTGAAAGAGTTTACGGTGAAAGATATGGAAATTTTGGCTGCAACCACCAGGAGCGAACAATATGGTTTAACTTTGGAAGCTATTTGGCAAGAACTCATACGTCCTAAGATCAACGTTAAGGAAGAGTTCAAAAGCCGAAAGCTTACAATAATGTTGTAATCAATTTTATTGGTCGCAATCTATAAACTGTATTTTCTGAATTGATATTGCTTATACATGATTGTTTTCTTTTTATTCGTAGGAATAAATAATATTATTAAAAATATTTTGCTGCTGATGATGTTAATACATTGAAATATATTCAAAATACTCATTATGTCATGGAAATCAAATTCATGTTTGAACTTAGTCCAATTTACACATGTTCGGACTTAACCTCTTGGAAATCATCGCACTTACAGAACATTGTCTTAATGAAAGTGTTTATATACACGCTCATAGCAAGACTGGTGGCTAAAATAACTAAGCTACCGCACGTTGGTTTTCAAGGAAGTTTGCAATAAGATACAACGTAGTTGGTAAGTTTGAGTTATTGGACCTTGCACAGTCAATGTCAGATTAGAACTAGTCTCTGTTTCAGGGTTAAATATTGAGCTACAGTTGCATTTTTCACACTCGAGTTACAATTGTTACTTAATTTACCGCACTATCCCTAACCTTCTTCTTTCGCAGTTTTGAATTTAGTTTCCATGTTATTTTTAGCAATTAGTAATAGATAATACAGAAAGAGCCTTTAACTTCATTTTTTTATAATTTAGGGAGTGGAATAACAAGCAGGGTTTATTCTCCTTACTCTCAATTTTAGCCAGCAAGATAGAGGTGCAGAAGTAGGTGTTGTCTGGGCCACAAACATAAGCTTCCTATTGTTTTCGTCAAAAGATCATTCCAAATTGCGTCAAGAATTATGAAGTTAGTCTTGTTGTGTTAAATAATTTAATTTCCTTTTCTTTTCAAAGGTAATCTTTTAACCCAGTAGCTTCCTAATAGAATACCCCCTCCCTTTGGTTGAACAAAAATCCTTATACGATTTCTGAACCACTTGATCTGCCTTACAACTCCCAACCATTCCCTGATGTTCTCATTATGATGTCGCTAAACAAAAGAAAATATGCAACTTTGCCCAGGTGAAGACAATAAAGTATGATTATATGCCTTGGTCAGAGAATTCTAAATAGAATTAGGGAGTTAAACATATTTGGGTATGACACTGAAAAGAAGATTTATCCCTCTCTCAAATAATGACTCATATTTGATAATACCTAATAAAAATATTTTTCGACAAACTAATAATAATTTCAATATTAGTAGCTCTCCCTTTCATTTAAACGTGCGTCCTGTAGGTTAATAGAGAGATGAATGAAAAAGTCTAAAATTTATGTTCACTGCCTATGGACATCATAGCCTCATGGTCTAACATTTACGCTGTTGGGGCTAAATTCTCAAGCAAATCATTTTGAAACCAAATCTTTCACTTTCACTATATTATTTTCACAGAGATAAATGTATCAATTATTCATTCATTCTCGAATAGAGGGATTGTTCAATGTTACAAAATTCACTGTTTTGTTGTCCCAATATATTTTTCAAGATGCAGTCTATACACTAAACCCTTTGACGATTTTTCTGAAGACAAAGCGAGCAAGCGAAAGAGAGAAAGGGAAAGAGAGAGAGAGAGAGAGAGAGAGAGAGAGAGATATGTGTGTGTTCAATTTGCTGTTTTACTCAGCGAAATTCGAAGTGTAGTTGGCTAATAAATTTTTTTCGGTATAATAACACTGAAGACATTATTTTGATTTTCCTCTCGATCTCTGCCGTCCGTCATATCCCCAAATAACATAGGGAAAACCGGTAAAAGATAAGGAAAATACCCACCGATGTGTTGTTTAGTATCTTTAAATAGTTCAAAAAAACTTCGACCGCATGTACAGTCGACAATTGCAAAGGCTATATACACTGATGCTCAACCTTTGCTACTACTGCCTGTCGTGAAAACTGAAACTTAAATTACAGAAATGGAGACGGGCTGGTCATTACTAAACTCTATCATTCCTAGTTTCAAACCTGGGTGAGATTCGTGAAGGGTTTGGCAACCAGTCAGCAGCCCTTTTTCTTAAAAATAACAATTTGCTATAAAAACACCAAAAAAGACCCAACAGATATTGTAGTCCAAGGACAAGATGAACTTTCAGCTAGCGGCCCAATAACATAGGATGGGAGGGAGGTAGGGAAGAGGGGAGAGAGGGAGAGCGCGCGAGAGAGGGATACCCCAATCATGTTCTTACGCCTATTTCATGCATAAAGTTTAAGTCATATGATTCATACGAAATGAATTTAGCTAAGAAATTTTATTTTTAGTCAATCAATAAATGAATACACAAAAAAGATGTGAATGATGGAAATTAGGAGATCTCTTTAAAAATGCCTTGGCTAAACTAGTACGCAAAATGAATAAAGACCTTTACTTTCACCTGTAAAGCCTACACAATCTTAGTTGCTTGCCTTGTATGCTGGGGATTTCAAAGCAGGTTTTATAAGGTACCACAATCAGGCTTATCAAACTAATGCAAATTATGGTGATATCCAGTTTTCTAACCGTTTGTACATGGTTCGATAACAGAGGTGTTCTATTTTGTGGTTACAATCTTGAAGAAATTGATATTGAATCAAGTGTGCAGAGGAGACAAAAAGGTTCAGCTTCTGTTTCCTGTCCGGAAATGGTAAAGAAATACAATATGGAATGGGAATTGTGATTGGGTTGATGGTTAAAAATTTTTTTTTGTTATTTTGCTGATCATACAATCTGGGAGTATGTAAAATTATTTACTTTTCATCATCATCATCATCATCATCATCATCATCATCATCATCATCATCATCATCATCATATTCGGTTTAACGTCCGTTTTACATCTTAGCATGTGTTGGACACTTTCTTGAAATAGACTCCCAAGTTATCCTGTCCTTCACCAGGTCTCTGCTGACACTTTTTGTTTGAGATCCATCCTTATCACTTCCTCCCATGTTTTCTTCGGTCTTCCTCTGTCAGTGGTTCCTGTCACCTTGATTGTTCTGCATCTACTTGCCCAAGCATTCTTGTCCATTCTCTCCACATGACCAAACCAACGAAGCCTTCTATTCTGCATACAGCTGCCAATACTGTCCAGATTCAATATCCTTCTGAGTTCATTAGAACTGAGCCTGTCCTACATTTACTTTTGATGTTTAAATATTTCTTTCAACTCTTTTCTCTTGTACAGCCAAATAGGTTTTATTCAGTTGCCATTTTGTTAGCTATAGTTTTCAGAAAACGTAAAAACGTAGATGAAGAGATCGTTAAATTTGTCTTGCCTTCCCCTATCTGATCCTTACTGGACAATAACATTATAATTCCAGGCATTGGAATGGGAAGCGTTGATCTTAAGACCAGCAAATTGCTGTATGCTGTCTTTATCGGAAATCAAATGTGCATTATTATTTGCGCTTATTTTTTGACTTGATGGATATTGCTTGCGTCAACAGATTTATTGTATTTAACATGTTGAACCCGTGTGAACTGACATTGTTAGATTTTAAAATCGTTGTTACCCAGTTTTTGATCGGTAGTTTCAGTAGTCGCTAAAGAAACTGCCAAGCATCAAGACCATCAAGATGTTCCGCTGCTTTAGCAATGCCTGCTACAGCACCCCAGCACCTTCCTGAGTTTTTAAACACACGTCTTTGGTGTCGTTACTGTGCCGATGAGGGCAAAGAATCGAGGACCTTTGCAAGGTGTGAAGATTGTGGCATCGCGCTTTGTATGACAAAAGAACGAAACTGTTTTTGTAAGTTTCAGATCGCATGAAAGTTTTCAAGTACTGCTTATAATATTGGTATTGCCGTTGAATGTATTGATTGCATTGGTTATGTTGTAATATTTTGAGAAAACGTTTATTCATATCCGTCATTCCCTGAGCTTTCCCTGAATTTGGTAAAGAAAATCCAGTTGGGATGAATGAGTATAGAACTTATGAAAGCAGGTAGTTATGATGTAAAGATTGAGAGAACAATAAGAAAATGCAAATATTGGATGAAGAAATAGAGTAGAAAAATATCTGTAAGTGGTTGGAAAATCAACATTTTTTTTCTATGCCTTACGAAAAATTTATAAGGAATAATTTAAATGCCTTAAGTTTTGTTTTATTTATTCATTACAGTCTATCAATCTTTACTGGTCGGTATTCCTTGTCTACCACAGGGACACTGGTGTCCCACGCTGTATCTCATTAACCATGCATGCATAGCAAAAGGGATCAAGTTATTTTACGTAAGCATCACAAATTGCCCAGAAAACCCGAAAATTGTCTATTTTGCATTGCCCACTTCCTTATGGTAGTCAAAGGGTTAATTACCTGAAATTGATAGGTATAAAAAGCACAGATAAATAAATGAATCAAGAGCGGTACGTGAAGATGTACTGCCAGAACTCAGTATAACTAAGCAAAGGCTCAATAAAGAAAAAGTATCACTCCAAAAATTGATAATCAATTGTAAAACAAAGCCAAAGATTAAACTTTCAAATGTTGGATTACAGGAAATCATGAAAGATAGAGAATATGATGTGACCTCTCTTAACAATATCTTTTATTCAACTGCAAAATCTGCCACACTTGACATTGGTATTAAAATTAAAAAGAACCATAGAAAACACACCAACAAACCTCCAAAATGGAAAGTAAAAATACGGAAGGAAATTGATTCTCTACGGACAGATATATCAATATTCGATGAATTAAACAGGGGTACAGCAGTAAGAACCAGAAAAAGTAGACGGATTAAGAGGAAATACGCCAAAGACCAGACGTCAATGGACACTACTTAAGAAACTCTGAAACAGCGAATACAGGTTAAAGCTCAGCGATTACGACGATATGTTAAGAGGACTAAATTTTATAGACAAAACAAGACCTTGAAAACAGGTGCTAAAACTTTTTACAGTGAATCAGGCAGAAGTAAAATCGAAGTAAAAGAACCCCTAGAATATGATAAGGCTGAAGAAGTTTGGATAAATATTTGGGGAAAGGAAGGGAATTTTAATGCTGACGGCAGTTGGATCGACAAGGAGGTAGAAGGAATAGAAGAGCCCTAAGGTCAGAAATGAATTGGCATCACTGTTGAATAATTGCGAACAACACTTGCAAATTTCCATAAATGGAAATCTCCAGGTATAGACTTGATACCAAATATTTGGCAAAATTCCTTACAAGAAACCCATATGAAACTAGTACAATCTTTTAATAAAACCATGATTAATCCTGAAGACATATCGCCTTAGTTTACTGGGGTAATTTCTTACCTTCTACCAAAATCCGAGTGTACACAAAAACAAACATTTGTCATCCGATTATTACTAATACAACGTACATTTTTCTTGAAAACAGTAACATTCTTTCCCCTGAACAAAGATGGTGCAAGCGAAACTCCTATGGATGTAGAGACCAACTCTAAATCAACAAAATTATTTAAAAAATTGTAAAAAAAAGTAAAAACCTTAGTACAGCTTGGTTAGGTTACCGCTAAGCTTTTGATAGTGTCCCCATGACTGGATACTCAAGAGTCTTGACATTTATAAAATCTCTCCTTTAATCTTCAACTTTCTCAAGAACAGCATGGCAGGTTGGAATACGCGTCTTCGTCTTTTACATTCACCCACATTTAGCGCGTACTAATCAGTCTGATAACATCAGAATTAAACAAGGTATTTTTCAGGGAGACTTCCTTTCCCCCCTTCTATTTTGTATGTTTTTGATTCATCTTTTTAATGAGTTGAATAACACTGGATATGGGTATAAGATCGTTGAGAAAATGATCAATCACCTTGTCTACACGGACAATTTGAAGTTATTTGCCAAAAGTGACCGTGAATTAGAAGGTCTCCTTGGTACCGTTAAAGAATCCAGTAACGACATCGGCACTTTGGCTTGGACAAATGCATCAAAACGACTTACCTTAAAGGTAAACTCTCTCAGACTTCATCTATAAATCTTGACATCAACACTACCATTGAAGTGTTAGATCCAGCCGGAATTTACGAATATCTGGGCGTAAATGAACGTGACGGCATCAGTCATGCCACCTTGAAAGAGAAGATCCGTAAAGAATATTATAGACACATAAGAATGATGTTTAAAACTGAGTTAAACATAAAGAATATAATAGAGGCTATTAATATGCCTGCTGTTCCTGTCGTCCAGTATAGTTATGACATCATTAATTGAATCATGCTTGATTTGCAAAGAATGGATGCTGAAACCAGAAAATTACTTACAGCAAAATACATGTTACATTGCAAAGTAGACGTTGACCACCTGTACTTGCCAAGACGCGAGTGGGTAAAAGGGTTGATTTAACTAGAACTGTTCTATAAAATCATCGCCATAGGCATTGATAAATATTTAGACTCTACTGATGATTGGATGTTACAGCTCATGTTTAACTATGAAAAAGGTAAAAAACTCCACTCTATTTGTAAAGAAGCTAGGAAGTTAGCCAATGACCTTGAAATCGACCGCCGAGAGCCTGGCGAACAAAACATTCCAGCAACAAAAGCTACAAAAACTCCCCCAACAGAAGGCTAAAAAGATCGGAAACCAACAGCTTGCCGATAAGTGGAGTCAGAACACTCTGCAAGGTTAGTATGTTCTTCAGAGTCTCTACTCTGATGTTGGCCAAAATGCTACCCATCAATGGCTCCGACGTTCATGTCTGATGGCAGAGACTGAACGGTTCATAATTGTAGCTCAAGACCAAAGACATTTCAAGAGAAACTACCAGGAAAACATACTACCCAATGGTGCAGACCCCAAGTGTCGTTTCTGTGACCAATCTATAAATCTATAAATCTATAAATCTATAGAGGCTATTGATCACCTTGTCCCTGGGTGCTCTGTACTTGCTCCTAGCGAGTGCATGCAGCCACATGACTGTGTAGAACAATATATTTAGTGGGGAATATGTCGGTACTATCAGATACCCGTACATCTAAACTTGTATGAACACAAACCTTCACCAATCGTCAACTCAAAGGATGTTACAATTCTTTGGGAAGTCCCAATTAACACTGATAGGACTGTCCAAGTCAACAGAATCGACATAGTAATCAAAGATCAAAAATAAAAACTTGCACCTTGATAGATACGAATATACCAAATGACAGAAACATTGCCGTGAAAGAGTTTGACAAATATAGCAAGTATAAGGACTTGGAAATCGACATTCAAAGAATATGGAAACTTAAAACCACAACAATCCCGTGATAGGAGGAGCAATAGGGATGATTAAAAATATTTAAACAAAATACCCGAGGTACCACAACCTCAAGAATTTCAAAAAATCGTTATAAGAAGTACAGTTTATATCTTACGTAAAACCCTTTCAATTTTTAAATTTTTTATCTGGACTCTAGAGAATTTTTTACGTCCTTTTATACGAACTTTTAATTAACAATATTTTAAAATGTTTTTTACATACCTTTTTATCCTGATTATGTACTAAATTAAGAGGAATAATACCAGGAAAAGCATTAAGCTAAAATGGCAAATGAAGATAGAAAAGGAAATAGAAAGCTTTAGGAGAGAAGTATCTCTGTTGTAGAAATTACAAGGTGATAGGAAAATAAGAAATGTTAGGAAAGTACTGAGAGAGTATAAAATTGAACACAAGGTACAAATCCCCAACAAAAAGGGAGAATTGAAACAGAAACTTCAAGTCAAGACCCAAAGATTACGTAGATTCGATGAACAAAGCAATTTTTTTAGACAGAATAACATATTTGAAACAGACGCTAAGAAATACCATATCCGTATAAAAAGTACCATTTGAAGATAGAGTTAGAGAATTTTGGAGGTCTATCTTGAGAAATGAGAAAGCTCATAATGAGAATGCTGATTGGATACGAAAACTGGAGGATTATAACGAGGAATTATCAGAACAGGAATGGGAAAGTATAACGATTGAAGAAATACAAGAAGCAATTAGAAAGTCACACAAACGGAGGTCCCCTGGCACTGACAAATTGCCTAACTTTTGGATAATGCACTTCCTCCCTACACTCTAAATTAGCATTAAACCTCAATATAATTTTAATAAATCCTGATAAACACCAACATGCCTCTGCCAGGGTACAACATATCCCCTAGCAAAAAATCCCGAAATTGACAACCTAAAAAACTATCGACCTATTACCTGCCTTTCCAATACCTATAAACTCGACCTCTATTCTTACAGAAAGAACATATAAACACCTAGAAGAACAAAACATCTCTCCTATTGAACAAAACGGTTGTCGCAAGGGCTCCTATGGGTGTAAAAACCAATTACTCATTATTAAAATGATTCTAGAGAACGCTTACTCAAAAAAATAAGAACTTAAGTATAGCCTAGATTGACTACAAGAAGGGTTTCGATAGTGTTCCGCACTCATGGATACTAACTATACAACACTATACTATACTGTACTATACTATACTTTAGAAATGTACAAAGCGTCACCGGTACTTATTAATTTTCTGAGATATAGTATGATTTTATGGCAAACAAATCTTACTCTCTTACACAAGAATGAAACACTAAGTTCAAATAACATGAAAATTAAATGTGGAATCGTTGAAGCCGACTCCCTTTCCCCTCTTCTTTTCTGTCTCGCACTCATTCCTCTTTCAAAGATTCTGGATGATACAGGCTATGGATATGAAATCAACGATTGAAAAATAGGCCACCAGTTTTACATAAATGACTTATAATCTGAGATATAGTATGATTTTATGGCAAACAAATCTTACTCTCTTACACAAGAATGAAACACTAAGTTCAAATAACATGAAAATTAAATGTGGAATCGTTCAAGCCGACTCACTTTCCCCTCTTCTTTTCTGTCTCGCACTCATTCCTCTTTCAAAGATTCTGGATGATACAGGCTATGGATATGAGATCAACGATTGAAAAATAGGCCACCAGTTTTACATCCATTGTACGCTCATAATGATGGTGAACTTCAAGGATTATTGAAAGATGTCAAGTCGTTCAGTGATGACAGTTAAATGGAGTTTGGGCTAGATAAGTGTGCTGAGGCAACTTTTAATCGAGGAAAGTGATTAGTATTGCAAATGTTGTTTTAGACGATGTAACGATGACAATAAAGAACTTCAACAGGAAAGTACGTACAAATATCTAGGAGTGAACGATGGTGGTGGTGGTTGTAGTGGTGGTGGTGGTGGGCTACTATGAAGAAAAAAATTAGAAAAGAGTTTTTGCGAAGGGTGAGATCAATTATGAAAACAGAACTGGACGCGAAGAACCGGATTACTGGGATCAATACACTGGCAATACCAGTTGTTACTTATAGTTTTTATGTTATTAATTGGAATATGAATGAGATTAAAAGATTATATACAAAGAAGAGAAACAAAATTAACGTGTAATAGAATGCACCATCCAAAATCAGATGTCGACAGGCTGTTTGTACCAAGAAACAAAGGAGGATGGGGAATGATCCAGCTCGAGCTTTCCCATAAAACATCTACTATTGGGCTCGCTGAATACCTTGGAAACACTGACGATTGGATTTTGCAACTTGTACATTCTCACGAAATGTTACAAAGCTTTACTCTATTTCTAAGGAATGGAATAAATTCTTTAGAGAATTGGAATTGGAGATTAATGAAGAACTTACACCCTCACCCACAGCCATAGCAAAAAAGACAAAACGAAAAGCAAAACACTTGGAACTTGAACAGTTAGAAGATAAGTGGCAAGATAAACCTCTCCACGGACAGTTTGTGACGCCAAGCAAAAATGCTGATGTTGATGAAAAGGCAACCCATCAGGTGGCTGAGCAGCTCTCGAGCAGCTCTCGACTGAAAAGGGGGACAGAGAGTTTTATGCTTGCTTCACAGTATCAGAGTTCGTTCACCCGTAATTACTAAGTAAATGTCCTTCATAACGGTGCCGCTTCAAAACGAGGAAAAGCCTGAATCTATTGATCACCTTGAATCTGGATGCTCAATATTAACACCAAACGAGTATAAGAACAGGCATGACAGGGTCGGTCAATACTTGCATTGGAAAATATGCAAAGAATACTCAATAGAAACCAACACAGACTGGTACGAGCATCGCCCTGAAACAGTCACCAAAGGCAAAGATTTTACTATTCTATGGGATTTTCCTATCCACACAAATCGAAGAATTCAAGCAAATCGTCCTGGCATTGTGATCAAAGTTAAGAAAAATAACACCTGTTTCTTTATTGATGTGAGTGTACCATCTGATAGGAATATCTCTGCAAAGGTATTTGAGAAGCTTAGCAAGTATAGAGATTTGAAACATGAAGTTCAGAAAATGTGGCACTTGAAAACAAAAATCTTGCCTGTAGTAGTCGAAGCATTAAGACTTATTGAAAAGGGTACCCAAGATTTTCTCATTCATATTCCAGACCATCTCTTCAAGAAGCTCAAAAGATCGTTTTGAATAGAACAGCTCACATTTTAAGGCGAGCCTTGAGTATTTAAATAAAACAATTTTTAAAAAGTATTTCATCGCTGTTGATGTTCATCTTGTTAATTATTTTTGTATCAATTTTTCCCAAAAAGTTAGGTTTTCTAATATAAATTTCGGTATTACTTATGACAGTATGTATTATGTCCCCATTGTTGTTCGTACGTTGTCTCGTTCTCTGTTGTTTCTATTATTTTTTAATTTATTTTTATACTCTTTTACCTTTATACACCCAGTACATATCTTTGCTCACCCTAGGTAACTGTTAGTTATCTGGTGTTTGATTTCATAAAAGAATATATAAAGAAATTTTACAATAATGATAATAATAATAATAATAATAGTGATAATAATAGTGATAATAATAATAGTGATAGTAATAATAATCATAATAATCATAATACCACACTGGCGCAAAAAGAATACAAAAAGGAGACCCGACAAAGTTGCACAGATGGTCCACTGGAAGCCATGTGAGAAATTTCAATTGAAAAAACCTGAGAATTGGAATGATCGAAAACCTGAGGTTGTAGTTAAAAATGCTGATCAAAAGATCCTATGGGATATGATGATTCAGTGCGATAATAAGATTAAGGAAAGGAAACCGGACATAGTCAAAATTGATAATAGCCAAAGGTCTGCAATAATTATTGACATAGCAGTACCAGGGGATAAAAGGATATCTGAAACAGAAAAATTTAAGGTTGAAAAATATCATGACCTAAAACTGGAAATTAAGCGACTCTGGAATCTGAGCAAAGTTATGGTGGTACCAATTGTTGTTGGAGCACTAGATAGTGTTTCAGAGATGTTTCCAAGCTTTATAAAGGATAATGGAATCGAGCTAGAGGCATATCCTGTTAAAAAAACTGCTATACTAGGGACAGTTACAATAATAAGAAAAGAATTAGAACGCTAAAATGTGAGGGAAATTATGAGGGACCTTTGGTTATTGGTTAAAACCAGCTTTTTTATTAGATGCGGTATAACATCTGCCTGTGCTTTTACAATGACAATGACAATGACAATGTAGCAAGGTATATCCATTGGACAGCATGTGGGGCTGCCGGAGCCGAAAGAGCTGAGAACTTGTACCAACAACAGCCAGAAGGTGTCGTTGAAACAGAATCACACAAAGTCCATTGGGATTTCAACATCCAGTGTGATCAAGCGGT
>RDPX01000110.1:1382646-1397676 GCA_003991215.1 Morbakka virulenta | reverse complement strand
AGCCGAAAGAGCTGAGAACTTGTACCAACAACAGCCAGAAGGTGTCGTTGAAACAGAATCACACAAAGTCCTTTGGGATTTCAACATCCAGTGTGATCAAGCGGTCCAAGCAAGAAGGCCTGACATAGTTGTTATGGACAAAAGAAAGAAGGAGGCCATCATAGATGTTGCAATACCAAGTGATTCTCGGGTTTGTGAAAAAGAACTTGAAAAGATTGAAAAGTACCAGCTGTTGAGAAATGAGGTTGCCCGTTTATGGAACTTAAAGAAGGTTCTAATCATACCTGTTGTCATAGGTCCTCTAGGTGCAGTAGGAAAGAAGTTTGACGACTCTATACAGAAATTAGGACTTAGAATCAGGATAGAGGTAATGCAAAAAACGGCTTTGTTAGGAACGGCAAGAATTTTGAGGAAAGTGTTGTCTTTATAGACCTGTAAAGAGGACTTTTGGGACCTTTGGTGACTGCTCTCACCTGCTTCCATAAGTATAATCAAGACCAGAATAATATAATCTTATTCTGAGATAAAAATATGTTACACATAATAATAATAATAACAATAATAATAATAATAATTTAATTTAATTTAATAATTTGCTTTTCATGGACGATTTAAAGTTGTTTTCGAAAAACGAAAATGAGATCGACAGTTTGGTGTCCACTGTACACGCATTTAGCAGAGATATTGGGATGGAATTCGGATTTCCAAAGTGTGGTGGCCTGGTGTTGAAAAGAGGAAAAGTGATTAAAAGTGAAGCCTTAGCTTGACTGATGGTAACATAAAAGAAGTCGACCAGAATGGTTACAAATACCTTGGTATTATTGAGTCGGATAAGATTAAGGAGGATATAGTTAAAGAATCTTAAGACTAATTTTGAAATCAAAATTGCACGAGCGAAATAAGGTAACAGCAATCAACACCTGGGCTGTATCACTAATGCGATACGCTGCAGGAATCATTAATTGGACGAAAAACGAACAAGAAAAGGTTGATAGGAGGACAAGAAAATTAATGGCCATGCACAAAAGCTTAAACCCAAAATGTGACGTTGCAAGGTTGTATGTAAAGAGGAAAGAAGGTGGAAGAGGACTAATTAGTGTCGAGAAATGCGTAAGAGCTGAAGAAAATAATTTGGCATGGTACGTTTTAAATAGTAGAGAGGAGATGCTCCAGATGGTTAAAAATCAAGGTCTTTTGAAAACAGAAGAATGTAGGGACCCATAAGCTTTTAAGAGAGAGGGTAAGGTTGAGATGATAAGAGAGTGGAAGGAGAAAAGATTGCACGGGCAATTCTTAGAAGAGAATGGAGCCGTTGATTGGGATACGACTTGGGGATGGTTGAGTAACGGGCACTTGAAAAGTACCACTGAGGCGTTGGTTTGTAGTGCTCAGGAACAATCACTGAGAACGAACTATTTAAAATATCACAATGAAAAAACAGCAGAGTCACCTTTATGCAGGATGTGTTTCGAGAGGGGAGAGAGTGTCAGCCATGTTGTAAGTGAGTGTTCCAAGTTAGCACAGAAAGAATATAAAAGGCGTCATGATAATAAGGCAAGATATGTCCATTGGCGAATGTGTCGTACGGCAGGTTTCGAAAGGGCCAACGAGTGGTACAACCATAAGCAAGATGGTTGTAGCGAAAATGAAGAACACAAACTGTTATGGGACATGATGATACAATGCGACCAACACATCGAAGCTAGAAAGCCTGATATTGTGATGATAAATAAAAGAACAAAAGAAGCTAAAATATTACACATCGCCATTCCTGGCGACAAAAGGGTAAACGTGAGGGAAACGGAAAAGATTGAGAAATACCAACCATTGGTGGATGAAATTGCACGGTTATGGAAGCTAAAGAAGGTTAAAGTGATTCCTGTTGTTATAGGTGCGTTGGGAATGGTTAGTAAGAAGCTTGAATCACACTTTTCCCCTTTCTCTCAAACAACATTGTCAGGTTACAAGTTCTGTAACCTAATGAGTGTTATTCGAACATGATGGAAAGCTTTCTGGACAATCAAAGATTCCTAGAAGAGATACAACAAAGTGCCACCAAATACTTCAATAGCAAAACGTCTGCGGAAAAATCAAGGCTGAGAAAAAGATTTAATGATAAAGAACAAATTAAAGATAATAATTTACACATGTTTCAAATTACGGTTGTAACATAAACACCGGACAGTAACAGGGGATAATACTATCATGTTAGATAGTAAGAATTAGTTTTGGTGATGGTATTTTTATATTAGCTTAGTTCTTTTATCAAATAATCCTCGTCAGTTGGCTCTTATAAGGTTATTTTTTAAGTATAGGGCCCTCTATTAAACCGCTTTCTCGAGCTAGATCTTCCATGCTTCAACTGATATTGAAACCAATGCAGACAGTAAAACCCAACAATATTTGGAAAACTCACTTTGTATAGTTCCCTTCAATTTTAAAAGACTTTTGTGTGATATATGATATTGTGATTAAAATTCACAGAGTTTATAGTACTCAAGTAATTGGTCGTTCGCAGATGACAGGCTGGTTTATTTGCACGGCTTTTTTCCAAAACATAACGTTCCATAAGGGAGTTAGTCCTATCCCTGCTGTTGCACTTGGGCTGTTGTTGCTTGACTTCAACTTTTAAGATATTTGAATTCTGTAGTTTGGTATAGTTTTACATGTTAGTAATGTAGCATTCATTGAGTTTATTAGGCTTTAGATGATAAACTCTTGGAGCTTATGGTTGCCTTGGGAAGAGCTTTTTGATTTTACTGAAGAAAACTTTTGCTCTTTTGGTTTTGGCGTTTTTGTTGAAGTCAATGGCCACTTGTTTTCTTCTTTACTGTCTGGGAGCTGTTAACTTTCAATGGATTTCAAAATATTCTAATCTTTCTGCACACACAAACATGATGCTGTACCCTACGAACCCTTTATTCAACCTCCCCTAAATCTAAACTTAAAGATTATAATTTACACATGTTTCAAATTATGATTGTAACATAAACACCGGACAGTAACAGGGAATAATACTATCATGTTAGATAGTAAGAATTAGTTTTGGTGATGGTATTTTTTTATTAGCTTAGTTATTTTATCAAATAATCCTCGTCAGTTGGCTCTTATAATGTTGTTTTTTTAAGTATAGGCCCCCCTATTAAACCGCTTTCTCGAATATAAAGCTAGGTCTTCCATGCTCCAACTGATATTGAAACCTTTTTCGAAACCAGTTTAATCAGACAGCAAGAAATTTCTGCCTGTCCTTTGTTCAAGTTCATATCTGATGAAAACTAATGCGCTACTTTGCAACCAAGACAAATGCTCAGCTGAACTTGATGAAAAGACGTGCCAGTAGATAGAAAATGACAAAGCAATGTTGTCAGAACTCTCCACTCTCTACAACAACTCGAAAATTCATTGAATCAACATTATACGTTTTGTTGTGGACAGGGTAGCCATTGTAATAGTAGAGATCAATGCTAAAAATAGTTTTAATACATCTTTGTTTTTCGTCAAAAGGGAGAATCAAAACAATTAATTACACTTTAGTTTTTACTCTCGGCTACCAAAACAGTTGCAATATCCTTGCTAAAAAGAACTAAGTTTGGTTTCTGTAGCAACAACTCTGTAAAGCCTTACTTATTCTAGCTCAGATATTAGTAAGAATTACAGCAAGTTGTTTTTTTAAATTTGATGTATGTTTGTATATATTTTTATGATTTTCTTTGATTTTACGTATTGTTGAATTTGAAGTTAACTACACAATCACATACTTGACAGTTGGTGATAACTTAGAATTAGATAACATCTGCCCAGAATATTTTACAGCAGGCGGAGAAAGCTTCATTGATCCCTTATTAGACCTGAGTTTTTTAAAACTCTCTAATTATAATTCTCTTCAAAAAAGAGCAACTGACTGGATCGTCCCAATTACCGATCAATCCTTCTCCTCAGCTATGTTTATAATCTGTTATCAGTATGATTGCCTCATTTGTCAAATGTTATGTTTGCTTTCCTGCAACTCAAAGAATATGCAAACCATTAAAAAAAATCGATTGAATTTCTTAACCAATTATATTATTTTCACCAAACCATTCAATAGCATAAAACTCTTGTAGCGTTGAGAAGTGCTTGAAAGTGCAAGCTTCAACAGGAGATACAATACCTTCAAATGGACATATCATAAAACTAAAGCTGCAATGAAAAGAGCTATGGCATAGCTTTGACTTGTCAATGCTCTTAAACCTGTAAAGCAAAGAAAAACGTTTTCAGCTGTACCTGATTAGTATTGGATCCATCGTCTTGCAAACAAAAATAAATTTCAATTCTAGTTTCCCTTTGGTGTTTTCTTAAATCTTACCTTTGGTGACAATATAGCTATATAAATAGTTCCGGTCAAGCTCTGCAAAATTTCCTTTAGTAGACTCTAGCCAGGAATACTGCAAAAGATGGGCCAATGTTAACTTTTCCTATATAACATGCATTATTTATATCAACGAAAAAAGACAATCAAGACATACACAGATATATATATATATATATATATATATATATATATATATATATATATATATATATATATATATATATATATATATATATATAATAAACCATTAAAATAAGAAATTCAGAATTCATCTTCAGAGGTCCCAAATTGTTAAGTACAAGTAATGGTGCTGGAACCGCTTTGTACATAATCAGAAAACTCATACCTGACAGCATATCCTGCTTTATGCTCTTGGAAGTCTAAACTAGACCTTATCTTTGAGTTGGTAAATTGAGATTTTTCCAAAACCAGGCTATAAAGTTCACAATAGGTCTCGAACGTTTTGACGAATTTAAAATAAAGGACTTACTGGATGCAACCAACTTAATTTCTTTTTTAATTAAAAACCAAATGAAGTTAACTTAAATATTATGGTGTTCATTTTCACAACTAGAGTATTTGAAATGTATGACCATGTAATATGCTTTTAACATGGTTTTCTAAATAGTGTCAGCAGGGTATGATTTTGACTATAAGAAACAAAGGTCCATCACTTGAAGGATGGCAAAAATAATGCGTAAAAGCTCTGGTTTCAGTCTAAATGAGTTTGACTTTGGAAATGAACTAAGCCATGTTACAACACAGCTGTCACGGGTGAAGAAAATTTATGACCGATTGTGTAGTTAAACAGAGAGTCTGAGTGATAACATTCTTGACATTTCACTAGATGGTAGAGAGGTAACTTCTTGCACTGTGAAACACTGTACAACATCTAGTCGCACCTTAAAAATATATCACGTCTTCTACATTCTGCTCATAATATATTGAATGGAAGTAGTCACTCACAAGCTCTTCCATAACTGTCTTTGCCATTAATGGTACTAGATTAGGCATCCGGCCTTCCCATTGACCACCCTATTTGTTTTATTCTAGGTCTTCATATTCTCGAATAATTAGATCAAGTATTTTTAATTGAACTGATATTTGGTTGTTTCACAATGAAAAGTCTACTTTAGATTTAAATAAAACTCTATTATGAACCAGAAAATACTTTTTTCCTGTAAGACACCGAGTCAAGACCTTGTTGTTATCCAAATGTTTTATCTGGAGCCTAAATTCTCATTACTTACACACAGCCATAAAGCCCTTCTGCATTGACACATTAACTATTGGGGTGAATGAAAATGGAGAGAGCATAAAAGCAGATTGTCTTTATTCTTTATGTTGGTATAAAATACTAAAACTACAGATGTCCTTTCAAGAATGTTGAATTCTGTCCACTGAGTACTTTCTTCCATCGTATGATTTTAATAGTTTGAAGTTCAAGGTCAACTTTTTGCTCTTCGCAAAATTTTTTTGGTCTTTTTTCTTCTTCTTTTCAGTTTCATACATGTAGTGGTTTTTAGCCTTGCATGGTACTAATCCCCCTCTAAAAATTACAATGACCAGCTATGAAGCCAAAATTTAACGTTCACAATGAAAAGAAACTGTCTTGCAACTACAGAACACTTTTGCTGCAGCAAGGTAGATATTTGTGGGCGGAAGACCACAGTCTGTGTACGAACATTTATGGCAGATATTATTTCTCGTTATCAAGCATATTTTGGGGTTTTATTGTCATCAAATTAATGCACCTAAGATTAGGATCGAGTGAAAAAAATGTGCACTGGTTAAGCTGCCAGAACTCTAGAGAGATGCGTAGTCCTCAACAAGAACAGGATAGCTGTAAAACAATAAAGTTTAACCACAAAATCAATTGGTAAGTGTGTATCAAGTTCGAATTCAGGACAAAATCCAAAACTGTGAAAAGTTTGGTAGTTTAAGAGGGAAGATAATGAAGTGGAGTAGAGCAAAATTGTCGTCGAAAGCAAAGAAGACAGAGCATTTATCCAAGTTCACACAAGATCAAATGAAGAGGAGCCGTAGCTTAATGGTTAGTGCAACTGCACCGTAATCATAATTCCGGGTACAATTCCCCGAGGGGGGAGGCTTCGGAAATTCACGAAAGAAAAAGCTATTTGTTGGCGTCAGCAAGAGCATTCGACCAAGAAATTCTGTTTTGAGAAAAAATACAATACATTTTGTAAAAAAGATTACGATGACTTAATCTATTTTTACTCTATATCTGAGTCGTCAAAAATTTACGTCTTGTGTTCCCAAACGTTTTAGGAGTTGAAACCTTTATAGACTCACTTTTAAAATGCTCGAGACATAACTTCCGAAATCCAATAATAAGTGCAAATTTTATTATTTTTAGTTATAAATGTGAGGATTTTATTAGTTATAAAATAGTCACAAGAAAGGACTTCTGAAAAGGATCGATCATGCCTTTTATCTTTACAGAGACCTAGGTATCTGAGAAACTAGTGATGGTCGTAGCAAAGAGGTCACAAAATACATTAGTTTATAGTTCGACATGCTCTAGGCTACACAATAGTTTAGATATTGTGAAAAAGTTACAGATACCTATTTTGTTTGAAACTTGCTATTATTTTCTAATGTTTTAAATTTTATAACAAGTTTAATAAGTTTCCGAAATAATGAAATAGGGGTTCTAAAAATCACCTGTGCCTTTTCGTCTTGTAATTACGTCGAGAACAATTGTTTTCCCCTTTACCAATAAAAATTAGTACACCCTTAACAGTTTAGCTCCTTTGTGTCTTTTAGTTACAGAGATAGTAAAAATGTATTGATATTTTGCTATTTCAAAGGCAGATATTCTTAGATTAAAGATTTATGCCCAAATTTATGCCCGAAAAACAATAGGAGTCCAAATGTTAGAGAAGAATTGTTTCCTGACTGGAGCAGCTGAGGCGAAAGAATGAAAAATTCAAAAAAGGTCTAAACCCAAACATTACTGAAATGCCTGGGGTACACTCTGAGGGAACTATGGGCATCTATGCTCTGCTAACTAAGTTGCTGAAGGGAGCCAATATCCAGCACTTGGTAGTGAGGGATGATTTTCTCACTCACCCCGTACGGAAGGACGAAGTTTCCGTCTGATAAAGATCTCATTAGGGATTGGTTTGGATAATTTCATACACATCTTTAAGCACACCACCGTTTTCGTTAAAAATAGAGGAGAATAAAGGTAACTTTTAGCATACTTTATGGAGAATGGACCTTTGTCTGGTCTGAAACAGCGGGGAAAAAACATTTTAGCAACTTTAATGACAAGATTAAACCCAGTGCCTATAGAAAAATTAAGCAGATTTGATAGGGTATTCCCACATCACCCTTGTCAAAATCTTGATTTGCTTTCGGCCTTAAAATGTTACCGGTTTATAACAAACTCTTCGCATATGCAGGAAGAACTCTCAGACATGGAAGTTATAATAAACAAAAAATATAGGAATAGTAGTGTTTGAGAACGGAGACGATCAAATCAATAATGTCAGGATCGAGTGGCAGCCGGTTTCCCTAAAGATTAAAACAGACGGGAGGGCATCTCATTATCCGTAACTTAAACTAAATCGAATCAACTTTCACAAACGTTGCCGTCTGTGCGGACAGGGAAGGAATGGCAAAAAGACGCGATCTAGCCTCACAGTTCATGAATACAGACTGGTTGTGCGAAAGCCCTTTTGGTTAATAAAAACGCTAGTGAACATAGATTATCTACCAGTACCAATTTTTCTTGTATTACCTTAAGAAATTTAATTACGTAGATAAAATTCGTTTGATACTGGGTAATGGGTTCCTCCGAAGAGTAGAATTTCCATGGACTGCTATTTGTTTTAATTTTTTATTGTTTTTCCCTTACAAGACTTTAGTATGTGCTGTGCATCAATTAATGTGTGTGTTTTTGAAAGGCAAACATTTGACTTTGTCTTCTTTATGCAGCTTTAAATGCAAAACTTAACGGTTATAAATTTTCTCAAAATCGCAGTACTAATACTGTAAAAGATGGATGTCAAGGAAATATTATTTGCCCAAAGGGTGCTCCATGTTTCAGTTACCTACCTGTCTACCCAATGACAGATTGTACCAGCCGTCACTGCAACAGTTCGTGAATGTCGTTTCAAAGTTCTTCCCCTTGAGGTGAAGTGATGAGCCTCGATGTCAGTGACAGGGGAGTGTTGTTTGAGCAGTCAGGCAGAGTCTGATGAGTTGTGTGTTAGCTGACACGTGAAATTGAACTGCCTGTTGTTTTTCCGCCTTGGAATGAGCGAAGGAAACTTTCTTTTTGAATCAGCTTTGTGTTTATTTCAAGTGTTTATTTCACTTCGAGCTCACCAACTGAGAAGATAAGTCGCCCTATCCGGGATCCGAACCCTCAACCTTTTCATTACTGCTCAAATGTTCTTTCGCATGGCTACTGGAAGTTAGTTTTCTTGGGGAGAGAATTGAAAAAGCAAAGCTTTTTGAATGACGACCCTACAAAAACTCGCTCTGTTGTGATATTTAATTGCGTGACAATCGTAAACAAAGCAACTGTACCATTTGTCACAAACACTCAATTGGAGCACTTAAATGCAGTTCATTGGCCACAAAAGATATTCGATCACTGCTGACTGTTAGTCATGGTCGATTATTTTCTTGAAAGCAAAGTAGTCGTTATTGATTATTGAAGTAAAATCAAGGTATTCGCACATCGTTCTACTTGGGAGATAATCGAAGGTCAAACCATCCTTCCAATATTCGATTAGATGTAATCGATGTCCGTTGGACAACCCTACTCACCACCAAAAAATAAAGCTCCAGCAGAAGTTGTTCTGTGGCAGAAATAAACTTCAGTGTCATTACATGATTCCTATTGATTTTCGACAGGACATGAGGGGGAATCATTATTTCACTGGTAAGGGAGCTTTTTTGGGAAAGGCTGACAAGTTTATGAAGATCTAAAGGAATCACCATGGTTGGTTTATGGTCGACATGAATAAGGAACACGATTAGTGACTGAGATTTAGAAAAGGATGGCGAGAGTGCTGCATGGATGTCTGTGATTTGGGGTTCCAAGCGTCTTTGGGGAAGAAAAGATGATATTTGGGCCAGCGGTGCCACAATCACTTCCGATGAAAATGGTGACAATCCTATTTGACCACAGTGGTTGATTAGCAGGGACTCCAGTCGCCGCTGCAGGTGTTGTGGGTCAGCGGTGTCAAGGGTTAAAAAAGTTGTACGCAAAGAAGAGAGTAACCTGATAGTAAAAACCGACGATTAATGCACAATCATTATATTTGTTCCTGCTACTATCCACATTCAAGCATGGAAACAACCTACCGAAACATTCTTAATGTTTGACAAAGGCAGACTCTTCTTTAAGCCCACTAAAGATACTGTGCTCGCTGTCTATGGAGGAGGTTGAATGAGCCCTGCCAAATGTCTACCAAATTTTGGAGGCGCTCGTCGGGTTAGAGTTATCTCTCCAACTTGTGAAAGAAGATGCACAATGATGCAAACAAGAAGGAGAAAAACTTCACGGGCGACCTCAGGTGGGGATATCAATAGCTGGGATGGGCATATGTGCGACGCCCGTTGCTCAAGACACCAGTCTGGTCTCTTAATTGGGTGCTCCTGTCAGTGCTCCTCGTCCTACCATGGGTGATGGAGTGCCTTTTGTGTCAGCAATCTTGGGAGTTGTCAGAAACAAAAAACAGCTGGTGAGTTTCCCAGTAGCCTTCCAGGCGAACCTTAGACCATAAGCCAATGGTGGGTACAGTGATTATGTCCTGGTTGCTTTTCTTTAAAGTGCTCTCGGAGGCTTACTTGGCGTGGTTCCCCAATAGGCAGCTCTGCTCCCCATTCTTATATGAATAACGGAGCATAAATCAGACAAAACGAGCAGAGATATTTGTTACTGTAAATTACTTCATTTGTCATTAGTCTGACCTCGATGAAAGCGAGGGATGACTTGGAAATAGTTTTGCTCCCCACCACCTTTTTTTTCACCCCGAATGTGAAGTTAGCAAAAATTAAAAAAAGAACGGGGTAAAATTTTAAGCGTCATTTTTAACTGTCGTAAAATGGAAGGGACTTTAGTAAGTCTCAACCTCCGAGCTTTAATAAAAACCTTATTTTCCTACTTCTTCGGGAGTCAATTACGCTGACAGGACAACAATAACTGGAAATTCTTCTATATATAGAAATTTTGTCTGGATGATTCTTAACATTTCGGATACAGTGGTTTATCTTTCTATGTTTCCTAGCAAAAGTTGGTTGTAAGTACTTTCCGAATTAACATAAACTTCCTAAACGAGTGATAGTTTTCCTCACATTGAATGAAAGAGAAAACATCAAAGGATCTAATTTGCACTGAATTCAAACGGAAATGGTTAGTGAATTTTCAAGAGATTTACTTGACGCAAAACAGTATTACTGCTATCCATTTAGCAGACAATTAGGCTGGTGAAACACAAGCTGTGGGTATCATTTATTCTAAAACTGAATATCGAAATAACAATAGCAAACAGCTAATTCTAAGGTTCTAACACCATAAGAGTATTATGTATATTAAATGAACAATGATTCCCATTGTTTTGGGTTTATTTCTGTCCCGGTTCATTAGTTGCTGTCTTGGAAATGCGAACCCTTGAATGTTTGTCCCAAATCACGAAGGTTCACCGGTTTTGTGTAATTCCTTGGTCTCGCTTTACTGAAGTCATTAATTGTGCTTGACCACGAGTTTTCTTGAAGCTTCAGTCAGTTAGATATGTCGGAAGAATTAGAGACAGTGTAACGTTAATCAACTGTATTGCACCTGTTCACAAAGTGTAAATTCAAGTCGTTAACTGATTATATGTCAGATAAGGACGACTTTAGGTATTTGATTAAGGCGATATTAAGTATGCGTGTTCTCAAGAAAGTGAAAGACGATTAGAGAGTTAAATTTCATCTGACCCAACTGCGCCTCTTCGAGCAGCACTTTGTTTGCAAGACCAAACTCGACAGTTCTCCAAAGGTGGTCTCAGCTGGAATTGAAGACAAGATCACCATCCACACCTCTCCGACGAAAGGAAACACAGTTAAGGAGAAAATTGGACTTTCAGCCATTAAAAAGTCTTTGTGTTGGAAAAGTTTAAAGACTGTGATACACGTTTGAGAAGGAATGATGTCTGTCAGTGTCTAATAGATGGTGTGTGAAGAAGACTTCTTTATAAAAATTCCTTTGCAAGGTAATTACAATACTCTTAGTCATTTTTGGTGACTGATCTAATGCTGTTGATGTTAAAAGGTGAGTTTGTTTACCGTTTTATTACTGTGAATGTTGAGGGTATCGACATATTTGTTGTTCGCGAGAACTTAACTGTTGCACAATTAGGTGATTATCCACCACAGTAATGCGAGAAAATGCATCTTCGTTGCCATTACCGCATTAACATACGTCGTTTGTCACAGATTAGTCTAAACATCAAACTATAGGAATCAATTAAAAATTAATAATTAGAAAACAAGTTTCATATTTATTGTATTTACTTTGTTGCTTTATTTTCTTGATAATGTTTTAGTCCACATTGGCTAACCTGGCAATAAAATCGAACAATAGCATGTTGGTAGCGTGAAAAATAACCAGAAATATCAAGGGGATGCACTGAAGCGAAATGTATAACAGTACAAAAAATATATCATATATTGAGTAACCGGCGTTGGCTGTCGCCTAAGCTGGTTAACTCGAGGTACGCTACACATCGCATTTCCTTTACGACGATGCTAGATTCCTGCATAAGTGCAACGTGTTTGACAGATACGTAACTTTCTTTAGTATTTCTCCCTTAAATTGTTATGCTCAAGGAAATATAAATGCATTTTTATGACATTAAACATATGCAGAGTACTATGACAATACTATGTAAGCTGGAGCTGAAGCACCTATTGAAAGGCAATAATAGTACTTGACATAAAGTACATAGACTTAAGTTCTTAATAATGAAGCATAAAAGAGAGAATGGTAAAACCGAATGTGTGTTGAATATGACGTTTACCGTCCATCCTACGAGATGCCTAAAGAAACAGCAGAAGTAATGTAATAACAGATAATCTTGAAAATTCTGAACTTTGTGGACTCAGAGGAAGCCATAGATGTAAGAGCTTTATCATGTCATGAGTCGTAAGCTTTTTCCGAGCTACGTTTCGAGAGACACTTCTCCCATCGTCAGGCTGCCGATGGGAGAAGTATCTGTCGAAACGTAGCTCGGAAAAAGCTTACGACTCATGACATGATAAAGCTCTTACATCTGNGAATGTGTGTTGAATATGACGTTTACTGTCCATCCTACGAGATGCCTAAAGAAACAGCAGAAGTAATGTAATAACAGATAATCTTGAAAATTCTGAACTTTGTGGACTCAGAGGAAGCCATAGATGTAAGAGCTTTATCATGTCATGAGTCGTAAGCTTTTCCCGAGCTACGTTTCGAGAGACACTTCTCCCATCGTCAGGCTGCCAAAGGGAGAAGTATCTGTCGAAACGTAGCTCGGAAAAAGCTTACGACTCATGACATGATAAAGCTCTTACATCTGTGTAATAACAGATGTTGCAGAGTGCTAAGGGTCTCTGCGCTACCAACTGAAGACCCCAGAGAACAAAATCCTACTAACTTAACCCCACGTGTGCTCGAAAGAAGACCGAAAAGGGTTATTTAAGCACAACCGGAACTAACTTGGGGGTATGATGGGGCTCCAACCAGCGACAACAGGGCCAGTTAGCTCCATGTTCTTACATTCATCAGCTTAATACAATTGTATTAAGCTGATGAGTTTAAGAAAACGAAACTTAAGAGCCCTCAACTAACAGTTTCGTTTCTTTCAGGTTTATTACTTAATATCTAGTTTTGGATTTTACTTCATTAAAAACTTTTTATGGAAATGATTTACACTCAATAGCTTTTTATATAATTAAAATGTTTTATATATGTATATATAAATATATATATAATTGCTAAGTTTTAAATTTTTTCACAGATCATGGGTATGCTTTGTTTAGTTCTTCAATTGAGGATAGATACACACACACACACACACATATATATATATACTTTACAAATACATATTTTCCAGTATCAAAGTAATTATTAGCAATTATTAGCTCGACAGTGTTTAATAGTATGAGATCATTAGAGCTATCATATGGTGAACGACAAAAAAATCAAAACTTAATTTATATGAATATTAATTAAAGAACTAAACAAGGCATATACATGATACGAGAAAAGCTAAAAAAATTAGCAATGTTTCATTTGCTTTTGTATATGACCTTTTCATGTTTGTAACAAGCTACGAAAATCTATAGTTTGCATGGGCCAATCGTTATTTCAGTGCTCTGAATAGGTTTCACTGGTTAGTCGGATTTTTTTATAGGCATGTTATTATATCTTCTGAAAAATGTCATTCTGTACAAGGAGACCTGCATGTTACGATGATGAGTTTTTATCAATCTTCCTTTGCATTGACATTTTTCCGTAGTGTACCTCAATCGACAATTGCCTTGCGTGCATTGCAAAGTTTTTAGTTGCAACAATCAGCTGAGGATTAATCGGAGACTACTTTTTGAAATCTCTGTCGTCATTATCGTCATCTTCACCCGTGTTATTGTTAACTGCAACAACTTTTGTTAAAAAGTTCTGATGAAATCGAAATAAAAAAATACATTCTGTTAAATTCAATGCTGAATGCATAATAAGATACTTGGCCGAATGTGGAATAATACATTTTTATTTCCTTATGTAAACCAATAGAAGGACAAATATGTATTTCTAAAAAAAAATAGATAATAGGTTTTTTTTAATGTTTAACTGCTCATAGCAATTTGACGCAGTAAAACAAGTAGCATTGCATTCAACGCGCAGAATTTTCCTTGCTCACAGATGAAAGCGGGAAGCCCTCGTTTTTGACTTTTTGGACAACTCGACCTGGGAAGCCTATTTAACCACCAAGGGGTACTTGAGAAATACTAATTTTCGAAGTAATGCAGAGTTCTTTACGAATCATGCATCGTGTCACAGGTAAATTCCTTTCAATCCAGGAATTATAATAAATCAAGGGAATATTCACCAAATTTTGGTGGATATAGGAAAAAAGAAAGAATCAGTCTTTTTGGACTGGAAACAATACCCCTCCATGAGCTTCTTCATCGGAGAATATCAAATGTACTCGAAGCCCATGACAGTGCAATCTCCTATAAGGGACCGTTATTATGTTTTTTGACTATGCTGTTTTCGGAGAATGTTTGCTCAGGTATAATCCTAATTACCATAAAGAAGATCACTTGCCCCATCAGGTGCTAATAAAGAGTTACCCTGTGCCCCCCCTATTTGAATGAAATATATCACTAAAGGCACGTGTAGTTCAGTTTGGCTGATAAGCATTGCTTTCACACTTTTTAAAGTAAATGTGCATGCTTTTACCAAAGAAGTATATTAGTGCAAATGGAATTGCATTTCCCTCTCCTTCACTTCTCCCCCCCCCCCCGCCCTAAAAGAAAAAAATTACTTAAAATGTAGTTTGTAATCTTTTAAACTTGGAAGGCACGGTCGCTTATTTTGGTCAGAAGCATTATTGTCCAAATTTTTTGTCTTTCCTTGCTCACATCATCATCATCGTCATCATCATCATCATCATCAT
>RDPX01000110.1:1350123-1371984 GCA_003991215.1 Morbakka virulenta | reverse complement strand
TACTTTTTCTTCTTAACCATTTCCTCTTAACTGCACCTCGTGTGGTAATAGTTGATACTTTAGAATTTCTTCCGTTTGTGTTTGGATAATATTTAGTTCAATCAGACATACTAATATCATTAAATGGATCTTCATTTTTTTCTTCCTTCTAATCGTTAGCTCAAACATTTTTTGTTGTTGTTGTTTCACATTTAATTCTCCCATTCTAAAGAATACTACGTAAACGTTCCAAATATCTTAAAACGGAGTTTGTGTGTGTGTGTAAGCTGCTGGAGACCAAGTGGGTAGGCTGCACCGGGAATATCTCTCCCAACTACTGGGGCGTCGAAGACGCACATTTCCTGGTTGGATTTTTAAAAAAAATTCTCCAAATCGACGACGAACCAGATTCAAAATCACATGAACGACGAGATCGATTTCTTCAATCGTACGGAAGAACAGCTTGAATCGAAGGCTATTCGTTACTAACTAGTCAGAAAAACCTGGCTAATCAGCATCCAGGCATCACCACGTGGAGGTTGCCTTCATGGACGCCCAAAACGGAGTTTACTTGGCAGATGTTGCATTCTTTTAAAATGCTTACGAGGTCCACATGGAGATCTGTCGTAACAAAATAACTCATTCTTTTTTATCAATGGTTTATATAATCATATTTACTTCTTTCAGAATTTTTGATTCATACACCTTTCGACTGAATTATTAGGCCAAATGGGATAGATTTTAGCCAAGTTAATGGGCAAAGAACAGTAAAACCTTTTTCTACTTGCTTGTGATATCATGAATCACGCATCAAAGTGAAGTTTCATTTTTCAACGATGAATTTTGCTATTACCAGGTAGAAATATTTTTAATTAACGGAAAGTAATTTGTAAATTTTTCTTTTTATTTCTTCCCCCTTTCTTCCCCCAGCGGAGTTTGAGTTAAAGCCTTTTCGCACCATCTCTGCGAATTGTTTACGTGACTCTGTCAGAATTTTTGCTGGGTTATGAGATACTGGAGGTAAATTTGCAGATTTAATCCAAGGATCGCTAGAGAGTTTGTCGTAGCTAAAAAAAAATGAGTTTTGAGAGGAAGTTGTTTTCGCTTCAGCAAATGTGCGCGGTGAACTTCAAGTATTGTTTGTAAAGGAAGTTTATTGGTATAACTTTATACCTTTGGTTCATTTCTGTGTGATATGTGTGATATGTGACAGTATCAATGTTTAAGTCATGATATTTTGGATAAATCATACAGAATTATTTCAATATTTATCCCCGTAAATAATTGTTCATCGTGTCTTGCGATTGTAAGTCGTTATTTTTGAGTGAAAAGAATGTACTTAGAAATTGCGAGTTTTAAAAGAAATTTGCAAGTTAAAATATTTAAGCTGCTTACATTATGAGGAAAGAAAAACAAAATTGACAAATCGCTTTTATCATTATTTTCACAGTAGGGTGGCAAGAGCTGTATCATTTCTTTGTGTACCATTTCAGTAAAGGATCAATCAATATTTGCAAAGTGCACGGTTTGTTTCCTTCTTAAACCACATTGACTAAAATTGCTGACGTATCAACCTTACTTTTGTACAGTTCAAGTTGTCGCGCTGGATAGTCACTTGGTCACATTTAATGTTTGTATTTTAGGTGGATTTTGTATCATGGTGTAAGAGTGAGAAAGTTGGACTTCCATTTTAGTAATTAATATCAGTAACGGAGCAGGGTTTTTTTTACATAACTCCGATAACGCTAGCTACTGATTGCCCAGATACGGATTATTATAAAATAGTATCTACAAAATCAACATGAACTTCGATTAAGTGTGAAGATGATTATTTTTCTTCTCTACATTGCATTTGGAATACTATTTTGAAGTAGCGGTAATCGTGATTTTAGAAATCAAAGTAGATCAAGCAAATTATTTTAGAACAAAGTTTGTATTTTATCATCAACACAAAATTGATCGAAAAGGACTGATATAAAGCAGATCAAGGGATATCTGGTGAGACAGTTAGCGTTCATTTACATGCTGTTTACATTTTTACAGCTATTGGTTTTGCTTTTATATACTGCCAATATAAACCAGGTATTTTGTTAGGAATTCAATATAGTCTTCTGAAACTACCCATTTTTTAGGAAGATTTAGGAAGCTGTTTATAATGATGTGGTGGTTTTATTGCATTATTTACCGAGAACAGACAGTTCTATAAAAGAATAATGACAAAGTTCAATATTTGCTAATTTTCTTAGATTTCGAACAAACAAATTGGGAGATTTTTCAACTTACCATCACGCTCATAATATGTTCACTGGTGCATAGGGAAAATTGTTTACCACAGGAGTTCACACAATAGAAAGCTTCAACTTAATGAAATTTCATAAAAGCATCCAAAGGAAATAGTAAATGTAGTCAAGCATGCACTCTTTTGCAAGAAACTGTTTTTTAAACCATAAACTATGGTTTTAAAAACAGTCCAACAATGGTTTTGGATTGCAAGACCGAAAAGAGACTCCTTCGGTTAAACCGATGGTTAGATGAACGAATAAAGCGGGGGGACACAAGTGTGTGAGAGAGGAAGAAAGAGAGGGGGAGAGAGAGAGAGAGAGAGAGAGAGAGAGAGAGAGAAAGAGAGAGAAAAAGAAAGAAAGAAAGAGAGACAAAAGACTAAAATGATGGTAGAATCTCACCTCATCCATAAATTTATAGCTGAATGATTTATCGTAAGGCAGAGAGATATTCGGGTTTCTGTTTAAATGCACGCATCAGTCGATTATAATCAATCGATCGACTGATGCGAAAACGTCTAATAATTATTAGACGTTTTGATTTAATATGGATGACTGCAAAGAGCGTTTATTAAATTTCTTCTTGCCCATATTTTAAGTCAGTATTGTGCTTTTTTGATTTTAGTCGATTTTTTTCTTACCTTGTATACATTATCTTATATATATATNTTTTTTTGTTTTTGTCTATTTTTTTTTCCTTGTATATACATTATCTTATATATATATATATATATATATATATATATATATATATATATATATATATATATATATATATATATATTCACATTAATAAAAGGGTTTTTTTTCAGGTATAAAACAGAAGCCATAAGCAAAGGTAAAGAACATTCGGAAATACATTGTAGGGAAGAAGTGATGTTTGGCCTATGAAGGTAATGGAAAAGAACCCAGAAAAGTTAGCAGATTATTTGTTACTAGGACTCATCTTGGTGTTTTTATTTTTAAGTATGATGACATACTTGACTGTTCGATTCTGCTGCAGCCTAGAAAGGAAAAACCACCATCGTCATTTGACGGCAGTAACATGAAGACAGGAAAATGAAGACAGAAGACATGGCCGTAGCTCTCACAATAAACGTGCCATAGTTGGTGAATTTAACAACGAAAAACTACCGGAAACTTTTTCCAGAATGAAAATGAGATATTAAGAAGATAGAAATTTAATGTCAGATTTGAAACGAATATGAAGGACAATCCCATGATGTCACTACCAAATTGGGAGTAAATTTTACCGCCAGAGGTACACAAGAGCTTCTTTATTTTTACCTTTAATATTACAGCTTAGAAGTAAGTTTTGAAATATCAATTGGAGTTTTCAGTTTAATAATTTTCATGTAGTATCTATTGACATGCTTTAATTGAGTTGAATGGCCACTATTATTGAAGTTAGTTAATTAAATAGCTACTATTAATGAACAAAAACTGTTGTTATCATTTTGTGTGCCGGTCATCGCATCACTTCATTAATAGTTGAAAACAGCTTTATTTCATTATTTAAGGCTCATCATAGACTATGAGGAACTATAATAATTGAAAGGAAACTTACCTGCATTCTTAAAATAATTAGTTTAGAGTATAATTTTTTTAGCAACCTAACGTATTTTTAGTAGATTTCTTTAGCGTTTTACCTTCCTTGTTATGTTACCTTGCTTGCATGTAACATTTACCCCGACCTCATTCCAGTTGCACCGGTTTCTGGTTACTTCGTTCAGGTAGTGCAGAGGCGATTTAGTTTCCTCAATGATATTGTTGATCTCACTAGAGCATTACTTATCGGTCTTACTTTTGCCTTGTTACAATCATGGCTCGATAGGTTGATCTGATCAGTCTTTATTATCATGTAATGGAAATGCCGATTATCCACAATGTTAGAGTTGCGTTTTCCGCTTGTTTCATTCAAGTAAATACCGACTTTTCTGTTAATATCCGTTTTCAGTTTTATCACCCTGTACTATGACATTCATGTTCTTTACAGAACTCATGTAAATTTGTTTGGAGATTTACCATTTTTAAGAGTAAATATTACAACTTGGCGCTTGAGATTTTTTTAATTTTTGTACCGCAATGCAGGTGTTTTGTGTTAACTTCACCGTTGATGTGGCGTTCAGTAAGCATTGACGTTCTTGCGTCGACATCTCTGCCTTTTCTTGGAGCAGGGGCTTTTTTCTCAGTATGAATACCCTGCAGAGGTAGACCTTGCTGAACTTCTTCATACCCAATACCATTAATGAGCTTCAAAGCGGTAGACTGAGGAAAATCTAATGTTCGCATTTATCCTTGCCTGATCTCTTTAGTTGATTTGTTGTTCTTGGGATTCCTTTTAGTGTTCGTTTTTAACATTTGACAAATATGACTAAATTTACTTAGGAAAGGGGGTTCTTCAACCTTCAACCAGCATGTATCCCCCTTTATAGCTTTCTTCAGAGTATGAAACCAAAGGATCAGGTCTAACATAGAAATACCTGTTTGAGATATTTCTTCATCAACGTTTTTAAAAGACGGTTACACCATTAGCTTAGTAGAAACGTCAAGGCGCAGAAACCTTTGCAGAGGAAACTTAACTGCTCATTGTAGGGGTTCTGTATTTAACGTCTCTGTATTTTCCGCCACACGCCTCAGGGGTACCGGGAAAGGAAATCTTGTGACTGACAGCTTGGGAAAATCTGTCTTGGAGCATCTTGTGCTGCCCTTGCAAATTTTGTCACTACATGTTTAGATAAAAAGTTCAAACAGGGACACTGTATATATTAGCACAAGAGGCCAAAAAGTGTTTTAAAAAGAGCATAAATACAGGCTAACACCAAGCAGTGGTTTATCAAGAGCTCGGAAAAAATCTGATGAAACTGGCTTGGTACCATTGTGAATGTACCATCGTACATTAAGGTCTTTGCTTACCCTCATTGATTTAAGCTTGCTTTCAATAGCAATATTTAGGTTTTGATGTGGTATATCAGGTGTATTTCCGTAAAGCAAGAATTGAACCTCATCCGCTCAGTGAGTTGCAGTTTGGTACTGTCCGAGAATAATCACGTCGGCCGTCGTTTCCGGTTCTGTTGGAAACTCCCCTTCGTCACGCCGTCGGTTTCTCTGGATTTTTGTTGTCGACACCTGACCTTTAGGAACTAAAAGAAATTTTGCGTTTCTCTTGCATAGTAGTGTGTCGCGTTTTAACTCTTGTTCCTCTTACCCAAATTATTGATTCTGAAACTATCAGTCTTTCTTACCCTCTCTTAAGGTTTCTCTTTGTGTCGTTCACACTTCTTGTCTCCTTCCTTGCTTTTCACTTATTCCTTGTCATTTAATCTTATTCAAGCTGTTCCCTCTCTTAAGAATATTTGTAATAATCTTTTTGCTTATATCCGTGTATGCCCATCCGCTCCAACCATTTGTTATTCTTTCCGTTTTGCTGTCTTTTTCTCTGCCGTATCTCTGTATCATCACTGGGTCTTTGTGGTTTTGATGATTACAATTTCATTCTTGTCTTTCTTCGTTGATCCTGTATTTGTCAGATCTTTCTAACAGCTCTTCCTTGGGTTAGGGTTTTCTTGTAATTAAGATTATTTTGTCACTTTTATCTCAAGTGATACGCAACCAAAGGACATAACTTAGGGTTTGGTTTTGTTATAAGTATAAGTTCCATTTTTTTCGCCCTTCCTCTTAGATTTTTTCATGTGAAACTACATGCCCCGAATGTACATAGGAGTTCTGTGAAATCAGATTTCATTGGTATTTGGTACGAATAAGGTAGCTTTTTTGTTATGTTACTCCTAAAGGAATTAATATAATAGGTGTTTGTTGGTCAACCACAAACCTTAATTCCGGATTGTTACACGACTTTTTGATAAGGAAATTTTAAAAAGAAATTTACTGGTAAAAATCGGCAGAATTTGAACAACTTATTTAAATTGGTTTAACACAATATTTTTTCCCACCAAGCTTCGTGATTAGTAAGTGTTTTTCGAAGATATTAGGAAAACCTTGAAAAAGGTAAATTAAGTTGGACATTATGCTCTAAAGGTTTATTCCAGTATAATTTTACTTTGTTACCGAAGATTTGAACTTGTAGAGAATAAGCAATTTTTTCATACAAAATTAGAAAGAGATTTTTATTGGTAACATTTAATCTGAGGTGTAAGAGATTTAGAAACTTTGATTTATAAAGCTGTAGCCAGGTTTCTTTTTAAAACTTGTACTAAATTTCGTTGTCAATGGTACTTTACCCAAGACCACTTATAATATTGCAATTAGTTTAACTTTGTATCGTTTTAAGTAATTTGCAGAGCCTTAAACGCCCTTAGCCTGATTTTGCTATGTAAGGTTTTAAGTTACCGTTTATGTAGTTAGTTTTTCGACTGCTGTGAAAAGTTATTCGTCAGACGATCTGTGTCTTACCAGCAGTTCTGTTCAGTTGAGTCGAATACTTGATTAAAATGTTGATATTTACTTTTTTTCACTAAACTATTTGAAAAGAGATTCAAATATTAGTTAATTTTTTCAAATGTGGCATTGTTTCTTTTAAGTAGCACGTCAGGCCTCAGTACCCAACACTGACAAACCATTTTGATCTCTGGCATTGAGCATGGTTTCTGGCAGCCACATTGCGAAAGATGGTAACATTGCTATGCATTTGATGAAAATTGCAAGGCATAAATATATCAGTTGTTGTCTTAACTTGACGTTAAACTTAAAATTTTTCAAACAACTTTTTTGTAGAGAATTTTTTGATGCCGAATGATATCTTTGTCCACAAAGTAATTGTATTTAAAAACTCTTATTGTTACGTGTTTTGTAAATATTTATTATTAGCGGGTAGATTTTTAAAGAAACATTAAACGTAATAGAGAATAGTTTAAATTAATAGTCAAGCTTATTTGTTTAGTGAAGGGGACCGTTTCAGTCAGGTTAATAGCAACAAGAGTATTACATTTTTATGCATCATAGGAAAATTCTTTTTATAGAAAATTTGAGATTAAAGACTTGCATAATTTTGCTTCATGCTCTTACATTTTTTGTGTTGTTTCATTTTCACCATAACAATTTGTTGAATGGTATGAGGAAAGGAACGGAATACAAGCTACACCTTTCAGAGTGCTTTGAAGCTATCGGGAACGCATTTGAAAGTATAGAGAAAGCGTGGATGAGCGTAAAAGAATATGTTTGGCATCGACTTTAACATTCCTTGACTTAGTGAAAAGGTAAAAAGATCCTTATGAAAGGAATGTACGTTGGATGCAATTAATGTTCAAAAGGCTCTCCAACTAAGAATACTGAATGATACCTCCACTGAACACCCGGTAACAGCGACAGAAACCTATAAAAAAGGGACTAACACAAATGACCTGGACGACAAGGAAAGCGTAAATATTTTGATAGCTAGGCACGTGAAGTGGAACAAGTAGCAACTAAGAAGAAACTAAACAATCGGTGGGCTAAACGTGGCGAGGATGCTGTTAAGGATAACAAGAAACCATACATACAAAGTCAAAACAGCAACAATAAATCGACAGAATATTTTTATGAGATTATCAACTCGTCTCAGGCCAAAGTTAGAATAGATATTAGAGAAGTTGCTTGCATGTCTGTATTGCAAAACCAACACCAGGTGAGTAGAGATAAAAGAGTTAAAGCAGAAAGTAAAGAGTTCTGAGCAGAACTTATAACGAGTAACATGGCGCTATTATGTTAATTGGAATCACATGTTAACTCAATTCAACCTGGTAGGAAATTAAGAGAAGAGCCTTAAAGATGCGACCATAATAACTAAACATCTAAAAGATAGCAATTTGCGAAACCAGCAATTCGAGAAAATTTACATTTTTATTTGTTATGGAGAAGACTTTTATAGTACAATCATGTTAAAAATGACTTGAGGGAGAACGGCTACGACAGGGTGCGAGGAGAACTACAAATTCTACAAAGGCTCTGTATTGGCCAAATTTTTGTGCCGCCATATCATCAAATAGAATCTCTTTTTTAATGTCAGACACAAATTTTGAACGAGTGAACTCCAGAAAGCTTTTGACAGTGTTTACAGACAGGCAATTTAAGGAATTAAGAAAGGTAGCATCCTTAAATTATTCCCACCTCCTTCCCCCTATATAAGGGGTGCCCATCTTATGGCCCCAGCGAACGTCCGATCCTGCCCCAGCTGTCCCAGCTGAGACAAAATTTTAAGTGAATCCCTAATTGAAACTAATTTCTATCTGAATAATAAACTTCCCATTACACGCATAAGACCTTGCCTTCTACAAAATGATGGTATTAACCTTAATTAGTGGGAGTAAAATTATTGCTGGGAGTAAAATTTCTGGGAAAACAAAGACCCGTGTCTTAAGATTTGTTTTAACAATGAGATCCCATCTTGCAATTGACTTAAGCTTGCAGCTTGTATCCTGTTGTGCTACAGAAATTGATTCGGTCTGTTATTCTACGAGGGTACTCAATCATTTCATACGGCAAGACACGTGGGGTGCATTTCCTGTCTTGAAATGCAAGTATTGATTTTGAACTGTTGATTAAGAACACAATGTCTACTATCCGAACTTGATATATCTACTTAAACGTATTGTTTGCTGGGACAATTGTTTACCGGTACTTGCCACATACATGACTTTTAATGTGACCCATCTACAACACAGGGAACAACACTACAGACTTCTAGTAATATTATGTGATTTGGATTGAGCCCCTATGTTCTTGGAATCACGCTGTGGCATACTTAGAAAGGCAGATGTAGCCACACGAGTCAAATTCGAAGCGGAAGAAGAAATTTGTTGTACAATGCGTGTGGGTTCATACATGTTTGAGGCTAGGGCGAATTTTCATATTGAATGCGACCTCTATGATGGATGCTCGATTCTCGAATATCCGAAAAATCGACTCCGAAAATAGGAAGTTTAATCCTTCTTGGTCAGCATCGTACTTTTGTGCGCAATCAGGTAGTTCTATTACCTGTTTGACTTGGAAGGAAACGATTACGGCTTTTAAAGAATACAGCGTTAAAAGACATTATGTTAGGCATCACAGCGAAGCTTTCAAGCACTTGTCGAATGAAGAGCGCTTGAAAAAAATAAATTCTCTGACAAACGAGTGGAAAGCGCAAACGGCTGCACTGCTTCGACCGATCGCCACAAATGAATCATCCATCCGAGCAAGTTTTCGAGTGGCGTGCATCATCGCTAAAAGAGAAAAGCCCTTTTCAGGTAACAACATACATGTAACGCGTTTAGTCGCATGAATTGATTAAACTTTATTTTTATTAATGGATTTCAGACTACTACACATGTACTTTGCTTTTATGAAGTCCTTGCTATGCTGAAATGCAAGATATATGGGCCTACTATCACATAATATTTTTGTTTGCTATTTATGTTCGAAGGCATTATAGGTCTACTCGATGGATTTGTTTTCGTTTCAGATAGATAATTCATCAGGAACTGCATGCGTGCAAATTTTTGATGAAGTTAGTCCAAGCACATCCAAAGACTTTGAAGCCGTGAGCTTATCGCGAAATACTATTACACGCAGAATAGAAGATGTTGCCAGTAACCTGCAAGGACAGCTGTCGAGTTTTTGTTAACATTTCACCCACTTCTCCTTGGCAATCGACGAGTCTACGGATACCAGTGATACAGCGTAGCTGCCTATTTTCATTTGAGGCATTGGCAATTCCTTCAAGATTACTGAAGAATTGCTTGATGTGCAATCATTTAAGGGCACTACTAATGGTTATGATCTATTCACTGCTGTCTCCTCTTCTCTAGAGATTTTTAGTTTGAAATGGGATATACTTACTTCAGTAACAACAGGCGGGGCTACCAATATGACCACCCAAAAGAGCGGTGGCGTTGGAAGAGATAATGCCCATCTTCGGGAGTCTGTGGAAGATATTCAGCTTCCTATATTCCTGCACTGTCTCATACATCAGCAGCCCTGGCAGCAAAAGTCCCTCATATCTTGGATATTTTGAAATTTGTAGAACCGACCATCAAATACATTTGTCACCATGCGTTACACCACTGACAATTCATTGCACTACTTCAGAAGGCTACAGACTTTGACGTTGACACTACTGCCAAAGATGTTCTTTCTCACTCTCAAGTTCGTTGGCTAATCGCAGGTTCTTCATTGAGAAGGATTTTCGATTTACGGAAGCCTATCTTGGACTTCATGAAGTCAGCAGGCAGGTCCGCGGTAGAGCTACCTGAGGATACTTGGGAATGGAAGCGCGCAGTAGTACCAGACGTGACTGGCCACATTAATGATTTGAACAAGCGCCTCCAAGGGAAAAGTTATTTAGTGTGTGATCTGTATCGCATCGTACTCGCATTTCAATCAAAGCTTGATTTCCTTGTACGTTAACTGAAGTCCGGCTGTTTGACTCACTACAACTCTTGTGCTTCACTAGACACCACCAACCTAACACTTTGTTTTGGCGTTGAACTGTTGGAGTCGCTAAGTGAGCAATTCCGTGTACGGTTTCTAAATATACGTGCACACACTTCAAACTTACGATTGCTTCAAAATCCCTTTAATTTGAATATCGACACTTCTCCCGAGGAATTACAGATGGAGCTAATCGACCTGCAGAGTCCACGAGACATCGTGATTTCCACATGGTCAGTGGTCGTGTGGAATTTTATTGCAGCCTTTCAGCAGACGAGTTCCCAAACCTGCGCACGTTTGTTCAACGCTACCTGAGTGATTTTGGTTCGACGTACATATGTGAACAAACATTTTCACATATGAAGAACATCAAATCACCCCCACAATCACAAATGATTGATGACCACCTAAAGGCAGTTCTTGGAACAACAACCTCGCAGCGCAAACTGTATATACGCATGCTTGCTTCCGGATATCCAGGGACACAAGTCGAACTGACTTGAAATGTACCTCCGGCCCCAAGCAGGTAAGACATTTAGCAATTGGCCCCATTGTCAAAACCTCTGGGCACCCCTGCCCCATGCGCACCTGAAAGCTTTTACGCGATCCCTCTACATGTACTTGTGCATCTTTTTTGTACGTTTTTATTGCTGCCGTCAGAGGTCTTTGTTTTTCTTTTGTGAAAGTTTTCCTTCATTCTGACTCATCTCATATTCGTGCATTTTGTGAAACAAGTCCCAATGACAGTGTTAGTAATAGGGATATACATGTTGACGGCTATTTACCTTTATTTTGATCACAACTCATCTTGAAGGACAGAATCTTCCAACTTGAAGAGGTAAATAATTTAAATCCAATCCTTCCGCGTGCTTTTGATTTTCTCTTTCACAGACCACTTGTTACCAATTTTTCTTTTATCGATCTCCCTCTTCTATTACTTTCTCAGTTATTGAAACAGTATCAGACTCCATTGAAAAGGCCTTGGACAAGTATCACTAAGCTACTATCTTTGCCTTTGGTGACTTAAATGCTCATGACTTTCCCTGGTTGAGTCATTCCAACAGGACTTACAGACATGGAGAAGTTACTTACAACTTTGCTGTTTCCCATGATCTTGTACAGCTTGTTGATTTTTCAAAAGATTTCCTGACTCATACTCAGGAGAACATTCTCTTTTAAATCTCGTTTTGATTTCTGTTCCTCAGCATAATAAAGTTTAATCTTTACCTCCTTTTGGATCTTCCGATCATGTTGTTGTCACTGTTAAATTTAAGGTAAGTGTTTCAAATCTTGTTTACGAGTCATATTATCTTAAGACTTTTAAATCTGGCCAGGCTGACTAGCATTGGTTTTGTCAGTTTCTTGGATATATTCCATAGGATTCAGTCTTAACCAAATCAGGTTCTGATGCTGCAACTGAATTCACAGACTGGGCACAAGTTGGTCCTGANATTTCCTGACTCATACTCAGGAGAACATTCTCTTTTAAATCTCGTTTTGATTTCTGTTCCTCAGCATAATAAAGTTTAATCTTTACCTCCTTTTGGATCTTCCGATCATGTTGTTGTCACTGTTAAATTTAAGGTAAGTGTTTCAAATCTTGTTTACGAGTCATATTATCTTAAGACTTTTAAATCTGGCCAGGCTGACTAGCATTGGTTTTGTCAGTTTCTTGGATATATTCCATAGGATTCAGTCTTAACCAAATCAGGTTCTGATGCTGCAACTGAATTCACAGAATGGGCACAAGTTGGTACTGAAACATTTGTGCCTAGCCGTAGATGCAAAGTCAAATCTCATTTTCCGCCATGATTCAATGCTTATTTTTGATTTGCCGTTACTCATCCCAATCATTTCTATGTTCAGTTTCAATGTGATCGAAGTGGCGTATCACGTGTTTCTTCCAGACTGGGTAGCGACGCTTGCAAAAAGGTGATTTCTGATGCTTACTATGCTGAGCGAGTTCGAAAATCTATTTCTACTCAAAGAGTTGGAAGAAAAATTTTTGTAAGATTTACTGTGGTGTTTTAAATTTTTGCACATCGGTTATTCCTCAACGTTTTCACGGTTTTCTTTCAGGTTTCTCTGACTTCTTAAAAAAAGGTTGATGTTTTTGCTAGATTGTTTTCCACTATTTCCTCCCTAAATGAGACTAATCTTTCTTTGCCCGAGCTTCCTTCACAAACTAATAAGATATTGGACTCTGTCATCATAACCTAAGATTAGTTGCAACAATTATTCATCGTCTTGATCAATCGAAAGATTATAATCCAGAATTAATCCCGATAGTTGTTTTAGAGTGTGGTTTGACCTATCTTCGTTGCTGTTCAAACGTTTTAACCTTTGCCTATTGGAATTTTGTTTTCCATCATCCTTGAAAGTTTTAATGTTTTACCTGTCTTTAATAATCCGGGTGACTGATCCTCCCAAATTTCGACCAGTAAATCTTTCTGCCAAGGTCTTTGAGGTCTTGTAATGTCTTTGAACAACTTATCAACAATGCACTGGTAGAATTCTTACAGAGCTGTGGTCGCTTTGTTGATGTTCAGTACGGGTTTAAAGGATCTTGCTCCACTGGTGACCTTTTGGCTGTAATCATGGAACATATTTATAGGTTTATGGATAAGTCTGGTGAAGGACGAGCTATAGCGCTGGATATTTCTAAGGTGTTTATTGAGGTATGATCCGCTGGCTTGCTTCATAAGCTTTCTGGTTATAGTACATGCAGAAGGGTCTTTGAAAGCCTTCAGTCCTTTCTTTCGATTGTACGATGCGTTTCATATAGGATGGAATTACATATGAAGAGTATTTCATCGACTGTGGCGTTCCTCAAAGTTCTATTCTTGGTTCTACCATCTTCCTTCTTTAATCGATGATCTTGCTGGGTAATTTACTTCAATTTTTCAACCTCTATTCTGATAGCTTTACCCTCTACTCAGACATTTACCATAAGGCAATTCCACGAGAATCTGAGTTTCAAGGTGCCAGAGAATGGGGAAGGCAGTGGGCGGCTATAACGGAATTCATGGCATGGAATAGAAAGCTAAGCCCTTATCTCCCTCCAATATTGATGGAATATCATTCCAATGTTAACGCTGGTGAAGTTGCCTCTCCTCTTGAGGAATGTTAATTAATGAGGATGTTTGGTTTGTCATTTTCTCCACTGCTTTCTTGGGTTTCTCTTATACAATCTGCTTGCAAGCCTATAAAAAGTTTAAATTTTTTATTGTGTTAGAAATTATCTTACATATAAACAACTCGTTTCTGTATAAATCTACCATTTGCCCTTAGATTGTTTTTGCCATATCTGAACAGGGGGTCCATCATCTTATCTTGATGTCCTTGATCGTATTCAAGGGCACGTTTGTAATTTGCTAAGCCAAAATCTTGCTGCTGTCTTTCAAACTTAATCTCATGGACGGAATGGTGCTTGTCTAAGTCTTTCCTGTAGGTATTATTATAGTAAGTAATCTGACGAGATTTTCTTGTTGGTACCAGTTTGGTTTGTTGCAACTCTTGTGACTAGTTTTTCTCAACGTTTTCATCCTCATGCAGTTGTTATCCTTCATTGTAATATATCTTTCTATGATTGTAGGTTTTTTCCCTCAGACTGCAAGAATGTGGAACTCTTTGAGATCAACATGCTTTCCTGCATCATATGTTATTTTTGCATGATAAGGGTTTCTGGGCATACTACCAAGTCAAAAAGGGTGATAAATATTCGAATATACCTTTATCAATTTAATTAATTCCACGCTCAGAGATATATCAATCCCCCAGTTTCCAAAGAAAGGTTTTAATTTAAAAATTGATTCTGATACAGATGATGGCGTGGCGGCTGTGATAGAAACTGATCATACAAGCAGAGCCTTATATTTTTCAAAAGAAGAGGCTACATTGGATGGATTCATCTCATTTCACAAATAGATTTGAAGTATCTAATCCGTGATTTGAAATTAATCAAAAGCCAAAGTGAACTATTTGGGTCGCGATTCTGAGAATGGGACCTTCTGTGCCGCGCCACAGGATAACACACACGTGTTGACTACGACGGAACTTTATTTCTTAATCTTCATCATAACGTTTCATACAACATTGTAGAACTCCTTGTAAGTTCCGTCGTACTCAATCCGTGTGTGTTATCCTGTGGCGCTACAGTGAAAACTCTTTTCACGATCCTGTGGGTAGCTAAACTTTCTTATTTCTTAGACATTCTTAGCACCACTTGCTCAGATGGTGACTTTACAAGCGCTGACTTTGGCCCAACTACAAAACTGCTTCCGGGAACGAAAGGGTGAATAATCGATTTCCATGCATCAACGGTTCCACACCCTATCACATGACAGCTAAAACCAATCAACAGGTAATCAACTGGTGGCCAACCGGAACAGCGACCGTGACAAGCTTCCTCTTTTCAACAATCAACAACAACAAGTGAGCCGGCACAACAAGTCAACCGGCACACATTATGGCCTTGACCATCTCACATGTGCCTGTAGGTACACCTTCTTGACAGTTTAACTACAATTTTTCGAAACCGCAATAATAATTTATCGACATTGTTTCCAAAGGAAAAAGAACTATGCTATTTCAAAAACATTACTCAGCTTTTTGTGGTGTAATTGCTGCAGGATTGGTATTTCTTTATTGATGAATTGAACTGCTCATTTAAAGCAGTTTTACTTAATAATGGCAACAAACTATCCTCAATTCAAATTGCTTATTCCACAGAATTATGTGAAAATTTCCATAATCGTAAACTGATCCTAGACAAGATTAAACAAAGCATACACAAATAGGTAGTTTGTATTGACTCAAAGGTTGTAGCCATTACATCAGAACTACGGTTGGGCTTTACAAAGTACGTGTGCTTCTTGTACCTTTGGGATAGCCGAGCTGGCTAAGAACATTAAATTAAAAAAAATTGGCCTGAGAGAACAGATCAAATTATTAGGGAACATATTGCTAGAAATCCTCCCCTTGTCAATAAAACATCATTACGGGGCCTCTCTCTCTCCATTTCTCCATTGGAGGCGAGAAGATTAAAGATCTGAGATGTGCCGACGACGTCGTCCTACTGGCAACATCCGAGCAGTCACTGCAAGAAATTGTGAGTAGGATTGGTGCAACCTTCTTGGAATATGGTGTGAGATTGAATGAGAAGAAAACGGAAGTCATGTCCCTTGGAAGAACGGAAAGCAACATTAACATCAAGTACTATAAGGCAATGCTGAATGAAGTAAAAGAGTTCATATACTTGGGCGCACTCTTCAACACCAACTGAAACGGTTTACAAGAGGTCAAGAAGAAGAATAGTACTGGCAAAGAAGGCAGCAGGCAGCGTGAAGGATCTATGGAAGCGTGGAAACATCAGGTTAGGTACCAAGAAGAGATTAGTACAATCCTTTCTCTGATCAATAATGAATTATGGATCCGAAACGTGGATCTACTCCCAGGATATGAGGCGAAGGATAACATCATTCGAAATGTGGTGTTATCGATGGATACTTCGTATCCCCTGGACAAGCTTCACCACTAATGAAGAAGTATGCAGAAGAATTGGAAACCAGCCGCAACTATATCAACACTTGCTCAACCGCAGACTACGATTCTTCGAAAACATGATCAGAAAAGATGGCCTCACCCGCAAGCTCCTATTAGGCAGAGTGCATGGCAAACGACCGAGAAGGAGACCACGGCAAACTTGGCTCAAAGACATCTGTCAGGGCCTGAACTCTAACATACAGTCGACAATCAAACGTGCCAAAGATCGTGACCTGTGAAGAATGGTGATCGGCAACCCTCAATAGACGAGGACGCTACAACTCGGGCTCAGATGGGCTTGTAGCAGAAACAATTTTGGCACTAGAAGAGTTTGTAATTGAACAAATATCAAGAGTTGCAAATAAAATCTATGAGGAAAGCCATTTTTCAGGGACAAGGTGCAGATCTATCTTTATCATTCTGCCCGAACAAACGGAGGCTACGAAATGTGAGTTTTTCAGAACAATCAGCTTAATGAGCCAAATAACAAAGCCGATTCTTAGAGTTTTTCTAGGTAGGCTGCGGGGTCGAAGAGCTGGAGAGTATGGTTTCACAGCAGATAAGGGCACACGAAATGCCATCTTCGTACTGAAAATATTAACAGAGAAAGCAGTTAGTATGTAAAAAGAAGTATATGTTTCTTTTATTGACTATGTGGAAGCCTTTGATCAAGTCAGACATGAGCCTTTGTTTCAAATCCTGGAAGCATGAGATCTGGATGGACAGAATATTGAGCTGTGGAAAAACTAATACTGGGAACAAAAGACAACCATGAGACTCAATAGCGAATTTGGTGAGTATGTCGAAATAAGGATGGGAGCGAGACAGGGTTGTATACTATCTTCTGACCTGTTCTCACTTTACATGGAACTTAAAGACATGAAAGGAACATCTATTGGTGGAATAAATTTTAACAACATCAAATATGCAGATGGCACAGCGTTGATAGCAGAAAGTGAAGAAAAACTATAAAACATTGTGGATACAGTGGTAGAAGAAAGCGAGAAGAAATGTTTGGAAATAACCAGAAAGAAGTCATTTGTGATAGTATTTTCAAAAAAGAAGGAAACAAGATGTAAGATCCTGATTAAGGTCCAAGAACTGGAGAAAGTTGAACAATTTGTTTTTTGGGGTAGTTTGGTTTCAGCAGACACTAGATCAGACGTAGAAGTAAAGAGAAGAATTGGCATTGCAAAAACAAACTTCAACTAGAATTAGACTACTTAAATGCTACATGTGGTCAATTCTACTATATGGTTGCAAGAGTTGGACTATTACTAACAGTTTGGAAAATAGGATTAGAGCAGTGGAAATGTGATTACTAGGGAGAATGTTGAGGGTATCATGGACAGACAGGATCACCAATGTCGGAGTTCTGCGTAAGGCAGGGACTAATAGATATTTATTACAGACGATAGTGAACAGGCAGATTCGGTTTGTAGGACATATGATAAGGAAGGAGAGGGTTGAAGAGGTTGTACTGGCTTCCGTGTAGGAGAAAAAATATCAAGGGTAAGACAAAGAACTACGTACTGGGCATGGTTAGAAAATACAACTGGTTGGGGACCCACTGTGCTCACTCAGGGTCTGAAGAATCGCCAAGAGAAAGCTGTTATGGCTGCTGCCTACTACACGGCATCCAGATTGATTGACTGATTGATACGTTTAAAACATTAGAAAGAGGAAAGTCTTAATATTTTTTTATTTCCCTTTCGACAGATGACCTTTTATTTGGGAGTGAATGGGGTGTGGATGACTATTTTCAAATAGGAATTAAGCAACCATGCAGTATAAGGGAGTGAAGGGTGTGTGTGTGTGTGACCATTTTCACATAGAAATTAAACAATCATGCAGTATAGGAGAGTAAAGGGGTTGTGGGTAACCATTTTGAAATAGGAATTAAGCAACCATAAAGTATATGGGAGTGAAGGGGGTGGGGGTGACTATTTTCAAATAGGAATTAAAGAATCCTTTCAGAATACAAAGAAATCTGTTTTTCACAACATACATCAAAATCTTGTGTACTCTTACAATCTTTAACAGAAAATTGATATTCAGGCTACAACAGCCTTACAAAGTCGAGTTTTGCAAAGGAATCTCTGCATCTGTTACTTGCCCTTTGTCCAATCAGCACTGAAATAATTTTATGGAAAGAACAGCATAATATTTTAAATTCCCTAATATTTATAGAAGATACAATAATGGGTCATAATGGTAATCTGTGGAAAGGAAGTGGCTTTCACAAATACTTGCTGACTTTAAAGGCTTTCAGTCTTTTATATATTGGAATCAACAATTTTTTCAAAAGATCTTTATCATTCTGGGGAAAGCTCTTAAGAAGCAAAACTTAAGCATCTTCAAATATGATACTAATTTACACAAACATGACATTATCAGTTTTTTTCTGTGAAGACAACCTTCAACGCAAAAAATTAATTACATGTCAGCTCATAGGAGCAAGGATCTGGTGTTGTTTTATATTGAATTTCTGAGGAAATGACATTTTTTTTAAGAAATTATTTTCCTTTACCAAACGAAAATGCCTTAAGGTATCCCCACATGCAGGATACCAAATCTGAAATAAGTTGTTACTATTTTCAAAATACTGTACAAACAACATCAAGACAAACTTTGTAGACTCAATACAGAGTTACGTTGTATTAAATGTAGCACTTCTGTTATGTTTTCAGTTTAATTCCAAGTTTTAAACTGGTACCTAGGGTTCATTGATTAATATGATTATTAACCTGTCGCCTCAGGAACACATTTACATTGTCAATATCTTAAAAAGACACAAGAGTCAAACCTATTTTTTCTCATAAATATGTAGCTCTATCCATACTTTAACCACAGAATAAAAGGGTACTGTGCAGAGCAAAAAAACATGTTAACCTGTATCACAGAAACATCTTCACTTGTCATATCCAGAACAAGTGAATTGGCTCTTATCCACAAATGATTTGTAGTATACAGTGATAATTCAGAAAATATAACAAGTGAGAAAGTCTTAAAGGAAATATGGAGCATTTATAGAGGATGCATTCAAAATTCAGTTTTCATGACAACTACTTTCTAAATACATTTTATATTGAAGTCGCTCTGCTCTCCTCAGATCTTCTTCCATATCAATTTTTGTAAATTAATATGGAAAAACATTTTAATTAAATTTAAAGTCACATTTTTAAATGTTCTTTGGAAATAATTTTTAATTTTTTTCTATATTTATATATTTTTATTCCATATTTACAGTTTTAAAAGATAAAAGTCATACTAGATATACGATTACAAAGTGTACCCAACTGTGGCAAACAAAAAAGACAGAAAAATTGGTTAGGCAAGAGATAGAAGCTGACCTTAGACTTGAAAACACTCAAGGCATTTGATGCAGGAAAAGGCTGAGAATCATGAGTCCCACAATCCAGCTGTCGGAGGAAGAAACCGACAGTATAAAATATTTATTTCCAACCGGAGCAACAAAAGCATGAGAATAAAGACGTCCAGAGAAGCGGGCTAAAGGAGGTGCAAAAAACAGAGCTGGTACCAGCAAGGAAAAGTCATTAGTGCACTCTCCTTGTTAACACCTGAAGAAAAGATGAAGACAAGCTACGTTTTTTCCAATGAGACTAATTTTGGAAAGTAGCATCAGATTTGGATCAATTGAGTTGAGAACACGTTTTTGAACTAGATTAATGTCATCCTTTGAAAGGGTTTTCAGTTCTACAAGATAGCAGATGTCGTTTTCAAACGTTTCGTCAACCCTGAAACCCTAAGTAACAACCACAATAACATTCTACTTCTCACCTATCAAAATAAGAATAGCAACATATCCTCTACATTCTGATTCCCTCTTTTGAACTATAAATTCTTCAATCATAAAATAAATCAGAAGGTGAAAATAACTATTCAGACCTTATCGTAATAATTAAGGACATTGATCTCTATGAGTACAGTCCTTGAGTCTCTTAATGTCCTCAAACATCAGCATTCAACAAGAGTAGCAATTACTCTGTAAAGACTAATCTTGTTCAATGCTGATTTTTCATGACATTCAGGGTATTGATCTCTTTGAGTACCGCCCTAGGAGGCATCTCAAATCTCTTAAAGTCTTGAAAAATCAGCATTCAACCAGAAAAGCAATTACCCTGTAAAGACTACTCTTGTTGAATACTGATTTTTCATGACATTCAGGACATTAACCTCTATGAGCACCCTTCTAGAAGGCTGCTTGAGTCTCTTAATGTCCTGAAAAATCAGCATTCAATAAGAGTAGCAATTACTCTGTAAAGGCTACTATTGTTCAATGCTGATTTTTCATGACATTCAGGACATTGTTCTCTTAGAGTACCGTCCTAGGAGGCTCCTTGAGTNCGCCCTAGGAGGCATCTCAAATCTCTTAAAGTCTTGAAAAATCAGCATTCAACCAGAAAAGCAATTACCCTGTAAAGACTACTCTTGTTGAATACTGATTTTTCATGACATTCAGGACATTAACCTCTATGAGCACCCTTCTAGAAGGCTGCTTGAGTCTCTTAATGTCCTGAAAAATCAGCATTCAATAAGAGTAGCAATTACTCTGTAAAGGCTACTATTGTTCAATGCTGATTTTTCATGACATTCAGGACATTGTTCTCTTAGAGTACCGTCCTAGGAGGCTCCTTGAGTCTCTTAATGTCTTGAAAAATCAGCATTCAGGAGATTGATTTCTATGAATACTGTTCTGCAAGGCTCTATGAATCTCTTAATGTCCTTAAAAATCAGCATTCAACAAGACTAGCCCTTACCCTGTAAAGATGTCCCTTGTTTAATGCTGATTTTCCATGATTTTAAGGACATTGATCTCTATAAGTAGAGTGCTACAAGGGACTTTGAGTCTCTTAATGTCTTGAAAAATCAGCATTAAACAAGAGTAGCTCTTTCCCTGTAAAGGCTACTCTTGTTGAATGCTGATTTTTCATGACATTCAGGACATTGTTTTCTTAGAGTACCGCCCTAGGAGGCTCCTTGAGTCTCTTAATGTCTTGAAAAATCAGCATTCAGGAGATTGATTTCTATGAATACTGTTCTGCAAGGCTCTATGAATCTCTTAATGTCCTTAAAAATCAGCATTTAACAAGACTAGCCCTTACCCTGTAAAGATGTCCCTTGTTTAATGCTGATTTTCCATGATTTTAAGGACATTGATCTCTATGAGTAGAGTGCTACAAGGGACTTTGAGTCTCTTAATGTCTTGAAAAATCAGCATTAAACAAGAGTAGCTCTTTCCCTGTAAAGGCTACTCTTGTTAAATGCTGATTTTTCATGACATTCAGGACATTGATCTCTATGAGTACTCTTTATTAGTATCTTTATTAATATAATTTATTAGTACTTTTCATTGGTACTTTTCATTAGTACTTTTTATTAGTACTTTTAATTAGTACTTTTTGTTAGTACGTTTTATTAATAGGACCCTCCTAGAAGGCTCCTTGAGTCTCTTGATGTCTTGAAAAATCAGCATTCAATAAGAGTAGCAATTACTCTGTAAAGGCATCTCCTCTTAAATACTGATTTTTCATGATATTCAGGACATTGTTCTCTATAACTACCGTCCTACAAGGCTCTTTGAGCCTCTTAATGTCTTGAAAATTCAGCATTCAACAAGAGCAGCTCC
>RDPX01000110.1:1318294-1348288 GCA_003991215.1 Morbakka virulenta | reverse complement strand
CTATGAGTAGAGTGCTACAAGGGACTTTGAGTCTCTTAATGTCTTGAAAAATCAGCATTAAACAAGAGTAGCTCTTTCCCTGTAAAGGCTACTCTTGTTGAATGCTGATTTTTCATGACATTCAGGACATTGATCTCTATGAGTACTCTTTATTAGTATCTTTATTAATATAATTTATTAGTACTTTTCATTGGTACTTTTCATTAGTACTTTTTATTAGTACTTTTAATTAGTACTTTTTGTTAGTACGTTTTATTAATAGGACCCTCCTAGAAGGCTCCTTGAGTCTCTTGATGTCTTGAAAAATCAGCATTCAATAAGAGTAGCAATTACTCTGTAAAGGCATCTCCTCTTAAATACTGATTTTTCATGATATTCAGGACATTGTTCTCTATAACTACCGTCCTACAAGGCTCTTTGAGCCTCTTAATGTCTTGAAAATTCAGCATTCAACAAGAGCAGCTCCCACCCTGTGAAGATTTTCTCTGTTAAACGCAAATTTTTATGACATTCAGGCCATTGATCTTTGTGAGTACCGTCCTACAAGGCTCCTTGATTCTCTTAATGTCTTGAAAAATTAAGAAGATTAACCCTTACCCTGTAAAGGATTCTCTGCTGAATGCTGATTTTTCATGACATTCAGGACATTGATCTCAATGAGTACTTTTTTTAGTATCTTTATTAATTTAATTTAATAGTACTTTTCATTGGTACTTTTTATTAGTACGTTTTATTAGTGCTGTGGTGAAGTGGAGACATTTTACGTAATTGGCCTAATCCCAACAATTTCATCAAGGCCAATATTTAGATTTTAGTCACGCTGCGCGCTGTGGCCGTTAAAACAGTGGCTTGTTTGTTTTGTTACTGAGTTCTTAATCTCTTATCTGACGTTTGTTTTGATTCATACGTAAGTTTTATTTCCCCCTTTTAGTAAGTAACGAAATATTTGTTGTTGTTACGACCTGGTTACTATGACCAAGGTCATTTAGAAAATTGTATAAATACAGCATAAATTTTAGTGGAAATCAGATCAGATCGGATAGGATGAGAGAAATGTGAGCATAATAATAAATATCATACTATTACACAAGTGAGTTATTTTAGTGTCACAGGGAGTTTTCTACGGGAAAGAAGGGCTCTATCGGTTCCTAGGAAAATTCACCATAGTACTTTTTATTAGTATGTTTCATTAGTACTTTTTGATAGTACGTTTTATTAGTAGGACCCTCCTAGAAGGCTCCTTGAGTCTCTTAAAGTCTTAAAAAATCAGCATTAAATAAGAGTAGCCCTTAACCTCTAAAGACATCTCCTGTTAAATACTGATTTTTCATGATATTCAGGACATTGTTCTCTATAACTACCGTCCTAAAAGGCTCCCTAAGTCTCTTAATAACTTCAAAATTCAGCATTCAACAAGAGCAGCTCCTACCCTGTGAAGATTTTTCCTGCTGAATGCTAATTTTTATGACATTCAGGACCTTGATCTCTGTGAGTACCGTCCTACAAGGCTTCTTGATTCTCTTAATGCTTTGAAAAAACAGCATTCAACAAGAGAAGCCCTTACCCTGTAAAGGCTACTCTTGCTCAATGCTGATTTTTCATGACTTTCTGGACGTTGATCCTACCGAGCTCCTCGGGTCTCATAATATCTTGAAAAATCAGCAATTAGAACATTGATCTCTATAAGAACCGTTCTAGAAGGCTCGTTGTGTGTCTTAGTGTCTTCATAAATCAGAATTCAACCAGAGTAGCCCTTATCCCAGTAAAGGTTATTGCTGTTGAATGCTGATTTTAGATGAAATTCAGAACAATTACCTCTATGTCTACTGTCGTAGAACGCTCCGTGAGTCGCTTTATATCTTAAAAAAAACAGCATTTAGGCAGAATAGACGTTCCTCTGTAACGGCTTCTCTTGTTGAATGCTGATGTTTCATGACATTCGGGACAATAACCCCTATGGGTACGGTGCAAGAATGCCTGTTAGGTCTCTAAATATATTTAAAAACAGCATTCAACAAGAGGTACCATTACCCTGTAAAGGATTCCCTTCTTGAATGCTGATGTTTCATTACATTCAGGACAGTTATCTTTTTGAGGAAGGCCGAAAAATGTAGCTTAAGTCTCTTAATGTCTTGAAAGTTCACCATTTAATAAGAGTAGCCCTTAACCTGTAAAGACATCCCTTGTTAAAAACTGATTTTTCATGACATTCAGGACCTTGATCTCTGTGAGTACCGTCCTACAAGGCTCCTTGATTCTCCTAATTTCTTCATAAAAGAGCATTTAACAAGAGTAGCCCTTACCCTGGAAAGGCTAGTCTTGTTCAATGCTGACTTTTTATGACTTTCCGGACATCGATCTGTTTGAGCTTTGAGAATATCCCTAGGACGTTCCCTACGTCTCTGAATATCTTTTAATTAGTAATCAGGACATTCATCTCTATGAGTACATTTCATTGGAATCTTTATTAATTTAATTTTAGTACATTTTATTATCACTTTTTATTAGTATTTTTTGTTAGTACGTGTTCTTAGTAGGACCTTCCTAGAATGCTCCCTGAGTCTCTTAATGTCTTGAAAAATCAGCATTTAACAAGAGTAGTCCTTAACCTGTAAAGACATCTATTATTAAATACTAATTTTTCATGATATTCAGGACATTGTTCTCTATAACGACCGTCCTACAAGGCTCTTTGAGTCTCTTATTGCCTTGATAAATCAGCATTGAACAGGAGAAGCCTTTATAGGGTAAGGACTACATTTTTTGAAAGCCGATGTTTTAAGACATTCAGGACCTTGACCTCTTTGAGCTTTGAGTTTATCCCTAGGAGGCTCCTTGAGTCTCTGAATATCTTAAAAATTAGCAATCAGGACATTGATGTCTATGAGTACCGTCCAAGAAGGCTCCTCGGGTCTCATAATATCTTGAAAAATCAGCAATTAGAACATTAATCTCTATGAGAACCGTTCTAGAAGGCTCATTGTGTGTCTTAGTGTCTTGACGAATCACAGTTCAACCAAAATAGCCTTTATCCCTGTAAAGTTTATTGCTGTTGAATGCTGATTTTAGATGAAATTCAGAACAATTACCTCTATGTCTACTGTCGTAGAACGCTTCGTGACTCGCTTAATATCTTAAAAAAAACAGCATTTAGGCAGAATAGACGTTCCCCTGTAACGGCTTCTCTTGTTGAATGCTGATTTTTCATGCCATTCGGGACAATAACCCCTATGGGTACCGTGCAAGAAGGCCTGTTAGGTCTCTAAATATATTAAAAAACAGCATTCAACAAGAGGTACCATTACCCTGTAAAGGATTCCCTTGTTGAATGCTGATGTTTCATTACACTCAGGACATTTACCTCTTTAACGAACGCCGTATAATGTAGCTTAAGTCTCTTAATGTCTTGAAAAATCAGCTTTAAATTAGAGTAGCCCTTAACCTGTAAAGGCATCTCCTCTTAAATACTGATTTTTCATGATATTCAGGACATTGTTCTCTATAACTACCGTCCTACAAGGCTCTTTGAGCCTCTTAATGTCTTGAAAATTAAGCACTCAACAAGAGCAGCTCCTACCCTGTGAAGATTTCTCCTGTTGAATGCTAACTTTTATGACATTCAGGCCATTGATCTTTGTGAGTACCGTCCTACAAGGCTCTTTGATTCTCTTAATGTGTTGAAAAAAGAGAATTCAACAAGAGTAGCCCTTAACCTGTAAAGGCTACTCTTGTTGAATGCTGATTTTTCATGCCATTCAGGACATTGTTCTCTATAACTACCGTCCTACAAGGCTCGTTGAGCCTCTCAATGTCTTGAAAATTCAGCATTCAACAAGAGCAGCTCCCACCCTGTGAAGATTTCTCCTGTTGAATGCTAATTTTTATGACATTCAGGCCATTGATCTTTGTGAGTACCGTCCTATAAGGCTCCTTGATTCTCTTAATGTCTTGAAAAAACAGCATTCAATAAGAGTAGCCCTTACTCTGTAAGGGCTACTCTTGTTAAATACTGATTCTTCATGATATTCAGGATCTTAATCTGTGTGAGTACCGTCCTACTAGGTTCCTTGATTCTCTCAATGTCTTGAAAAAACAGCATTCAACAAGAGTAGCCCTTAACCTGTAAAGGCTACTCTTGTTGAATGCTGATTTTTCATGCCATTCAGGACATTGTTCTCTATAACTACGGTCCTACAAGGCCCGTTGAGCCTCTCAATGTCTTGAAAATTCAGCATTCAACAAGAGCAGCTCCCACCCTGTGAAGATTTCTCCTTTTGAATGCTAATTTTTATGACATTCAGGCCATTGATCTTTGTGAGTACCGTCCTATAAGGCTCCTTGATTCTCTTAATGTCTTGAAAAAACAGCATTCAATAAGAGTAGCCCTTTCCCTGTAAGGGCTACTCTTGTTAAATACTGATTTTTCATGACATTCAGGATCTTAATCTGTGTGAGTACCGTCCTACTAGGTTCCTTGATTCTCTCAATATCTTGAAAAAACAGCATTCAACAAGAGTAGCCCTTAACCTGTAAAGGCTACTCTTGTTGAATGCTGATTTTTAATAAGAGTAGCCCTTACCCTGTAAGGGCTACTCTTGTTAAATACTGATTTTTCATGATATTCAGGACATTGATCTCTATGAGTACTTTTTATTGGTATCTTTATTAATTTAATTTATTTGTACTATTCATTGGTACCTTTAATTAGCACTTTTAACTAGTACCATTTTTTAGTACTTTTTGTTAGAACGTTTGATTACTAGGGCCCTCCTAGAAGGCTCCTTGAATCTCTTGATGTCTTGAAAAATCAGTTTTAATTAGAGTAGCCCTTAACCTGTAAAGGCATCTCCTCTTAAATACTGATTTTTCATGATATTCAGGACATTGTTCTCTATAACTACCGTCCTACAAGGCTCTTTGAGCCTCTCAATGTCTTGAAAATTCAGCATTCAACAAGAGCAGCTCCCACCCTGTGAAGATTTCTCCTTTTGAATGCTAATTTTTATGACATTCAGGCCATTGATCTTTGTGAGTACCGTCCTATAAGGCTCCTTGATTCTCTTAATGTCTTGAAAAAACAGCATTCAATAAGAGTAGCCCTTTCCCTGTAAGGGCTACTCTTGTTAAATACTGATTTTTCATGACATTCAGGATCTTAATCTGTGTGAGTACCGTCCTACTAGGTTCCTTGATTCTCTCAATATCTTGAAAAAACAGCATTCAACAAGAGTAGCCCTTAACCTGTAAAGGCTACTCTTGTTGAATGCTGATTTTTAATAAGAGTAGCCCTTACCCTGTAAGGGCTACTCTTGTTAAATACTGATTTTTCGTGACATTCAGGATCTTAATCTCTGTGAGTACCGTCGTACTAGGCTCCTTGATTCTCTCAATGTCTTGAAAAAACAGCATTCAACAAGACTCGCCCCTACCCTGTAAAGGCTACTCTTTTTTAATGCTGATTTTTCACGATATGCAGGATATATCTCTATGATTACTTTTTATTGGTATCTTTATTAATTTAATTTATTTGTACTTTTTATTGGTACCTTTAATTAGCACTTTTTACTAGTACCCTTTTTTAGTACTTTTTGTTAGAATGTTTGATTAGTAGGGCCCTCTTAAAAGGCTCCATGAATCTCTTGATGTCTTGAAAAATCAGCATTAAATTAGAGAAGCCCTTAACCAGTAAAGGTATCTCCTCTTAAATACTGATTTTTCATGATATTCAGGAGATTGTTCTCTATAACTACCGTCCTACAAGGCTNTTTTCACGATATGCAGGATATATCTCTATGAGTACTTTTTATTGGTATCTTTATTAATTTAATTTATTTGTACTTTTTATTGGTACCTTTAATTAGCACTTTTTACTAGTACCCTTTTTTAGTACTTTTTGTTAGAATGTTTGATTAGTAGGGCCCTCTTAAAAGGCTCCATGAATCTCTTGATGTCTTGAAAAATCAGCATTAAATTAGAGAAGCCCTTAACCAGTAAAGGTATCTCCTCTTAAATACTGATTTTTCATGATATTCAGGAGATTGTTCTCTATAACTACCGTCCTACAAGGCTCTTTGAGCCTCCTAATGTCTTGAAAAAACAGCATTCAACAAGAGCAGCTCCCACCCTGTGAAGATTTTTCCTGTTGAATGCCAATTTTTATGACATTCAATACATTAACCTCTATGAGCACCCTTCTAGAAGGCTGCTTGAGTCTCTTAATGTCTTGAAAAAACAGCATTCAACAAGACTAGCCCTTACCCTGCAAGGGCTACTCTTGCTCAATGCTGATTTTTCATGATATTCAGGACATTGTTCTCTATAACTACCGTCCTACAAGGCTCTTTGAGTCTCTTAATGTCTTGAGAATTCAGCAATTAGAACATTGATCTCCATAAGAACCGTCCTACAAGGCTCTTTGGGTCTCATAATGTCTTGAAAAAACAGCATTCAACAAGACTAGCCGTTACACTGTAAAAGATGCTGTTGTTGAATGCTGATTTTTCATGACATTCAGGACCTTGCTCTCTGTGAGTACGGTCCTATAAGGCTCCTTGACTCTCTTAATTTCTTGAAAAAACAGCATTCAATAAGGGTAGCCCTTACCCTGTAAAGGCTACTCTTGGTGAACGCCGATTATTTATGACGTTCTGTACATCGATCTGTTTGAGCTTTGAGAATATCCCTAGGAGTTTCCATACGTCTCTGAATTTCTTTTAATTAGGGATCAGGACATTGATCTGTATGAGTACTTTTTATTATTATCTTTATTAATTTTATTTTAGTACTTTTTATTAGCACTTTTTATTAGTACTTTTTTTTAGTACGTTTTATTAGTAGAACCCTCCTAGAATGCTCCTTGAGTCTCTTAATGTCTTGAAAAATCAGCATTAAATAAGAGTAGCCCTTAACCTGTAAAGACATCTCTGGTTAAATGCTGATTTTTCATGACATTCAGGACATTGTTTTCTCTAACTACCGACCTACAAGGTTCTTTGACTCTCTTATGGTCTTGATAAATCAGCATTGAACAGGAGAAGCCTTAAAAGGATAAGGACTACTTTTGTTAATTGCCGATGTTTTAAGACATTCAGGACTTTGACCTCTTTGAGCTTTGAGTTTATCCCTAGGAGGCTCCTTGAGTCTCTGAATATCTTAAAAATTAGCAATCAGGACATTGATGTCTATGAGTACCGTCCAAGAAGGCTCCTCGGGTCTCATAATATCTTTAAAAATCAGCAATTAGAACATTAATCTCTATGAGAACCGTTCTAGAAGGCTCGTTGTGTGTCTTAGTGTCTTGACAAATCAGAATTCAACCAGAGTAACCTTTATCCCTGTAAAGGTTACTGCTGTTGAATGCTGATTTTTGACGAAATTCAGTACAATTACCTCTATGTCTACCGTCGTAGAACGCTCCGTGAGTCGCTTAATATGTTAAAAAAAACAGCATTTAGGCAGAATAGACGTTCCCCTATAACGGCTTCTCTTGTTGAATGCTGTTGTTTCATGCCATTCGGGACAATAACCCCTATGGGTACCGTGCAAGAAGGCTTGTTAAATCTCTTAATAAATCAAAAAACAGCATTCAACAAGAGGTGCCATTACCGTGTAAAGGATTCCCTTGTTGAATGCTGATGTTTCATTACATTCAGGACATTTATCTCCTTGAAGAACGCCGTATAATGTAGCTTAAGTCTCTTAATGTCTCGAAAATCGGCATTCAACATGAGTAGCTCTAACCCTGTAAAGGCTACTTTTGTCGGATGCTGATTCTTCATAACATTCAACAAATTGATCTGTTTGAGGTTTGAGTATCTCTCTAAGAGGCTCCTTGAGTCTCTGAATATTTTGAAAAATTAACAATCACTACATTGATCTCTATGAGTACCTTCTAAGAGAGTTCCGTGAGTCTCATAATATCTTGAAAAATCAGTATTCAGGCAGAATAGGCGTTCCCCCTGTAAAGGCTTTTCTTGTTTTATGCTCATTCTTCATGACATTCAGGACATTCAGCATTCAACAAGAACAACTGCTTTTTTATTGGCTTGAATTAATAGTTTTTTTCTCGTAAACTTTTGGTAATATCAGTTTGTGGTAAAGTCATACCATCAATTAACCAAACAACTGCAATGGATGTTTCTTTCTATGCGCCCGGTATATCGGAGGGCGAGATATCACGAATGGAGAGGGTGACTTTTTAGCATAACAGGTGCCATACCCAACCATCTTCAGTGCTGAACAAGAATGCTCAATAGGACAATTAAATCAATGTCTTACTACACATATGTAAAGGTAGTGGTCAGATTTTTTTAAGCAAGGGGTCATGTGATACCCAACCATGGCTCGGATTGATGTTCAAGGTGCATAAATTTTCCATAAATGACAACTAGTGGTTTTTAGCTACAGAGCAAAAAGTGTTGGAAGTGTTACAGTTGTCTTCCAGCCAATTGTTAATGGAATTTGTTTCATTGTTGACGTGCTTTTTGATTTCTGAAAGCAAATGACGAAACAAATAATAGTATGCAACAATTAACCCGTGACAGTAGTTTAGTTGGAATGCCTTTAGTTCAAAGAACAAACAACAAAAGTACCAAAATTGGGCCCTGTGGAACACCATAGGTGGTAAATACTTTATCTGATAGTATGCCATCAACAAATACAATTGAACGTCTGTTAAACAAGTAACTGCTATCCATTTGTCTTACTTAACATTGATAAGTTAATAGGAAAGTTTTAAAAGTGTACAACTATGGTTTACCGTGCTTTTCAGGGGTCCATAAATAACACCACATTTACATTGCTTCTGTCCTTGTTCTTGTAATTGTTATCAACACGTTTGGTTTATATATGATATTGACATTGACACTGAGCGGTAATTACTGATGTTTGCAAGGGTGTTTCATTTATACATTGGCTTTATTTTAGCAGCTTTTTTGGTTGTGGCGAACATAATATATTGCAAACATTTTTTATTAGATTAGGAGCATTAAAGATGTACCAATTTCAGTAGCAATATCCTTATTTATTTTCGACTAATTCTTTAATCAAAGACTGTATGGTATCCATACAAACGCTATTGACACTTAAATTCATTGCACAACTATCAAAGCTATTTTTATTGTTACTTGCATTAATTGAAAATTAGTGTTTTTTTCTGTTTACAATATAAAAGTATTTTAGAATTTCAAAGCTCTTTTTGTGTAAATAAACAAAACAAGACTTGATACAGCTATCTTAACCTCTGAAGTAATAGCAACATGGTCTGAAGATCTGAAAAATAATAAAGATAAAACTACAAAATGCACAGGAATAAAAGTAAAAACAAATCTAAACGAAAAGGTTCTTCTGATTCAGAATTTGGAAAACTTGTGCGAAAATCCGCAAGTTGCATAAGATCATGGGCAAGGGAGATGTTACTAACTTCTCCAGATCTGTCAAGTTGATCCAAAGGACTTAACCAGGTGATGTGATGAGCATTAAAGCCACCAAAATCAAGACAAAGATGTTACTTGTATGACGCTTGTTCCTTAGCTTTATCATTGGAATCAGATAACTGTTCCAATAACTGAACAAAAATCAGAGGAGGATGGTTGGAACAAAAACAATAGGTAGCAAGTCGTCTGAAGAAGAGACAAGTCACAGCACATGAAAGGGCTGTCTTTGGATTCAATTTCTTTTACTCTAACAGCTGAAAGATTCTGTCGAGGGTAGATACCAAGAGTGTGAAGACGAGTTGCCGAGTTTAGTCGAAATAAAGATAAATATCCGTCAACATGAAGATCCCTATTACACTATCACTGGCACTTATTTCAAAAAGTGAAAAAATGCTGGACTATCAAAAATGGAAAAACTTTTTACAAAAACAATATTAAGGAAAAAAACCTCTTTCATCTCTACGAAAAGCTACGGAGAAAGTATTTTTTTTAACATTGTGATTAAACGCGACACAAAGAATATGTCCGCTTGTGTAGCACCTTCTTAATGTACAAAACTTGTAGTTGCTATTATGATACCTGATGCCTTGGTCAATTGTAGTTATTCTTAGATCTCTTAAAGCGTAACTATTCCTAGCCTCCATCTGTGTTCCTTCGGTAGCTAACATAATAAATTATGTTATTGAGACAACAATGTTTGATAAATTTATTAGAATTACATTTTAAGTAAAAATTAGCTCAATTATGGTAAAATAAGTCAAACGTATAGTAAAGGTACTACTACAAATATTGAATCTGACATAAATCATTAAAATGACTATCCAATATCATAACAAATGTCTGGAATATTACTAAACACTACTAGTAATTACTCTTTTTATTTTTACTCTTTCTATACTACTTCTTGGTTATTTCTTACTTATGATTTAGCTGTACAAACTCACAGCTGGGTTATTAATGTTTAAAGTATTGTATCTTCCTTCACTTATTAATTTTCTGAATATCATTGATGATCATGTAATACAAAGAGGTCTTCACCAAATACCAGTTACGGTAGTTAACTCTGGTGTTTTAGTTGATTATCCTTTTTTATATAACACATTCGATGCTATTGAGTAGAAGCCGATGTAAGGTGTCTTCATTGATCAACTCTCTTGAGAGACTCCGGTCTCTAGCAACTTCTTTTTGCTCCCACAGCGCCATCTGTGTCGATTATGTGATACTCTTGATGTATCTTGTCAAATGCCTGCCTCTTCGTCTACTTTCTTCCACTTTACCTAGCATGACTATCTTTTTAGTTCCTGACCAGCCCTTCTACTCTAGTTGCATAGGTGAAGAAAGATAAACGTTGCTTGATATAATTGATTCAAGATTTGTTTCTGGTTGGATCTGTTTGATCATAGACATTGATTCTCTTCTTTTTCTCATGACACTCTCAGAAGTCGTCGCTTGCTCAACACCTCAAAACTGCCTTCTTATATTTACTCCGCCTTTCGAATGGTTTAATTTTGTCATCCAAACATGATCACGGGAAATACGATGGATTTTACTATTCTTATCTTGGCTAATGTCAATATCTTCTTATTCTTCATGACTTTACTCTGTTTTCTCATTTTTCCTCTTCCTAGCGGAATTCGCGCTGAACGTCTCCTGCAAATCTTGCCTCTTTTTCTATTTTTTTATCCAACGAAGACGAAGCGTGCGACAACCTTAACGTTTTCATTCTCAATTTTACACCTGAGTTTATTCCATCAACCACCTGAGGCAACATTTTTTACTTTCTTCTTTCACCTTTTGCAATAACTGTTTGAGCTGATTCTTTTTCTCAGCAATCTGTACACTTTCGATTGTTATTATTCGCTCTGTCAATCTGCACACCGACTTCTATGATACTGAGATATGTTTCTCTCACAATGCCTTTACTGTAAGATTAAATAAATAAATAAAAAATCCTTTTGCGATGCCAAATCACTCTATTTTGATATATTTTGTTCTTACTGTCGCTTTTTCTTTGGAACAGAGGTGTTGTAACAGCACAATAAGGTGGATAGGGATAGCCATTTTCTCTATTGTATTCAACATCTTCAAGTGGATCACACAATCAAATTCTTGGCTAAAAGGAATGAAACAGCAATATATTTTTTCTAGAATTCCCATAAGATTTCAGTTAACCTTCTAATATTTGTTATTTGGTCCTTTGTCCCACTACGTTTTGTTAACCCTGCTTGTTCCACTGGCATTTCTCTTTCCATATATAATATTAGTCCACATTGGATTATCTTAAGAAGGATCAATTGATTCCTAGAGGTTTCCCATCTTGATTCTAATAACTCTCATATTTATTCTGATAACATCGACTTGATCTATGAAAAGTTGATAAAAGCTAACGAGGAAGTTGCTCTCTATCCACATTTCCCAAAAAGCCCAAATCAAGTAAACATCCGATACGTTTAGATACCAATTTACCAGAAGCTAGAGAAAATCTCAAAAAAATCTTATCTATTTACCATTCTCATCCATCTTGAACAAATACAGACAAGTTAATAACTGCCAAAAATCGATAATGCTTCCTTTTTTTTAAGTATCTAGGATCACACATAATCAAATCTGAAAAAGATTTCAATATAAGGAAGGGCATGGACTGTATGTAACAAAATGGATAAGATCTGGAAATCCAAGCTCAACCGTAAGATTAAAACCAGAAATTTTCGGTTAATAATCGAACCCATTTTACTCTACGGATCTCAAACATGAACTTTTCCCGCTAAACAACAACTCCGCCAAGATGGATGCTGTACCCGTCTCCTCAGAAGAGTATTAAATCTTTCATGTAAGAACATTCCACTCTTGAGATGATATACGGAGACCTACCTGGGATATTAACTTGGTCCGGAGGAGATGTTTGTTGGACACTGTGATTTTTCCCTCCGATGAACTTGTGACGTCGTTCCTCTTGTAGAGACACCCACCATCAATCAAGAGGTCTCAGAAGCTCACCTTTCCAGACATCATATGCAGGGACACCGCAGTCGCCAAGTAAGAGCTTCTAACACCTACAAACGCTAGGGTATACTGAAAAGGTGTAGTGAGTTCTATCTCGGCTGAGGCCGCAAGATGATGATAATGCATTGGTCTTTCTTCCTTAAATCAGGTTTCCTGACTGTAGATCGAGACATACGTTCTGTTTTTCCCTCGTCTCTACTGTGATGGTGTCTTTTGTCTTTCCGGTAATTATGATTTTCAGTTCTTTTCAACATTTTTCTGGCTGTCTTTCTTATCGTGTTTATCATCATTAAGACAGTCAAAATGATTTGACTGTGGTATGTATGTTTGGAATCTTGTGTAGTTCTTATATGATCATTCTTTTGGTTTATTCTTTTCTTTAATCGGTATCTCGGTTTGGAAGTTAGTAGTTCATATATTTCCTGGCTAATAATGTTTAGATTTTTTACGTTTTTGCATTTTTTCATCTAAAAAGAATGGGTTTGGTTTTGTCCTCATCAAAGAGAATACTCAATTTCCTTTCCACAAACCAGTTAAAGTTATTATTTAAATTGGTCTCTATGTAGAGAAGACCTATATCTCTATGTCGGAAGATTAAGTAGGAATCTTCCGCACATAAAACAAGGCCTACAGCATTTTACAGCACAAGCTATGTCATTTACATAAAGAAGGAATATGATTGAAACAAGAATTGACCCAAGAAATGACCCATTAGTTACCCCACATGACTAAATTACCTGGGTTTGAAAATTACTTTCCAATGTTGACTGTGAATAGTCGCTCATGAAAGTAAGGTTTAAAACATAAAATGGTAGCGTCATTAAGTCATGTCGTTTTATCTGGTACAATTTCGTGCTCAATGTTGTCAAATTTTTTTGTAGGTCAAGCAAAATTATGTTTGTAAATATATCATTTTCAAATCCTTGTCGGATTTTATCCCTCAAATAGGATAATAGCAGGATAATAGCATAATAGGATAATAGGATAATAGCAGGTATTTGTTGAGTAATGTGGAAGAAAGCCAGGTTTGAATTTATCTAATAATTTTGATATCATCAATGTACTTTTGTACTTGACCATAAATAATATCTTCAACAAATTTAGAAAATTGTGGAAGCTGAGAAATAGCTTTATAATTTTTGGGGTCTCCTCTTCAACTTTATTTAACGAGGGGTTTCAAAAATTTTTTTGTTTGTAACAATTTGGAAATTTACATCGTACATTTGAGAGATTGAATAGTTCAGTCAGTTATTGGTTTCACTAAAGCTGTTGGATCATCTCTAAGAAATTTCCCAGCAACATCATATGGTCCTGTTGCTTTTGAAGGTTTCCTTTCTTCCAAGGGCTTTTCGACATTTTCAGAAGACGTGGCACCAATTGAGAATGGTTTAGAAAAGTTAAGGTGTTTGTAATACCTATGCACATTGTGTAGGTTGTAAGGAGACCATTAGGAGTTTTTTGATGAGGTCAGAGGCTAGATTAATCAACAATTCTTTTGAAAATTCAGCATTGGTTTAATCCAAGCTTGCCTTACCCTCATAGTTCAGACAAATTGAAGATGAGTCTTTTCTTATGGACAATTCTAGGACGTCCTTAAAACTTTTGACACTTCTATACTTTCATTAAGTTTTCCAATGAAAAAGATTTTTTTCTTACTTTTGATTAAACTTTGTGTATAGTTTTGTTCCTTCTTAAAGTTTGTGTGATCAGACTAAGTTTTAGACATGATAAATTTTGTTGGTAGCTTAACATGAATTCTTATTCCCTTAAGGACTTCTTCGTCCATACATTCTTGTGAGTCTTTCCTTATCCAAATATCTCTCACATGGGTTAAGTCGTTCATAATAGTTGTAATAAGGTCTACAAAATGAGAATATGCCATATTAATGTTTTCGAATTCCAAGTAGTTGGGAAAGCTTGTGGATGTGGGCCTTTGTGGATGTGATTTTTTGGTGGTGGCTGAAATTTGAGGTTCTTTAGTGGGTAGATGTCAGTATGGCTGTGTGTGAATGATTTATTGCCCGTGTGTGTTTACGTTAGGAGTGCGATGGATATGTATGTGACTGCCTTTGTAGTGGTATGTATAAATCACTGAGTCAGGGCTGGGTTTGTATACAGCCTCGGAAATGGTTATTTTCTGTTAACAATTTCAAATGGATTATCCTTGCCAATGTTGTTTGTTCCACAATTTCCCTGTTCATGACTCTTTAAAGGACATTCTTGGTACTATCACCTCCGATTCCATAAATAAGGGCTCTGGGTTTTGATGATGGCCAAAAGTATTTGGAGCAAACACGCCGATATCTTAATAAGCCATAAATAATGGAGCTCCCAATTAAAACAAATATCGGTACCTCTTGTCTTTGACCTTTTAACAAAATTCTCATGTTCAGCGTAACATCATAGTTTTCTGTATCGATTAGTAGGTTGTAAAGTTTGTTCTAAATGCTCTGTGTTACAAAGCAGCTGGATCTTGCAACCCTTAAGGTAATAATAACTACTTACAAAAACAACTATTTACGTGTACTGAAATCTCAGTAATGTATAACAGTTTACTAATAATATTTCTAAAGCCTTTAAGAAAAGACAAAACTGGGCCTATTGCGTATTTTCTATTTTCTTCGCACCAAGAGTATAGCATATTTTTAAAACTCATTCTGAAGAAAAAAACTACAATCCAACTGAGATAAATAGCTACACGACCTTTGTAATAATATAGGAACGCATAGAGGATATTAACTTCGAAATCCGAAAAATTATAACATAAGCTGATCATGTAACTTTGCGAACCAACCCAACGCGGCATGCAGCCTGAGTGTTATTCAAATGGTAAAGTATAGTTTTATTGCGTTAATACTGGCTAGACTTTTTCACATGCATACTATATTTTGCCATTATGCTTATTATACTCATTGTCGTCTCAGGTTATAGATAATACAATCGTACTGAGGCACACTGACGAGCATTTAAGCTGATAACAGGACAGTCTGATATAACAGAATTTAGATTTACCAAAGAACCTCCTTCTTAAATAAACTGTCTTAACGTTTTGTGGTAGAAGGTTGTGCTAGCTAAGACCATGACATTTTCTTTATTTTTGTCCATCTCAATAGGTGTGTTGTAAATGGCTGTACCTGGAGCACAGCGTTTGATAATTAGACCTTCTTGTCTGCAACATTGTTTCTTTAATCTGTCCTGATTCCATTGCAAGGCTGATTTAATAGCTGGATTATACTGTCAGTTTTAGTTCATGGGAAGGATTTAAGAGCAATGGGCATGTTTAGCAGAGGGATAGACAAGAGAAATAATTTACTTCGAAATAGCATTTGTACATATTAACTTGTTGTTCATCTGTTCTATATGAAGGACTCATTTTGGAATTGTATCCAAATTGACTTTTCTGATTTCTTATTTAACAATGCTAATACTAATTGCAATCAGTGGGAAACATTCAAGAAAGGGGCATATTTGGTGTAATATTTCGTGTCACCGAAATTAAATTTTCTTTTAAAAAAGGTGTGGTGAAAACCTCATTTGTGTGTAGCTTGCAGATTGTTGACCTTTGCTGACCATAGCTATGTTAATGTGTTCTGAAATTTTGTAATTTCATTTGAATGTTTATCTTGATGAGTTTGACTGTTATTTTGGAGACAATGCTGCTAGGTATTCTGTTTTGTTTGCCACAGCAGCCAAGAACGATTAGTAAAACAGCATCCTTCTATTTGCAAATAATTGACAAAACAAAGCCATTGGTTTTGATTCTTTGAATGTGCCTTTGAATTCAAAAGTTTTGCATTCATAAAAGAGATTCAGTTTTCAATTTGTTCTATCCCACGTCAATCTAAACCACAGTTGGCATGTTACTTTCTTTAGTTTGTGTTCAAAGTCTTGTCTTTTTGTTAGGTACATTATTTAAATAAGTGCTACTAAAAACAAAAAACTAGAGAATAGGATATAAAATGATACATCTTAAATTGAAATTTCTTTTCGTTCTACCATATACCACCACCAGGTTTTCGTTACTTTCTATTAAGAGCTATTATTCTTTACATTGTTCGTAATCACACCACCTCATCGTATTAGGTTTGTTTTAGATTACTGATTACCTGAGAATATTAGGAATAACAGGTTTCCTACCAATGACTGACAGCTTGGAAAGGAAAATGAACATGGTGGAGACTGTTAGAGAAATAATCGGNCAATCGTACTGAGGCACACTGACGAGCATTTAAGCTGATAACAGGACAGTCTGATATAACAGAATTTAGATTTACCAAAGAACCTCCTTCTTAAATAAACTGTCTTAACGTTTTGTGGTAGAAGGTTGTGCTAGCTAAGACCATGACATTTTCTTTATTTTTGTCCATCTCAATAGGTGTGTTGTAAATGGCTGTACCTGGAGCACAGCGTTTGATAATTAGACCTTCTTGTCTGCAACATTGTTTCTTTAATCTGTCCTGATTCCATTGCAAGGCTGATTTAATAGCTGGATTATACTGTCAGTTTTAGTTCATGGGAAGGATTTAAGAGCAATGGGCATGTTTAGCAGAGGGATAGACAAGAGAAATAATTTACTTCGAAATAGCATTTGTACATATTAACTTGTTGTTGATCTGTTCTATATGAAGGACTCATTTTGGAATTGTATCCAAATTGACTTTTCTGATTTCTTATTTAACAATGCTAATACTAATTGCAATCAGTGGGAAACATTCAAGAAAGGGGCATATTTGGTGTAATATTTCGTGTCACCGAAATTAAATTTTCTTTTAAAAAAGGTGTGGTGAAAACCTCATTTGTGTGTAGCTTGCAGATTGTTGACCTTTGCTGACCATAGCTATGTTAATGTGTTCTGAAATTTTGTAATTTCATTTGAATGTTTATCTTGATGAGTTTGACTGTTATTTTGGAGACAATGCTGCTAGGTATTCTGTTTTGTTTGCCACAGCAGCCAAGAACGATTAGCAAAACAGCATCCTTCTATTTGCAAATAATTGACAAAACAAAGCCATTGGTTTTGATTCTTTGAATGTGCCTTTGAATTCAAAAGTTTTGCATTCATAAAAGAGATTCAGTTTTCAATTTGTTCTATCCCACGTCAATCTAAACCACAGTTGGCATGTTACTTTCTTTAGTTTGTGTTCAAAGTCTTTTCTTTTTGTTAGGTACATTATTTAAATAAGTGTTACTAAAAACAAAAAACTAGAGAATAGGATATAAAGTGATACATCTTAAATTGAAATTTCTTTTCGTTCTACCATATACCACCACCAGGTTTTCGTTACTTTCTATTAAGAGCTATTATTCTTTACATTGTTCGTAATCACACCACCTGGTCTTATATGGATACAAACCCACTCATCCTTAATACAATTATTTTACACAACACAATACTTTTATACTTAACTATTTTATTTCCTCAACTTAACAGTTGAATTTTCATAATTTTGTGCATAGGTTGCTAGAAATGAACAGTAAAGCCCAGTTTAAAGCTGTAACAAAATAAAATAACAGTAAAACTCATCGTATTAGGTTTGTTTTAGATTACTGATTACCTGAGAATATTAGGAATAACAGGTTTCCTACCAATGACTGACAGCTTGGAAAGGAAAATGAACATGGTGGAGACTGTTAGAGAAATAATCGGAGTTGGAGAGATTGCTAAGAAGTTGCGCGAGGCTAGATTGGGTGGGTTCTGGGCTTCAGGCATGTAGAAAGGAGAAAGGAAAAATATATGGGAAAGGCAGCAATGAACATGCAAGTACCAGGGACAAGACGGAGAGGAATGCAAGTAATTAAGATAGAGCGAGCTGACGCTATGGATCGAATCCTGTAGAAGAGAATGACGCGCTGTGTAGACGTCTAAAATGGAATGGTCGTAAAGGAAAATAAGAAGAAGGAGAAGAAGATAACCAGCCAGAATTTTGGGGATCGATAATTGATGTATCGAGTGAAGCATTTCTGCACACACCCTACTGAATATTTCCAATTTTCTTTTTTTTAAGATGCGACAACAGCTTAATAAATACTAAAGTAAATAATACATCTATCAGTGGTACTTGCTACAATTGCATTTGCATTGTATTTATGTCCATTTATTGAAAGTGTAGCGACTTTTTCTCCGTATCCTTACCTGTACATGGTACACTGTTCTTATTTTTGTAAAATATAAGGTAATAGCATCTACAATATAAAAATGCCTTTAAATGCGATTCAAGATAGGCCAATCAACATTTTGAACTGTAGAGCAAATTTCTTTTCATTAGTGTCATGAAATTATATAGCGTATAAAGGTTGGTTATCGAGAATTCATTTGTTGATGAAAATTGTGACATACAATACATGTTTTGAAAATAATACCTGTTAGTATAGTTTGGCTCGGTTTACAATACCTCAGCAATAAACAAAAACTAAAAACTAAAAGCTTACTTTTATTACATTTGTTGTTTTTTTTCTACACCATCTACGTTTCTTCAGGTTTTTATTTCTAAAATGTTTAAGACTGTGAACTAAGACGCTTGATATTACGTTGATCGACTCTTAGGAAATAACGAGGATTCTATTGTGTGAAGAGAGCGCTAATAATTACAGCACTGATTCAGGTGTTTTGAGATCGGTAGGCCACAACAGAAAAAGGAATAATTTTAATTTTGTGCTTTGACTTGAAGGTGGTGCAGTTATTCAACTTTTGTCTATAAGTGTGGATATTAGACTCAAGGTTTGTCCTTTTGAATTTTAGATGGTGTTAATTGTACCTTAGATAAGGTTAACTGCAGCTTGCTTTAAATGATTTATGATCACAACTACAGTGTAGGTCCTCTGCCAACCTTAATGGAAGATAAATTGATGGAAAATCAACCTATATTTTGAACTTCATCATTTTTCTTTTAGTAAATCCATGACAGGTAATCTTTCTCCTGATGCATTGATCAAGCAAAAAAGTGCGAAAGCTTAGAGAAGCTAAGAATATTGGGAAAGGTCAAATTTATTTGTTTGATACCTCCGTGACACAAATAACAATTTTACCCTCAGCTTCTGAAATCTGAATCTTGCTTGAAATTATAGTTGGCACGTTGAGTGTTTCATACAGCTGCACATGTAGATAATCCAGGGCTTTTCTGCTTTTTTACCGTGAATACCACAACGTTTTAAAACCAAACTGTAAAACACCTTCATAAATGACAAGTTTAGACAAGAGTTAATAAAATGTGATTCACCTAACCTACAGTTTATAAACAAGATAAGGCGGTGAAATAGGAGGCGCCAATTGTAAGCCGGTGGCGGATAACCGAGACTGTAAGTAATACTCCCTTTTCAGATCAACATGACTAGAATTAAAATGGCCAAACAACGGGGTCATTTGGGGCTTTTTAGATTTGAGATCTCTATAGTAAAGGATTGCCTCGTGCGGATTTTATTTCGTTAAGGAGATAATTCCTGGACTTTTATAAATCAAAATTATTCCAATAAAATTTGAAATGATTAACCTGCCGAAGTATTTACATTTTGCTATCTTTTTATGCTTTGAACTTTGAAGTTTTTGATTTTCCTCTTCATTGGCTGAAACTAAAAATGATTTGGACCCTTGAAACAACAGCCAATTTGATAAAAACTTACAAACATGGGACGAGCAAATAAAATTTATACAAAAAGAAAAAATATTTTAATAAAAAATACCATTTCTTATTAATTTCTTATTTTTCAGGAAAATGTCTAATCTTACTTTATTTGATAGTCTTGTCACTTGTATTAACCTTGTTTGTCCATGTACAGAGCACCCAAAAACTATAGTATCAAAATGCGTTAAAAGCGCAATACTGATAAAATGCAATCAAAATACAGCATACATTGTTTACAACCATTTTCAGGTAAAACCGTAAGCTACCATACACGACGTAAAATGAAACCAGCTGAGTACGTTGAAGCACTTTGTTGGTTTAATTGAAGGACTATTAATACAAAGAAGAAAAATAAAATAAGCTTAGGGGTCTAGAAGTTTTGGTAATTGTCTTAACATAATAAGGACTTGCATAATCCTCTATAATCAGAAACGCATGTAAAATAGCAATTACGCATCCTCAAGCATCCACTCACGTATACAAACACTGAGATGTATGCACGCATACTCATGCAACTGTGCATCAGGACATCAAAGCACTCCAGGCGAAAGGGAAAAGATACAATAAAGTTCGAATTCATCAAATTTGACAATTTTATTCCATGCAGAAGAATTGATGGTTCTATACTAAGGGTTCAATTTTGCAAAGAAATGACAACTCTTCACACATTCAAACGTAAAATTTTTAACAGATTTCGGTCTTGCTTCTGCCTTAACATTGTCAAAATTTAAAACTGAACCAAGTGCTTAGAGAAGAATAATGCATTAAAAAACTAACCAATTTTTATGAGACCAAGACCAAATCTAATGACTAACGTAACCACAAACTTCAAACGAATTCTGCAATTAATGGGAAGATTAAGAAAATCAACAGTAGACTTAAAGGCATTTGAATCATTAACTTAAAACTGTTTTTCAGTAAATAAGGTCTTTAATAAGCTCATTCCTAACTGATCTTGAAGCTATTGTTCTGGCAATTTAGCAATTAAAGAGAAATTCTCATGATAAATTAAGTTATAAAATTTCATAGTCTAATTGAAGAAGGGTGATGTCACATGGCCAATACTTATTGTTTGCTTTTTACCTAAAATATTAATGAGTTGTGTCAAACCTGGGAATCAGTCAAAGGCCAGAGCTAGAGGAACACAAATTACAAGATTCTAGGCTATCATAATGATTTTTCAATTTTTAGGTAACTCTAACCGACAACAGAGCCTATCGTAGGTGCCCAGTTTACAAATACTGCTTCATTGCCTTTATGTCCAACTAAAATATATCAACAAACCGTCAAAGTGTACAGCGATGGCTAAATTAAATATGACTTTTTCAAATCTTCACGGTTTAAATAAAAATGAATTATACAGAAACTGAGAAAAGATATGAAAATAATCACTTGAACTTTGACATAAATAAACTCTATATTGATAGGGCAAATTTTACAAAATACTTAAATAAATATTCTGAATTTCATTTATTTGTTATTTATGTTTACTCTCTTCCTAAAGACGGTGGGTTGCTATTTTCCTATGCCTGCTCTAATCTTTAGCTTTTTGTGCCAATTTTTTAAAGTTTTTTTCAGTCAACCTTATGATTTAACCCACCTCCCCACCCCATTCCGATCAATGTCTACCTCGAAATCTCTTTTTTCCCCTTGTTATTTAACAGCATTGTTTTCTCGTCATCAGTTTTATGGAAACTGAGCCTATACAAACACACTATTTTCCTTGATGTCATAAGGAGTTGGAATATGGGGAGAAAGAATTGACTCTTGAAAATAACGTTGTAAGGGTGGCAACCGTGCTAGCTTTGAAAAAAGTGTCACTGTCTGCGTTAAACCTGGAACAAATGTCGAGAAAATGTTTTTAGTGTACTATATAAAGAAAAAGAACTTTGGCTTGGATCATGAAGAATAGACAGATTCCTGTCTCAAGTGCTTATATTTCTTTAGGAGAATATTATAACAAACTACGTTTTTGAAAAAAATAGGCTAAAAATAGATTTCCTTAGTGATGAAATCATCTGTAAAAGCAATGTAAGTACTAAAGGGTTAATTAAATTATATTTGTTTACTGTAAAACATAGTGAAAGGTGGGTTGATAAAGAAATTTGTTGAATGTTACATCGCTTGTAGATACAACCCATCTCCAAAAAAACTAAATCATGCAGCTGCATTTGATTATGTCACAAATTCCATTGCTTCTACATTATCTGTCTGTCGGAGAGAATAATCACAGTGAGATTGCTTTTGTCTGGAAAGGATTTGCTGATTCTGAATAAGAAAATCTTGTGGAAAAATCAACAAGTTGTGTAAGGTCATAGCCAAGGTCGAATATGTAAGTATGTTCTCCAGGTCTATCAGTCCTATTAGAATAGGTCAAGCAGGTGATGAACATTGAAGTCACAAAAGGCTAATTACCAGTGTCTCAGTAACTGAGCAAGGGTCGGAAAAGGAAGAGGGATACAAAAAAGTAACAAACGGTTTAAAGAAGAGACGATCCAAAACAAATGAAAAGCTTATCTTAAGATTCAACTTCTGGCACTTTAACTGCTAGAAGACTCTGTCGACCATAACTAGCAAGGCCGTGAATATGAGTTTTAAACACTAGTAGTAACAGAGGCAAATAGCCGTCAACATAAAGATCCCTATTATTAACACTATTATTGAGGTGTGTCTGACAAAGCACAAGAAATGAAAAGAGTCAGAATGAGAGGGAGCTTCTACCAATGAAAAATTACAAACTAAGGCTTCTAATATTACGGAAAGCTAAAGAGGAAGTAATTTGTGAAAGTAATAGCTTGTACCGGATGTGTGCAAATCCATTACTACGATATCTCGAGTTCACACTTTCTAATAGGAAGTTAAATTTATGTCCATAGATTTTTCTATTCCCTCTGACCATTGAAGATCTCCAGTGGATAACTGACCCATTTGTTTATTCAAATTATCATAAAAAACCCAGACCAACAGCATACCTATTAACTGAGCCATTTGGCGATGAAGATGGTATTGAAAGAAGGGACAGCAAACAGTGCCTTCCACACATTCCATTCATAAAAGTAGACGGTGATGATGTGTTTATATCGAGACACTCTGAGAGGATTGCCAACTAAGGCATCAGACACCACAAATTACAAGTCATTATTAATTATAGATTATACCTTTCTAACCATTGCGTTATATTGATCGTACCGGAAAATCTAAAGATTCAAGGATTATTGCTTTTCTTATCGTTTAGGCTACTTTGATTAGTGATAAAAATATCTGTGAATTACGTTTTAGTTGGTGGAGCCAATGTTGGCCAAAATTAAACAGCATTGAATGGGTTGGATAGGGACATGATATCTACCATCATAGTAAAAAAGCAGATTAGTCGCATAATCAAAAGACAGAAAATGGCTACTTTTAAACGTATCGAGGTAACAGAATAAAAGCTTATATAGCATTATGTACTGCAAGTTTTCTATTTTGGGAATTTAGGCCGCTCTTATTCTTATGGATTTTTAACTTCACGATTGATGAGAGATGTTTCTTTCTCTTTTGCTCCATTATATTTGGTTTAGAAATCGTGATGAATGTACGCCACAAAAGAATGTAAACATTGGAAAAAATTCTCAACAATTTTTTACCTAACCAAATATAAAAAGGGAAAAAAAGGGTAAATGGGAACCTCAAAAATTATAACAGATAAGGTTACGGCTTATTGATACTCTGAGGTTGAGAGATATATTCAATTCCGGTTTCCAGCTTGCTTTAGTCATTTGTCTGATTATTCGAGAAACTGGACGTAGTTACATAAAGTTTAATTGTCATTTTGTTCGATACTTTTTATTTGCATTTTTTGAAATTACCTAACCCCACCATTGTTCCCCTGGTATCTGAAAGAACTAAATCTTTAATCCAAATATCATTGCACCAAGCATACAATCTAAAAGAAATGCATGAAGTATCGAACTGTCCAGAGCTGGGAGAGATATCCCTTCACGTCCAGTGGAAAGGAGATTGAAATGATTTCGAGGGTTCAGTGCAAGAACCCAGTATCTAGCAATTTTAGCGTTTTTTTACTTTTTGGTGTCAGATAATAGATACTGTCATTGCCTTTCATGTGAACAACTGCATTTAGTCCAGTAACCAATATTTATTGATTGGAACTGAAATCAAGTACTGAATTTTGTGTATAAGTCACTCCAGGCAAAACACTAAAAACGTTTTCCTCTAAAAATAGCCAAAAACAAAATACTTGATTCTGGAACTGAATCCTCGATTTGACCATTCAAGCGCAAGAAAATATTTAAATATTTGTTTGACCATTAAAACAAGTGTATAAGCGTCCCTTGCTCACAAGGTGCATGCCAAATTCTAAATTGCTAAACATGCGAAAGATATCTTTTGTGATTATTTAGTTTACAAATGCTTTCACCAAACGAGTTGGAAATGATAGGCCCTTTAATAGGTTGTTTGAAAAAAAATTGTTTACAGTAAACAAATGGTTAACAGGAAACAGAAAACTCTCCTAATGATTTTATTAGGATAAGGTCCTCCTGGCTTACTCTCAGGGTTTCTCCCTACGTCCACTACGCATCAAATTGGACAGAGTGTTTTTAGCATCCCTATTTCCATAACTATCAGGGACTATAGATCCCCATACTATTTTCAGTTATTTTAGTGGTGACAGCATACTGTAAGAATTGATTGGATCCTATTTGGATAGTATTTTACCATTTCTGTCTCATTTTGACCCCTTACTTTCTACAGCTTTTACCGAATTATGTCAAAAATGCGATACTAAGCTTTTTTGTAATGCATCACTTGGCAGGTACTATTACTGGGAATCAAACGGTTATATTTTATAAAATCGTACAGTCGATTTTATTGATATTATCAATCTAAATATCTAGGAATGGACTGTCCTTCTAATGTTTTTGTAATTAAAAATAAAATGTTTTTCACAATGCAAAATAGGAAAGTATGGAAAAAATGGGAAGAAAAAAAACACCTAAGATGGAATAAAACACCAAAAATCTGAAAAGATGAGTCTCATGCTCTATCTGCTGAACCATAAAAAATGAACATCTACTTCCTAGCACAAGAAAAAACATAAATTTTGGGTTGGTATGATCTTCTTCTACCCAATTCAAATAGGCACTGAGACTCTTAATTCACAAAGGCTAATAAATTACTTTACTAGCCTGTAGGACAGTCAATGAAGGATAGAAAAGGTAAAAGATGTGATAGAAACAAGTTAGCAATAGTAACTGTATGTTCTTCTTGTCAAAACGTCAAAAACGTTGTTTAGTTGATAATAATAGCAAACTTTACAATCAGCCACAAGAACCTTATTTGTTCTAGGGGTACCACAGCACTATGCACTCTACAAATAGATCTTGCCTTTAATATTGGAGAACAAAATGGAGGGAAAAGTGTGATTTACACAGTGTGGTCGTTATTGTTTGGTATTGGCTGCAAGAAAGAAAACAATCGTGTTGTATATTAGAGAAACTATTCAGGTTAATGCAAGGGGAAATCGATTGAATCACTTATACTCAGAATATTCAAAAATGCAATCACTTCCTTCCAATTGAATTTGTTTTACATTTTTTTAATGTTCAACAGGCACCATTGAAACCGATTGAAAGCTGAGTTAATATACCCCATGACATATTTTTGAGCAGGGTGGTTCCTTGGAAGAACAGACTAGGGCACTGGGAATACCGGATTCTCTAATCCTTGTTGATGGAATAAACTTCAACTGAAAAAGATTCTTCTTCTTCTTCTTCTTTCGGCGTTTCCCTTTTCAGGGGTCGCCACAGCGAATTGACTTCTTCCTTTTGAGTCGGTCAAGTGCGTCTTTCTCGTTCAAGCCAAGTTCCCTCATGTCATCTCCCACACAGTCTTTCCATCTCCTCCTTGGCCTTCCCTGCTTTCTCTTGCCAGGCAGCTCCATGTTCAGCACCCGTTTAGCAATGTGATCCTCCTCCCTCCTTTGCACATGTCCATACCACCTTAGCCGTGTCTCTCTCAGCTTTCCTGCGATGTCACATATCCCGATGGTGCCTCTGATCCTTTCATTTCTGATCATGTCCTTTCTTGTGACTCCAAGGGACCACCTTAGCATACGCATTTCTGCTGTTTGCATTTTCTTCTCAAGACTCTTGGTTAGAGGAGCTGTCTCTAGTCCATACAGCATCGCAGGCCTTACTACTGTTTTGTATAATTTTCCTTTGACTTTGACCGGTACTCTCCTGTCACACAAAATTCCAGTCGTGCTCCGCCAGTTGCTCCACCCTGCCTGGATTCTTTTCTTCACTTCTTTTGAACAATCGCCACTTTGCTCAATGGTGGACCCGAGGTACTTGAAATTCTCTACCTCTGGGAGATCATCATGACCGATTTTAATTGGTGGTAAGTCTCTTTTCTTGTTTATGCAGAGGTACTCCGTCTTTGCTCGGCTCACTTTCAGACCACGTTTCTCAAGTGCATTTCGCCATCCTTCCAGCTCTTCTTCAGCCTGTCCTTTCCCTGTGTTCATGAGCACAATATCATCCGCAAACATCATATTCCATGGCGCCTCCTTTCTTACTTCATCTGTCAACACATCCATCACTACAGCAAAGAGTAGTGGACTCAGGGCTGACCCCTGATGCAATCCTACTTTTACACTGAATGCTTCTGTCCTTCCTGCAGCACATCTGACCTCCGTCCTACACTCTCTGTACATTTCTTGAATACAGCGCACATACTTTTCCGAGACTCCTTTCCTTCTCATGCAATACCAAATTTCCTCTCTCGGTACCCTGTCAAATGCCTTTTCGAGGTCGATGAATACACAATGAAGCTCTTGTTGGCCTTCCCGATACTTCTCCGCTGTAGTTCTGAGCGCAAAAATGGCATCCGTTGTGCTTTTCTTGGGCACAAAGCTGAACTGTTCTGGGCTGATTTCGATCTCCTCCCGGACTCTCTGATCTATCACCCTCTCCCAAACCTTCATGGTGTGACTTAGCAGCTTTATTCCTCTGTAGTTCGGGCAGCTTTGCACATCTCCTTTGTTCTTGTATATTGGGATTAATGTGCTTTTGTTCCATTCTCCCGGCATCTGCTCTGTTTCAAGGATATCATTAAATAGGTCTGTTAGGAGTTCAATTCCGCAATTCCCAAGGTGTTTCCAGGCTTCTACTGGTATTTCATCTGGACCAACTGCTTTACCGTTCTTCATTTTGCTAAGTGCCCTTTTAGTTTCCTCTCGTGTGATTGGTCTTATCTCTCTGTCCTGGACTGCTCCACTGTTTTCTCGGCCTTCCCTGGGGTTCTCAACATTCATTAGGTCTTCAAAATACCCCTTCCATCTCCCCAGGATTTCCGGTTCTGACATCAATACAACGCCATCTTCATCTTTCATCATCTTAACGTGTTGTATGTCTTGTGTGTCCTTGTTTCTTTGTTTAGCCAATCTGTGGACAGCTTTCATTCCTTCGCATGTCTCCATGTTGTTGTACAGTTCCTCAAATGCCTCTGCTTTTGCTTTCGCCACTACTCGCTTGACCTCTTTCTTTGCCTCCCTATACACTGCTCTAGCTTCTTCTTCTCCATCTGCATACCACCTCTTGAAGGCTTGCTTCTTTTTCCTTATACTTTCCTGTACCTTTTCATTCCACCACCAAGTGTCTTTCTCCTTCTTTAGCCTACCAGTGGTCTTACCGAGCACTTCACTGGCCACTGTACGAATTCCATCTGCCGTTGTCTTCCAGTTTACTGGCAAGACCTCTCCAAGTCTTTCTCTGATCTCATTCTTGAACCTTTCTCCCATCTCTGGTTCTTTAAGCTTCCACCATTTGATTCTTGGCTCCGCTTTCTTAGTCCGTTGTAATGGGGTTTGCAATGTGACCTTGCATATCACCGGTCGATGCTGAGGTGTAACACAATCACTTGTTAATACTTTGCAGTCTGTGACTTCCTTCAGCAGTCTTCTTCTGCAAAGTACATAGTCGATTTGGGTACTATGTGGACCGCTTTTGTAAGTCACTTTCTGTTCCCCTGCCTTCATGAAGAATGTGTTGATGATAGCTAGGTCGAAGCTTTCTGCAAAGCACACTATTCTTTCTCCTTGCTCATTTCTTGTTCCTAGTCCATGCTTGCCCATGTTTCTTTCATTTCCCACATTACCTTCTCCAACATGTCCGTTGAAATCTGCTCCTATATACACACGTTCATTGCCGGGGGTCTTGCTCACATAGTCATCCAGATCGTCCCAAAATCGTTCCTTTTCTTCTTCATTACATCCACTCTGTGGAGCGTAGGCACTGATAACTTGGATGATAGTACCTCCAATCTCCATCCGTATTCCAATGATTCGGTCTGAACGTCTCTCTACCGATATAACCCCCTCAGTGAGCGATGGGTGGAGGATGATGCCCACACCATTCCTGTTGTTTGCTGTCCCACTGTAGTAGATCTTGTATCCATTTCCAATCTTCCTTGCCTTTGAGCCTTTCCACTTGGTTTCTTGCACGCATAGAACCTTCAGCTTTCTTCTTTCTATCAAATCTGCGATTTCGTTTCCTCTCCCTGTCATTGTACCAACATTGAGAGTACCAATCGTGAGCTCCTGTTTTCGGTCTTCCTTCCATCGCTTTTCCTTTTTACTTCTTACCCTTCTTCCTCCACGTTTCCTTCTGCTTTTGTAGCCAGTCGTATATTTTCCAATACCTCGCTGGTCTCCCAAGGCAAAGGCGGTCGTTGGTAACCCGGGCCGCGACCGATCCGGTATGATATTATTTTGTTCAGTCATTCGCATTTTTGAATTGGCAGTTGTTTTTCTGGTCGGATGCCCTTCCTGACACCAACCACAGTTATTGGCGGTGGGCCTAGCCTTTGGTCAAAAGACCTGCTCACAAGGCAGTGAGTGACCATCCCCGGCCAGTGACCTCATCAAGGAAGTTCATATGCCCAGGAATGCTTCATCCCCTCTCTAGCAGGACGAACCGACAGAGGAGAAGAAGGCTCCGTAACCCTGGAAGGGGTGGCTAAACCGGGTGGTACACCTTGCCAAAGGGTGTCTCGGGGATTGTGCAAGGCAGGGTTATCCATTCCCTGAGGTTCATGTTGAACCCGCATACCAGTTCAACTGAAAAAGGCTACTTGCCTTTTCTTTCAAGTGCAATTTGTTGGCGTTGATTTCATCAGAAAAATAGTTACATTACATGAATATAAACTAAAGTGCACTTATCCCTTAAGCTAGAAATTTCGCGACATGCTCATTATCTGGCGTGCAAACTTTTATTTTTACTTTTTCTTCTTTAAGCAGTTTCCTATCCAGTTTGTTTTTTCCAGTTTGACTGCATAAGCTAAGCTTCATTAACATCAAAACCTCAGGTTTCTTCTTGATACTTGCACCTACTGTGCATATACTTAACATATCCAGTATCTTCTCTTTCGTCAGAGAATATATGGATTGGAGGATACAAACCCTGACCTTAAAGACACGTTTCCATCTTTGTTTCGTAAAATCACAAAGAGCAGTCAATTCTCAGTTATCAGTGGCTTTACTATTGTGAATTGAAAGTATAATTAAACGGAAGTAACATTACTGTCAACAGTAAAATGAATTTGATTTCCATGACATAATGAGTATTTTGAATATATTTCAATGTATTAACATCATCATCAGCAAAATATTTTTAATAATATTATTTATTCCTACGAATAAAAAGAAAACAATCATGTATAAGCAATATCAATTCAGAAAATACAGTTTATAGATTGCGACCAATAAAATTGATTACAACATTAATAATGTTGTAATCAATTTTATTGGTCGTCATCATCAGCAAAACATTTTATTGGTCGTCATCATCAGCAAAATATTTTTAATATTTTGCTGATGATGATGTTAATACATTGAAATATATTCAAAATACTCATTATGTCATGGAAATCAAATTCAT
>RDPX01000110.1:1284596-1304243 GCA_003991215.1 Morbakka virulenta | reverse complement strand
ATATTATATTATATAACATAATATAAGCCCCGTAAAGAAAATAGGCTTTCCTCAATGTAATATTGGACAAATGACCTCTGACATTACTAAAAGTCAAAAGGAAAGTTTTCTTAAATTTACAGCTCTTTCGAGGTCAGGTGTAAAACCAATTACTACTACGCTGTACGTCTACACTCTTAGATTCTCAGATACGGAGTCATTGTCGAATCCGGAACTTCTTTTTACTCCCTGATCACTTACGATTTATGTAGATCTGGGGCCAGTTCTTTTGATTGGACCTGTCTTTTGAAAAGTTAACAATTTCAATATTTTACTGTGGAACAACAAATCTATATTACATAGAGGCTAATGTTTTGCCATTTCTCAAAACATTTGAGCTCAATTTTAATTAACCTTGCATTGTCCTCAAAATAGAAAGAAAATATATAGATTGATATAAGGTCCTTATAATGTTATAACTATTCTACTTCAATTTCAACCAAACACATTTCAATAGTCTTTCTTTTCCTGTCAGGATAACATTTCATCTTGCTATCTAACTAAGATATAACAAATATCCCTTGCTAATTAATCTAGAATGTTTTACTCTTATCTATTTACTCATTAATACATTGAAAATTTTAATATGTCTATTATTACCTTTGCCATCAATTCATAGCAATTTATTCTTATAGGTTTCTTCTTCTTTCTTCTTTTCCTTGCGGTCTTGTTCCATCACTAGGACACCTTGCCCAAGGGTGACCCAGCACAACAGCAGTTAAGAGGTAGTGACATTCTCCTCAGAACCCCAGAACTCCCGAACTAGGGTCCTGCTGCCGGGTGCAGTTTAACGTCATACCCAGGACATGTTTACGCAACACTATTAGGTGCTTAGACATCTATTTCTGATGTTTAATGTTCTGATGTAAAAGTAAGACATATAGTTTTTAATTTTCTGAAGATTTCTATACAAAAATAACTTCAATTTATAGAAATTGCTTAAACTCACAGCAGTAAATCTCGTAGAGAGCCTTGTAGTACTTAATCATTATGAATAGCAACTGAACAACCTACAAAAATCCTTTTATTTTTAGCAAGCAATCGAGTGACCATCTGGAAAACAATAATTTTGAACTCTTTGGAGACTGGTTTTAATAGTTTGTACTGTATCATGCCTTTTGAACAGAACTTAAATATAGTAGAAACTTGGCACATTTTAAGTAAAAGATATAATCTCTAATTGGTAGGCCTGCATTAAAGTGAAACCTGGTATAAACCATACATTTTCTGTATTTTTTTTGCCTTACTACTTGAATATTATCATCTGTAGGTTTAAAATGTTTTGTGAGAATACAAACTGGGTACTTGAATGTGGGAAAATTAATCTGGTTGAAACTAGAAAATGTTAGTTTTACATTTTCTGTTGAGGTACAAATAAGTGCAATCTATGTACATAAAGAACTGCTTAGTATCAAAATTGCTTGTGTAAGAAGACCTCTATAATATAAATAGTCCTTGGGTATAATAAATTTTGAAACATGGTATATCGTTTTGCATAAGGAAGTGTAAAGCATAAATAGTTCTTGTCATTCAAAAATTGTTTCATATGAAATTTTCAAAAAGTATGTATAATATGTTTATAAGTTTATGTAGTTATAAGTTAATAAGTTTTTGTGGATAAGCAGTTATAAAATATAAAACGTCCATGGGCAAAGGACTGCTTGATATAAAAAGCTCTTGTTGATTTAGCAATCCATAATATGAAAAGTTTTGATGTGAAAAGAAAACAACTGTATAATTCAAAAATATTTTTGTGCATAAAGAATTTTTTAATTTGGAAAGTTCTTATGCATAAATAACTGCATTGTGTGAAATGAATTTGTGAAGAAAAAGATGTATACCATCGCTTGTTCTTATTGATAAAGAATTAGAATAATTTTTTTGGGCATTAATAACACCAGGGAAATTTTTGATTGATGAACTTTATTAAAATATTAATTTTTTAAATGTTGTAAAAATTTTAGAGGGAAAACACCCTCTAGTTACAAGATCGCATGTGACCTTTCCTAATACGTTACATATGAGCTAATGTGTAATTTACATATACAAAACGTACGTTACATCATTGTCTTTACTTTTTGTGTCTCTCCTGTGTGCTGTTTTTGTTTGATGCAACATTTATTGTCCAAGGATATGTACCGTAATCGTTCAAATAAGCGCCCGGGCACTTATATAATTTTTTTGCTTTTCAGGGGGCACTTATTCAAACGATCACGGTAGTGGACTGTGAATTGAAGAAGTTTCTTGATAAGGAAAACAAAAAAGAATAAAAACGGTTAAAGAAAAAGTGTTATTCTTTCTTTTCCAAGTGTTCCCTTCCCTCCATGCAAGGTATTGATTTTTTTAATCGATTTTCTCAGTGAATTCCGAAAATTCTAATAAGCGCCCTTCCCCTAGAAAAAAGGGGGCGCTTATTCAAACGATTACGGTATTTCAACTGTTGGATTTAACATTGTGGGGCTTATTTGCGAGAAGAAAAATAGCTCATAAAATTTTGCACCCCTTCCATTGTTTGAACAAAATGTTTGTGTAGTACAAGTAATGATATAATTTTGAAAACCCCATGGTTTCTTCCCCTTGTTTCCGTTCTTTTCAATAAAACTGGGTGCACAAAAATATTGATAGGGGTAGACTCTTTTAACTGAACATTTCCTACTAGAGTATTTTTTGAGATGTAGTGGTCTTTTGTTTTATTTTTTTCACATTCCTATCAGGTAAAGTTGCTTCCAAAACGTACCAAAATATAACTGTCACATATTTGATACAAGGAAAATTATGTTTTCATTTTAGTACCTGAACACTCAAATTGAAGTTTATTTCTTCATATTTGACAAGAAACAACAACAACTACAATTTCAGAGTAGTGATCACTAAATCTGTTGCCTCAAAGTAAGAGCAAAATTTCTCCCCAGCTGCATCAAATTGATTTACTCCATGTTCACGTTGTATCAAAGGAAAAAACAAATGCGTGTAGATTTGTTTGAATAAAATGTATTCAAGGAAGTGGTAAACTACTATAGCCGCGGTAATGTGCTAAATTATTCGTTGATCCTTTCCGAATTGGAAAAAGAAAGGAACACTTAATACCACTGAAATTCAGAACGTTTTTGTAACTTGAAGGAAAACAGAAGTTTTAAAATAGCTTAACAGTGCTCATTTCAAATATAAAAGCGTTTTGTTCTATAGCAACAACTTTTTCAGCTAGTTGAAATTAAATGTTTAATATTTTTACAATATAGACAAATTGATGAAGCATAAAGTAATTTAATTTTCTCAAAATAAACACACATGTAAATTGATGTAAGATATTTATCATGGCGTGAGTCGTAAGCTTTTTCTCAGCTACGTTTCGAGAGATGCTTCTCCCATCGTCAGGATAGTGAAATAACTAGGTATGGCAGTTTTATACGTTGGTTGTGCGGGCGTACTTGGTGACAGGGATCGAGTTGTATTCAGGAATGGTGCCATACCTATCTTGTGTTTGTTGTGTTTCTTTTCTGCAGTGCTGGAAGCCATATTTTTGGAACTAAAAATAGGTTATTTATGACTATACAGAAGTGAAAATAATCTTTTATTCAATAAAAAAAAAATTTAAATAGTTTCCGCAAAGGAGATTCACCTTGCCTTCTCACTGTAGTAAATTCCTTTGCACTAATTTTGAACCTTACTACCAAGCTTTTCCTTTGGTAAGACCCAACACCACAACAAGGTAGCATTCACATTAAACCCTGAAGTACGATAATAATTGTTTCTAACGTAATCACTATGTTACTACGTCACTATGCCTTTAATCGTAGGTTTCTAAAGAAACAGGGTTTTTTGCGTCACACGGAACAGGTTTTAGTGCCGATTCTCATTCTGGATAAAGAACATTTGTTTCTTGTTAGAGTTAAAGCTAAAAGTATTAGCCAAACAAAAATAACAGTCGGAATAATGATCTTTGGGTTCAAGCTATGTCATAGCCACTGACGTCCTTTGTTAAAGCTCACAAAGAATATAGTGTCACACAGAAACAGGATGAAATTATCCAGTTTTTTCAAAAAAGCTGAGAAATGAAGTCTCCAATGACGAACAGTTTAAGTAAAATACAGAATATACATATCATAAAGTAATACACACTTGATACTTGATAGCGTAGAATCTGATGCAATGGCTTTACTACATTACCACTTGAATACTGCACCAACCAGGTGCTTAATGGTTTATAACTATATAACAATAAAATATTATTCAAAATAATTGTTTACGTCTACTCAGAGTTATACTCAACCTTATTTACTATGTAACAAAAAATCTATAGATGATGGAGCTAATGAAATTGCAGATTTAAATAATATCAGCACATCAGATTTCAAACAGAACATGCAATTGTAGAGGTAATACGTATGTTATTCACTTCAGTTTATCATTACTCGAAATAATATTGAGTTCTGCAAACTTATATAAGTAGACAGCGTGAAAAGGATGTTGGTGATATCTCTTGGAGGTCTGGTCCCTGCTGCTGTTATTAATTATTCGTCAAATTATCAGCTTGTGAGACAAGCACATTGCTGTTTAATCCTGCTGTATTTATCAAGGTAACTCAAGAAAAGTACAAGGTGACGGGGATCTTGTGTGACAGGAATATGCCAAATAAAATTAAAGGGGCGGTCCATAGAACGGTGGTACGACCAGGAATGATGTATGGCATGGAAACGGTTCCATTAACGAAGAAGCAAGAGAAGAGAATGGAAGTGAGTGAAATGAGGATGCTACGATTTTCAATTGGAAAGACCAGAATGGACAGAGTGAGAAATGACACAGTACGAGAAACGCTGGGAGTGGCCAGGNCTCCAATGACGAACAGTTTAAGTAAAATACAGAATATACATATCATAAAGTAATACACACTTGATACTTGATAGCGTAGAATCTGATGCAATGGCTTTACTACATTACCACTTGAATACTGCACCAACCAGGTGCTTAATGGTTTATAACTATATAACAATAAAATATTATTCAAAATAATTGTTTACGTCTACTCAGAGTTATACTCAACCTTATTTACTATGTAACAAAAAATCTATAGATGATGGAGCTAATGAAATTGCAGATTTAAATAATATCAGCACATCAGATTTCAAACAGAACATGCAATTGTAGAGGTAATACGTATGTTATTCACTTCAGTTTATCATTACTCGAAATAATATTGAGTTCTGCAAACTTATATAAGTAGACAGCGTGAAAAGGATGTTGGTGATATCTCTTGGAGGTCTGGTCCCTGCTGCTGTTATTAATTATTCGTCAAATTATCAGCTTGTGAGACAAGCACATTGCTGTTTAATCCTGCTGTATTTATCAAGGTAACTCAAGAAAAGTACAAGGTGACGGGGATCTTGTGTGACAGAAATATGCCAAATAAAATTAAAGGGGCGGTCCATAGAACGGTGGTACGACGAGGAATGATGTATGGCATGGAAACGGTTCCATTAACGAAGAAGCAAGAGAAGAGAATGGAAGTGAGTGAAATGAGGATGCTACGATTTTCAATTGGAAAGACCAGAATGGACAGAGTGAGAAATGACACAGTACGAGAAACGCTGGGAGTGGCCAGGTTGGGAGATAAGATCAGGGAATCAAATTTGAGGTGGTTCGGCCATGTGATGAGAAAAGATGAGAGTTATGTAGGAAGAAAAGTGAGGGAAATGGCCCCACCCGGAAAGAGGAAGCGAGGAAGGCCAAAGAGGAGGTTCTCTGATTCAGTGACCGAAGGCATGAGAGTGGCAGGTGCATCAACCGAGGATACCTCTGACAGGCAGAGGTGGCAAGCATTGATCCGCTGTGGCGAACTCTAACGAGAGAAGCCGAAAGAAGAAGAAGAAATCAAGAAAAGTACAAGGCAAGCGTGACCCAATATTCAGCTATCAAAATCCAGGTCTAAGACATTTTTGAACAAAAATCTCGCTATGAGACAACAATTGCAGTTTTATTTGTCTGTAATTCAAAACATTTGGCTTGATTAAAAAAAATTGTATGACTTACCCCGATCCCAGCCCCCACTGCAATACAAATCAATACCAAATGCTAATATTTGGGATGCTGTAATTTTTCATTGGCTAATCAACTCAAGCTTGTTCAAATATGAATTTGCTTCTACTATTTTACGCTCTTTATTAGCTTATTTTTGATAGGAGGAACTAACAAGAGAATATTAATCAATATTATTGTCAATTGGTATTTTCAGCATGTATGTGAGTCATTCTCAAATTTTCTCCATCCTCTCAAATACTACTTTTGATGTCACTTTTCCTCCCAAATCAAAATATTAAAATACCACGTACCACAAACAATAACGTTTACCAGTACAAATTGTCCTTTTCCACTTTAATACAAGCGCTTTTTATTGGAAAAAAAAATCTTTGAAAACTTGTTGCTATGTTAAACTTCGCAATATACTGCGAGAGTTTTTCTGATTTTAGATTTTATTAACTAGCATAAAAAATTAACAAACTGCAAAGAAAATGTGCAACCAGTTAAAAATAGCCTTTAAATCTTTTTTTTTTAGTTTTAATGTCATTGTGAAAATGCCACATCAGGAAACCAGCTGGGAAGCGGAATGATGACAAATATTAGATATCGACGATGAATTTTCCCCCCAATTCAGATGATTTGAGGAGAAGTGCCTCTTTTTTGACACCTGGAACGACTGTGAATAGACCGACGTATTTCGAGTTGTTGTCAGGCAAACTCAAACGTCACATGGAAGTCCATAACTTCTATATTTTTATGTAGGAAGGACCACCATGCCACCATTCCAAAGTTGCAACCAAATTTTTGGCTGTGAACAAAGTGAAAGTGCTCGAGTGGCCGGGAAATAGCCCTGACCTCAATCCAATTGAAAATTTGCAGACGGTATTGAAGGATAAAGTGTCGGAACAACAAAACATCAAGTGCTCCAGTTGTCTAAAGTGATAAAAGAAGTCTGGGTCAGAGAAACCTTGAATGAGTATTGCCAAAGTTTAATAGACAGTACGCCGAGGCGCATGGAGGCTGTAATCAGAAACAAGGGAGGGCACACAAAATAATGAATTTTGGACAATTGAATGACCATGGTTACCAAAATTGAATACAGTGACATTTTGTTCGTGCTATATGAAGATCTTTTGAGAAATAAAAGTAATTGTCATGTTTAAATACGACGATATTGTCATTTTCGTGAAATTTTAGAATGGTCTTAAACTTTTGTTCATGACTGTATATGAGTTTAAAGTACCCTATGCTGAAGTAAAATGATGAGGCCAAAGTATTAGTCTTTTGTTAACAACATTGAAAAGAGCCTTCATACCAGAAGATGCAAAAGGAAAATCCTGTGATTTTGATCACGCCAACTACTACTGGATTTATTAAAATATTACTAAAAATTTAAATCAGAATTAAACAAACCAATACTGATTTGGTAAATTAACTTTTCGTACAACTCTCTTTCCTTTCCTATGTCTAGAGCCACCTTCTACATCAACATCCTTTGAATCAGATCTTTCTTGATGCAACAAATATTACAAAACATTTCCATTAGAATTCACCAAGAAAGTACAAATTTGGTGAATTAATTTTTCCTACAACTCTTCTTTCCCTCCTATGTCTAGTTCCATGTTCTTCATCAAAGTCCTTTCAATCAGATCTTTCCTGATGCTTTAGATATTACTAAAATATTATTAGAAGTCCACAAGCCAACAATGATTTTCAATAGTAGTTTTTCGTATAATTCATTTTTCTTTCCCTTGTCTAGTGCCATCCTTTTCATCAACATCCTTTCAATTAGATCATTTGTGATGCTATAAATATTACTAAAAATTTACATTAGAATTTAACAAGGCAACACCGAATTGGTACATTACATTTACGCACCACTCTCTTTCCCTTTCTATGTCTAGTTCCATGTTCTTCATCAACATCCTTTGAATTAGATCTTATCTGATGCTATGAATATTACAAAATATATGCAATAGAATTCACCAAGCCAATACTGATTCGGTAAATTTACTTTTCATAAGACTATCTTTTCTCTTCTGTGTCTAGTGAAATCTTCTTCATCAACATTCTTTCACTCAGATATTTCCTGATGTTATAAATATTACTAAAACTTAAATAAATATTAGAATTCAACAAATCAATACCGATTTAGTAAATGATTTTTTTGTTCAATTGTATTGTCTCTCCTATGTCTAGTGCCATTTTCTTCATCAACATCCTTTCAATCAGATCTTTCCTGATGCAATAAAGATTTCTATTAATTTACATTAGAATTCACTAAGCCAATACTTATTTTGTAAATTATTTAATCGTTCAATTCCCTTTTCTCTTCTATGTTTAGTGCCATCTTTTTTATCAACATCCTTTCAATCAGATCTTTCCTGATGTTATAAAGATTACTACAAATTTAGATTATAATTCACCAGGCCAATACTGATTTGGTAATTATTTTTTTAAAACAACCAAGCCATTACTGGTTTGGAAAATTGTTGTTTTCTTTCAACCCTTTTCTCACCTATGTCTAGTGCCATCTTCGTCATCAACGTCTCTTAAATCCTTTATTTCCTGATGCTATAAATATTACTAAAACTTTATATTAGAATTCAACAAGCCAATACTGATTTCCTAAACTAATTTTTCGTACAACTCTTTTCTTTCCTATGTGCAGTTCCATCTTTTTCATCAACATTCTTTCAATCAGATCTTTTCAGATGCTATCCACTCTGTTTTGCCTTGAACTCTCTCTCTCTTTTCATCCTTTTCTTTAAAATCCATCTTCACGTCCATTTTAACAAACGTTGTAATTTTCTGCTCTCTACACATGGGCAAACTAATCTCAAATTTTGTTTTTTCTATTTGCTTTTACATTTCATCCACCTGATTTTATATATTATATTTTGTCAAGCCGTTCCACAGGTTCATGATAACATCTTCATCTGCGCTAAAGCTAACATTTTCTGGTAAGCTTTTTTATTGGGCAATATTTTGTTTATTATTTTTCTGCAGAAAGAATAATTTTAACTATAATAACTTTTTGGTGAACATCTACTACAAACTAGTCGCCCAATAATTAAAAAGTTAAATAAAGTGCTAAGTAAAACAACAAACTAGATAAATGAGCAATGAACAGATGAAACAAATATTTTATCGAAAAAAATTGGAATATATTGTAAAAATGTTAATAAACCTTAGCATGCTGTTAAAAGTAGTGTTCCAAATTGGTTTTTTTGTAACCTTTGCTTATGCTACATCGGCAAGAAGTTATTCTATTTTCATACAATATGGTTATGTAGAAAACAAGTAGCAATTATAGATTTTATTTTGCTTTGAATTATTATTGTTATTACTGTTTTTTAGTCTTCTATGACTGATGCTTACAATTCAAGCAAACATGAACAGTTGTCACTTTGTTGTGATTTGCTAACTTTTAAACCTTATTTTATAGACTGTTTTTTTTCAAAATCACAATTAATTTTTGCCTGAGTACTTACACAAACATGAACATACAGGTATAAACTTCCTAAAATACTAATTCAGGAAACAAGCTCTTTATCTTTTATGTTCTTATCAACTTGAGATTTGTAATTCTTTAGAGGAAAACGCACACACATAAATATTATATATATATATATATATATATATACTCAAGCTGCAAACAGTACTGTTTCGCCCTTTGTGGGTTCATCAGTGCAGCATATATATATATATATATATGTCACGTTTTAATTAATCAGAAATTGTTGATATAATTGCTTAGACCAATTTAAAATTAGAACCACTCAGACATTCAATAATATACTGTTTACTGGAGAATAAATAAATGATGCTGGATAAGTAGTGGATAGCAAGTAATAGCAAGAATTGTTAAATTTAATTAAAAATAGATTCTTTTTAATCACCTGATACTGATGCTATTATTGGATCCTATTTGTCTGGTACTAAAAATGTATGGATGAGTTCACTTATTGAAAAAATAATAAGAGATTTAATTTTCTATTTAAGTCTTAAGACGTACAATTGAAGTAACCTGAGAAAACCAAATTCGTATAACAGTATGACGGTTTAGTTTACTGTATTTAATTTAATTGCAAGTCTAAAGGCAAACAGTACGTTTACCATAGCTTAAATTATTTCAACATAATGCTTATATCAGTTGTCTGTGTTCGAATCCATTTTCATTATTGCTAATGATCCTGAAAGGTTTGATGTTAAACGAGGCAAAAAACAATAAAATCCAGTTAGCAATGAACTGAGAGGTATCATTTCGAAACATAAACATTTTTGAAGTTATTTAGATGATCAAGGAAATTTTATCGACGCTGGTTTAAAGCTGAATAATTTTTGATATGCAGGCAGTTCTTTACTGAAATATGGAATCGAATATTTAGCAATGGTCATTAAATGGCCTTTAAATATAATAAAAATCATAGACCCCACACAGATATTAGACAACTTGACGACTGGAAAATGTAATTTTCTTAGCAATGATGATATATTTTACTACTTGTCATTAGTTTTGGTTCTAGCTTTTGGCATCTGTTTAGCTCTACATATCTTACTATTGCCAAAGACCGCATTCTAATATCTCAAGTCTATGTCTTTGAAACAAAAGTTAAGGTGAGGTTAGCAAAATGTAATTGCAACGAAATATATCTATCACTCAACAAGAGTCTTATCACAACTAAAAGACTATTTCCGGACATAACCACAAAACGCTTTTCTTTTAATTTTTACTATCTAGCTAATAGAGAAGTTGACCAAAAGACAGCACGCAAATGCAATAGAAGCAAGCTCTAGTTTGGTGCTATTATGGAACTACACCTGTAGAGAAAATATGCAAGAATTGATTTGTCAAGGGAATAATTACCAATGGAAATATCAAAATTTGAGTTCAATCAGTGTGGGTGTTAGGAATATTCTTCTGCCTACTTGTTTTTCAAGAAAAAGAAACGCTAACAAAAGAAGATGTTGATGTCAATGACTTGAACTGAAAAATCTAAAATAGAGTAAAGCAGCTTTTGAGGATATTTCTTGTTAAGGAACAGAACGAAAGAATAAATTAGAACAGACAATAATGAAAACGTGTATCTTTTCATACTGTGTTGCTATTAGATGTTACTTACCGGATTGTCCTGATCAATCATTGCTGTTTGCAGTTCTGTAGCACTCAGTCCAGTATCTTTACATAACAAATCCACATCGGTTTTGCAAGGTCTTTCCCTAGACGTATGACCATGCGTTGGCTTCCAAAGTACCAGTCATGAGATTAATTCGTCTTTACTACGGTAGCAATGCCCAGCAAATTTCATTCGTCTTTCTATTATTGTGTCGCTAACTGCCGGAATGTTTGCATACAATTCTGCTAGTGTTGTATTCTCGGTCCAAGATTTTTTGAGAATCGCCCTCAACATCCTAGTGTAGGTATCATCTAGCTTTTTCATTTGATCTTTGAGAAGCGTCCAAGTAGTCGATCCATAAAGTAAAATTGGTTCGACAACGACTCGGAAGAAGTTCCTGTTAAGGTTGTTAGGTAAGGTCGATTTTCAAATACGTGTCAATTTATCAACTGCTTTCCAAGCTTTTGCGATGTGGACATCAATATCCTTAGTTGTAGAAGCGATCTCGCTTCCAAGGTAAGTAAAATTACTCACTTCTTTAAGCGGAATATTGTTTATTGTAGTTGTGAAGCCTGCTTGGTAAAAGTTTATCAGTTCCATCTTTTTGGCATTGATATGGAGTCCGATGATAGAAGCAACTTCCTGCAGCGATTGAAAAAGTATTTCAGCGTTACGAATTTCATCTGCAAATAGCGCCCAGTCATCAGTGTAATCTGCGTCAGTTATCTTGACAGATGGATATCTTCTGTTCCTGGCCTCATAAAGAGTAAAACCTATGTCCTTATAGATGTCAAAGGAAAAGCACAAGACATAATCCAATGGTATTATGAAGAGTAGTGGAGCAAGCGTGTCCCCTTGTAATACCCCTGAAAGTATCTTGAAAATGTGTGTTCCCATCTGGCTACCCACCATAGGCTCAGTATTGTGACAAAACATCATAATTGCAGAAGCCCACCATAGACTCGGTATTGTGATATAACATAATAATTGCAGAAACTATTTTTGTTGGGATTCCATAGGACAGCAGTATGTCCTTCAGCTTTTCACGGTGCACTGAGTCGAATGTCTTAGAGAAATCGACGAATATTAGAGATGCTTTAAGGTTTTTAGCTTTATCTCCCTCCAGAATCCTTCTTTCTGTAAGAACCTGTTCAGTGGTCGATCGATTTGGCCTGAACTGTTTTGGTTTGGCCTAAGAAGTGTTTCGTAGTGTTGTAATCTTTGCTGCGATGCAAGTTAGCGGCATGCCGCTATAATTTTCAGGTAGCAACAGATCACCCTTTTTTGGAAAGGGGAGAATACAACATTTTCGCCAGATATCTATAGGATTCGTGTTGTACACTTCATTGTAAAATCGTAACAATATATCATTGAATTTACCAGTCTTTCAAATTTCATAGGGTATAGTATCAAGTCCAGCTGCTATGTTATTTTTAGTTGAGTTTAGGGCCTTTTCTAGTTCGTCCATGGTGAATGGTCCTTTTGTAATGGTTAGTTTATGCTGATTTACTTTCTGGATAGGTTGGTCATTGATAATTTGTAATTTACCAAGTAGTGTTTCGAAGTGATTTTTACATTTTTGCAGGCTTCTTTCTTGACTTTTGGCTTTCAATTTTTAACTGGTAGATCGTTTTCTACCACTAACGCTTTTTAGGCCTGGTAGAAACAGTATCTACGCTAGTTTTTTCGTGTGCTGATATCAATGCCTCATAAATTTTATTTGTATCAATTGAATTATCCTTCAATGTATCGAACCGATTTAACAGGCTTATGCTATATAGATGTTGAAGGTTGTCATTTTGAGAAAATTCCTTCCAGTCATAGCATGGCGCGTGTGATTTCTTCTTTTTGTTTGCTCTTAGACTCAATCTGACTTTCGCCGATACGATTCGGTGGTCTGTATAAACATCCTCAAATGTGTTGTAACACTGATAATTTTGTAATGGATTAATCCATTTTTTGTTGAAGGCAATATAATCATGGAGATATTTTGCGCCGTTGTGATATGAAAAGGACCATTTCTTATTCGTATTGGGACAGCTCAGGTTATTTTGGATTAAAAACGTTTGAGATAATCACCATTTCTGGTATTTTGTGCATGATAGGTGCATTTATTTTCCTCTTTGGGACCAAGTTGTGCGTTAATGTCAACGAGTATCATCAAGAAATTATGTTTTGGTACTGCACGCACAAGTGATGATAAGTCATCATAGAAATCAGATATTTCCTTTTCTTCGGAAATATTTGTAGGACTGTTGCACGATATCATTGTTAATGTTGGATAACCGCTGAATATCACTATGATTATTCGTAACGAAATCCTCTCGATGCTGGTTAGAGAAGACATGGCTAAAGGGCTTAGCAAGAGGCCTACTTCACCCACTGAGCTATTTGACGAGATTTTCTAGCATGATGATGTTACTAGTGACCAACTTGAAGGTACGTCATGATTTTAGTATGTTGTCATGAGAAAAGCGATGTTCCTGTAAACATATGGCATCAATTTTGTATTCAATGACAGAAGCAATCAATTCAGAAATCTTTGACTCACTGTTTAAGGTGCTCACGTTGAAAGTGGATAGATGAAAGAAAACTTTGGATCTTATTAACGATGTGATTTTCTTTTCATTGTGATTTTCATCAGTAGCATATTTTTCGATAGCCGGGGCCCGACCATGCACCATGGGACGTGCATCTTGGTGAGCCGCGCGACGAGCGATGCGGTTTTAACGTCTGCGGATTTGAATCATGAGTAATCCTTTCTTTCGCAATGATACATTTGGATACGCACGCGACGACTGTATTCAAGGTCAGTGGCTACCTAAGTGAACCAAATGGATCTTGACCGTTGACTAAATATGGAATTTCTTTCCCTAAACATACCGTGAAATTTACGATTTACGTCCGAAATTTCTCTGCTAAACTGCACATCCATCATGCTGCTTCCCATAACTTCGCCACTAACCCGGGTCTGGCAGCTACCAGATGCTATGCCTTGCTGAAGGGCAACCCGTGATTTTGTCCGCGACTGCTTATTTCCATATTCGCAGCTAACTTCTATATCTAGAGGCCGTTCCTCCATCCGCAACCTGGGGACCTGGTGGATGAGTGTTGTCTTCACCACACCACAAAAAGATCTTAATACAGAAAATGTATCTTCAATTTTCTTCTTACTTAAACGTTTTACCAATTTATTTAGAATTATGCCGAACTCACCATACTTTTTAAAAATATCAGGTAATTTTTGGGGGGAGGTTATTCACTTTCAAAATAGGCTATATGGAGGAGGTGGTTCGAAGAAGACCAAATTTTGAGAGTACATGATTATTGAATTATCTTTTAGATTTTTTGGCAAGTCTAAAATTATTACAAGACATCACTTTATGCAAAATATCTTTAATAAGAAATCAAATACTACACTGGAAGTGTTTTGACTAATTATCTGCCAACAGGCCTATTGTCAGACAGAAAAAGCAGGGACGCGGTTCCTTCTGGAATGCTCTTGGTTTTTCAACCGACATACATCTAATATTGATCTTTTCCTCGCTATATCTACACCCTAATGGTCCAAGCACATTTACTTTTATATTCCCTTATCAGCTAAAATACGTTTTGCTATTTGAAATGCTATTTATGAGAATATATTTTTTTTATTACTGCCTAAATGTCAGAGAAAAAAATAGACTTCGTCTATAAAGTCTTTGACACCTACACACACACACACACACACACACACACACACACACAAATTATTGAGGTAGGAAATGCTATTTTAAGTGACATGTAGTTCAAAGTTAAGAACCATTTAGGTTAAGTCACAAAGTGTGTAGAAATATAAAGACAAATACGCACAGAACAGAATGTGCCACACAACTTTTGACAAATTAGGTGTGAAGGTGTTTGCTAACTTTTTAGTGGTCTCATGCCTTCAGAGTTGAAAATCGTCTAAAAGATATTGTTGTAGTTGTGAAATAATTATCGAATTTCATTTGTAATTACTTAAATTTCCAAAAACGGCAAACGTTTAGAGTTTTGGAACATACCGAGATTCACCTTTTTAATTTGACTTCTATGGCTGGCATCGTTACTGCTGCCTGCAGAATATTTTTCATTGAGGTGATTTATAAAAGATGCAAGTGCCAACTTTAATGTCATATCCAAAGACAGCAGCCCTAAATTAGGATAACTCTCGTTTCGACAACTAAAGACTGATCTGGCATCTTCAACTGGTCTAGGAAAAATACCAAGCTTACAGACCGTTGGGAAAGAGTCTTCGCATAAAAGTGAAGCTAACGAGCCCAATGTTAGGGAACATAACTCCAATAAAAGTGTCCTCCACTGTCAGGGCAAAACCATCAATGATGTCCCATTTACAACTTTATTTATAAGCGTACAATGTCTCAGACATGCATAAGAATTCTTGAATTTTCAATACAGCAAAGCCCTGCCTACTGCTTTTGCTTTCGGTGATAAAGTTACTGAGAAAGTGTTCCTTGTTTCGAGGTTTGGTATCTGGTTCCTTTCTCCAATTCATTTTGAATTTATACTTTCTTAGGAAGAGCTGAGATATATCCGTAAATCAATCCTTCAAAATGGTAATTTAATCAGAGTTTTAACTTTTTCTTCATATACTACACTTATATCACTTTTTGTGTTAACTCAAATATGATTGGATTTTCTGGAAATGGGAGTGAATGGTTGGATTTAGCAGCTATTATAAGATCTTGAATGAAATATAAAAGACATTGTAATAAAATAATGACATAGTGACAAATTAACAATTGAACAATAGGTTTCTGTGTTTATCCGTGCTTAATTAAGTATATTTAGGATAAAAAAACTATCAGTCTTGTTTTACATAAAGCTGAGGGATAAGCAATTTAAACAATAATATAAAAGCCATTGTAACAGTGAAGCATGTATGACAGTTAAAATAGTTTTGAGTAGAATTTATTTACTAAACACTTTTGAAAGAAGGTTAGAAAGAGGCTCAAAAAGAGAACTAAAAGTGTTTCCTACGAAAACTGTGACTAGAAATACCAGTGTCAAACATTCAGACCAATCCAGTGTGGAATTTGACATTCGTGATATTTGTTGGACTAATCTGTGACCTAAAATAAATTCTATGGTGTGCTACTTTCTTAAGCTTAGTTAAGTTGAAAGTTTTACCATCCTAGTTCTCTTGGTGTTGGACATTTTCATACCGGCAGTCCTGTAAACGGACCCATTTGCATTAAGCTTTGGATTGTGGTTTGTACATGCTGTCAAGCCAAATTTACATGCACCGTGGCCTTAATTTTTTCGCTAGCTCATGCTTCTACTAACTTTCATGTCCTTTGAAAAAAGTTAAAAAGTTGGCTGGCTCTTTATCTTGAGAGCCTTAAAAATGTTAGGCATTTTTTTCTGCTTCACAGCAAATTGATCACCCTTGAATATACCAACACCATGTAGTATATTAACTACATACTAGATGACAGTAGTTTGATTGACATATATTTACTTAGTGATTATTCTAATAAGATCTCTTAGCGTCATGTACATAGTTGTTGTTGTTGTTGTGTAATGAACATGTACAGAGCGTACGAATAAAGTTCTTGAGTAAATCAAACCGAGCTGGTTATCTGTTATATAAGCGACGAGAATATGGCGAAAAGTTTACCCGTGCCAGTTCTACACGAAGGGGGAGACGTAGATGCATAGTTAGAGCGATTGGAATGCTACATGGACACAGTTGGAACTCATAAAGACAACGGAGTTGGATTGTTGCTATGCGGACTCTTCAGTTCGCAATACGAAGTTCTGCGTGATTTGGTGACTCCAGATCTTCCAAAGTCTCAGACCTTTGAATTCTTGACAGCCAAGCTTCGATCACATTATGGAAAACCTAGGAATGTTAGGATGGATAGGGCCAAATTTCGTTCACTTAAGAGAGAGCCCGGTGAACGTATTTGCAGTTATGAAGTACGACTGCGAAGTAGCATTCGATATTGTGATTTTACTGGATCTGTTTTGGAAGAAAATCTAGTAGAACAGTTCATACAGGGTATAAATGACGACGAAATAGCAAAGAGGCTTCTGGAGAGAGATGATATACATGCTTTACAGCACGCTGTAACTATAGCCGAAACAGCAAAGTTGATTAGAGTTGGTTCAACGAGCGTTGCGACAGAACACCGCGATGGAGGAATTTCTAGAGTTTATGGCAAGAAAACGTCCAAAGAAGTGTGTTTTAGTTGTTTAAAGCCAGGGCACAAGGCTAACGAGAAAACCAAGTACCGAGCTGTTAACAAGACGTGCTATAGTTGTGGAAAAATGGGACATTTTTCAGGTTCAAGATTTTGTACAAACAAGACAAACAAGACGCGACCGCCGCAAATACAACGCCGTGATGACAAGGCCAGGTACCAAAGAAAGGGACTACAAGGTCAAATCGAAGAGAATGAAGACAAAGAACCCGATATATTGTTCTTGGGTGCAATCTGTTTTGGAAAAGACGAAACTCAAAGATGCACTGCAACGATCGGTGGTAAGAGAGTTTCATTTATTGTTGATTCTGGTGCTGTGGCTAATATCGTTTCGCGCGATATTTACAGTGCTATTAAGGATAAAGTTATTCTGAGGAAACAATAAAAAACACTGTATGCTTTTGGACAATCTAAGTCTTTAGATATATTAGGTGAATTTAGTGCTAATGTATGTGTAAACAATAAGGTTGTTAATGTTGTAGTTTTTGTTTTCAACGGGAAAGCCAATAATCTAATGTCAGCTAGTACGTCTAAAAAATTGCAATTATTACAAATTAATTCCGTGATTTCTGAGGGAAATTTAGAAACAGAAGTTAAGTCCAAGTACCCAGAGTGTTTTAAAGGGGTGGGTAAGCTTAAGGGGCATCAAATTAAGCTTCACATTGATCCAAACTGTGAACCCGTTGCGCAGCCAGTTAGGAGAGTTCCATTTGGTTTAAGAGATAAGGTTACAGATTTGCTAGACAAGTTAGTTAAGGTGCATATTATAGAGCCAGTAGAGGGTGTAGGTTCAACGTAGGTGAATCCTATATTAGCAGTTCCGAAGTCTAAAGATGAGGTACGCAAATGTTTAGACATGAGGCAGGCTAACAGGCAATTATTAGAGAAAGATACCCGATTCCGACAGTACAGGAAATGTTGTCCGAGCTTAAAGGCTCTACAGTGTTTTCTAAGTTAGATCTTAGACAGGGATTTTTTCAGTGTGAATTGACTCCAGATTCCAGAGATATCACTACCTTTGTTACCCATGAAGGTTTGTATAGAATGAAACGACTGACTATGGGAGTAACGAGTGCGCCTGAGTGTTTTAAATTTACCATTCAGAAAGTGTTCAATGGTATGACAGGTGTATTAAATATGGCTAATGATATTGTAGTTTTTGGAAAAGATCAACAAGAACACAGGGAGAGACTTCTGAAGACCATGGAGAGACTTTTGTCGTGTGGTCTGACTTTAAACAAAGACAAGTGTAAGTTTGGTGTCTCGTCGATTAAGTTTCTTGGTCATATTATCTCAGCTGATGGAGTATCTGCCGATCCTGGTAAGCTCGAATCTATTGTCAACGCTAGAGCCCCGAAAGATGTTGTAGAGTTAAGATGTTTTCTTGGTTTAGTTCAGTACGTAGGTAGATGTGTACCAGATTTAGCTACCATAGCTGTACCTCTTAGGGAACTGTGTAAGAAAAATGTTGAGTTTGAATAGCAGGAAGAACAAGATACAAGTTTTCAGGCAATTCAGAAGTTGATGAGTTCATGTGAGACCTTAGCGTATGTTGACAGGGAGGCCCCGATAACATTAGTTGCAGACGCTAGTCCGGTAGGATTAGGAGCAGTGTTATTGCAAAGACAAGAAGGAGTAGATAAGGTCATAGCATATGAACACAGACGCTTATCAGACGAAGAGACACGTTATTCACAGACTGAACGTGAGGCACTTAGCTTAGTGTGGGCTTGTGAGCATTTTAAGATGTATTTGTTAGGTAGCAAGTTTCGTGCAATAACTGATCACAAACCATTGATGCACATATTCAACAATGCAAGAGCCACACCGACTCCTAGACTAGAACGATGGAGTTTAAGGCTTCAACCATATGATTTAGATTTAGTCTACCAACCAGGAGAATCGAATATTGCAGATCCAATGCCAAGATTATGCAACAAAGAGAAGCAATCAGACAAAAACCTTGACGATAGTGGTGGGTATATAATGATGATTGGCGAGGATGTTGTACCAAAAGCAATGTCATGGGACATGATCAAGGAGAGTCCACAATACTGTGCAGAAGTTACAGTTGTGTTAGATGCCATTAGAACAGGAAATTGGGATAAATGTTCAGTTAGTGTCAAGTCAGTAAAGATGGAGTAGTATTGAGAGGAAACCGCATTTTCATTCCAGTTAAATTACGTGAGGATGTAATTCAGTTAGCCCACGAAGGTCATCAAGGCATT
>RDPX01000110.1:1270982-1283039 GCA_003991215.1 Morbakka virulenta | reverse complement strand
CTATAGTATCAACTAAGATGCCAGATGGTCCTTGGCAATTTTGAAGTACAGATTTGTTAGGTCCATTACCCGATGAGTAATGGACCTAACAAATATCATCGTAGTTATAGATTATTATAGTAGATTCTTTGAGGCAGGATTATTAAGGTCAACAAAGGCAGAGAAGATAGTCGAGTTTTTAGACACAATTTTTTCGCGTTATGGAAACCCGCAGACTTTAAGGTCGGACAACGGGCTTCAATTTGTTTCTGAAGTTTTCCAGCAGTATCTGAAGTCCAATGGCATTAAGTAGTTATCGACAACACCCTTGTGACCGCAGGCAAATGGTCTAGTGGAAAGAGAAAACAGGTCTTTCCTCAAAGTATTGAAAGTGGCTTGTTTAGAGTAGAAAGACACGTCTACTGAATTCAGAAAGTTTCTTGTTGCATATAGGTCAATACCTCATTCTACAACTGGTTTCACTCCATTTTCACTTATGTTTGGCCATGAAATGAGAACCAAGATACCACAGCTAGATTTTTCTGTCGACAGTGCAACAGTCGCGCAAGATAATGATGCAAAGCGCAAGCTTATGGTAAAGGATTACGCTGACAGAAGATCTCAAGAAAGAAAGTTGGAAGTTGGAGATACAGTTGTACTTAAGAACGAGCAGAAGACAAAATTAGAGCCAGATTTCAAGCCAGACGAATATACAATTACTGGTTTAGCAGGTTCAGACATGACATGTACTAATGAAGAAGGCAAGATAGTTAGAAGAAATATAACGTGTGCTAAGAAAGTAGTATTATCAGAGAAGCAAACAGGAAGGTTAGAAGGTCAGACAGAACTAGTTGGTGAGCCAGTGTCAGGTTAAAAAAGGAGTTCACGAGTGAGACAGAGTCCTCTTAGGTTTAAAGATAATGACATGAAGTGACAGTGCGCTGGGTCACTGTTTGCTGTTTTTCTATGGGTTAAACTTTGATTATTTTGTTTGATTTTAGTTTCATGATTGAATTAAGAGAATAAATAACAACATTGTAACAATTATATTATGTAATTTTATTTAGGAATGTTAACATTTATTTGTTAAATATATATATATATATCACTGTAATTTTTGATTTTAAGTATTTTACCATTTTTTTAAAAATAAGGAGGAATGTAGTATATTAACTACATACTAGATGACAGTAGTTTGATTGACATATATTTACTTAGTGATTATTGTAATAAGATCTCTTAGCATCATGCACATGGCTAGTTATTGTTGTTGTGTAATGAACATGTACAGAGCGTACGAATAAAGTTCTTGAGTAAATCAAACCGAGTTGGTTATCTGTTACAGACCAGTTATTTTTTCGTCTTTTTTGTACAGGTTCATTTCAAGGTTACACTTCGATTAGTACCACTCCTTTGCTATAAGAAAGAAATATCTTTCCAGCAATGTCAAAGCATACAAGGTAAGAGATTTAGTGCTTTGGACGACCTACCTAGCATATGATAGATTGTCAAAAACATTTTATTTGGCTATAGTAGAGTAGTATCCATTCGAAACTGTCGTTTTAAATTATCACCTGACCAGTTCCTCTGACTTTATCCATGTGTGAACACTTTGCACAGAAAAATTAAATCCAAGCTGAGGAGTTTGTTTTTGCACTAAATGTTTTTCTTAGACTTTTATATTCCTTAAAAATCTTACATGTTACTTGAAGTACTGCTTAAGTGTTGTTTAACTCAGGATTTAAACCCCTTAACCAAAATATCTCATTGATTATTGATAGTGACTTTTATAATGGATATAAGTTTGAAGTAGGAGCTTGTTTTATGGAAGACAAATAAACTACACGCTATGTAAAAGCAATAAATAAATTGTCAAAAGCTATAAAATCATTAATTTTCATGAAAACGCATGTGGCCCATCGGTTGAGCATTATACCTATCTAACAATTGCTGTGAAGTTAGATTTTTCTTTTGTATAAAGATATGATAACTTTTTTCATTATTTCAAGCAAGAAAGCTATGTTTTCAAAAAAACATACGAAAAAGAAAAAACAAATAACAGAAACATTCTGTCCTCGCCTAACTGGTTAATTCTAGACACGTTATCTAAAGGAAATTGTTCAGACCTACTAGAGCAATGGAAATGCAGTATTGACCTACTTTATTTGTTAAAGAGAGAAAATAGGAAGTGATGAAAAAGAAAAGGAAGAAACAAACCTTCAATATGGATAAATTAGATAAGTATAATAAAAAAATTAAACTTATCTAATAAACCTTTAACAAATTCCACATAAACACTTGTTGGTTCTTGGTTCTTCTACGCTGATTTATAGTAATCCTTTGGTCAAAGTATTCAATAAAATGTAATATTTGTAGGTTACTTATACTGTAACTATTTTGAACTGAAAATATATAAATAGAGAAAAACAGTTGAAGAGATAAGGGCAAAGTTAGGTTTAAAAATTCGTATGGTATGATTGAAATCTAAGTTTTCTTTTGTCCTTTTACGTTTTTTAGATTTTTCTTCTATTTTTTACCTTGACAGTATAATATTTATTCTAAAAGAAGGAAATTTAGGTTCTTTGTCTTAAAAATAAAAATACTGATATTTATTTTAATTTTATTATTTACCTTCACAATATGTCTTTGGAATTTATTGAAAACCACGGTTAAAAATGTATAAAAGTCAAAACGTATGGAAAAAAAATTAATTAGAACCACTTTTATTGCCTAATGAAGCAAATTGTCGTAATTTCTTCAAAAATTTAAATATTCTGAGTCAAATCCAAGAACTCAAAGTTAATTTCGTTGAGAAAAGATACAGGCCTCGTGCTGGTAGGTTATGTATGCAATCAATACTGAAACACTCAGGGCCTAAGGTTTTCTAGCAACTTGTAATCTCGTGATTAACAAAACTATCTTTCCTTATGAACATATTGCATAAAAGCCGCATAACTAAGCTTGTTTACACTTTTATCATTGATTCCTTAGTGCCAACAAGGGCAACACTGTCAGAGGGCTGCCTTAAACGTCAAAAAGTGTTGCTACACCCCTGCTGACACGATGAGCTACAAAGAACTATACTAGTAAAACATGGATGGTTTGGATTTATAAAGTAAACCACTATTACACTTTAAATTTCTATTTTTCCTATTTAAGCTTAAATGTCTCATCACCCCTAGGCATACTCTTAAGAAAAAAGGATGGAATTATCATTCGCTACGTAGGTGGATTAAAAAATCATTGAATTTGCCCTGCTATTGTTTCAGACCTTAGAAACTAGATTAATATGCAGCAAGCAATGCCTTATAATTTGAAGTGATAATGTAGCCATCATGCACACCATGCCAATACAGATTTTACAGCAATTTGATGAAAGCTGCCATATTTCTCTGTTTGCTGAATGTATTTACAAGGTGGCTTAGGCTCTTCAAATTTTGAGCCAGGTTCCTAATCTGCAGCTGCCTTTACTCTGCATTGTCTCATATATTACATCTAGTAGGATTAAAAACACTCACCAAAGTCTTCTGTGGTCGCCCTTTTCCTTAGTTACATATTACTTCGTCCTAAGACCAGGCTGATCCGTTTTATAGAATTTGGTTGAATTCATTGGAGACAAAATATGATAGGCTAATAGAGAATTAAAGAATAAACACTTCTTCATCGAACAAATCTTCAATTCATAAAAAACTGTAATAAGGTTCAATATGATAATTTAATTATTGCAGTCTTCATATTGTCGGGTAATCTAATTGCTAGCTGGGATCCTGAGTGGCTCAACGAAAAATCAATTATATGACTAATCCGCAGTATTATCTCTCTAGGGGGTCTTTCAAAATATCGTTAATTTTTAATTCAGCCTTTTCCCTTATAGTTCTCTTGGTACAAAGGTTTTCATCTATCCTAATATTTTCTTTTGAGATTAAACTGGATAATAAAAAGCAAACAAATAGGGCTTTTTGATAAGTTTATTGGGAAAGATTTATTCGATCTTCTTAGGACACTGATGCAATGATTAAAATCAGTAAGTAATTTTGCACATTTTTATCAAGTTTGGTCAATAGTTGTGGCTACGAAATATTTCTCAGAGTAAGGTTCTTGTCTCAGATTTTATCCAGAGCTCATTATTGATTAACGACAACGTTAACTGTTCAACAAAATGGCTAAATCGTCAACCATGGCAATTCGATGGGTTTTTAATATTGCAAAATACTTTTTGTGGTGTCGAATACTTCACACCACTGATCAACTTATGCGATTGGGTTTTACCAAGTGACATTTAAAAATAAAAATGATCCACAGGCGTTGTATTGATGAGCTATCTTCTTTATGTCTTTTTAATTATCATTTTCAGTATCTAATTAACCCTTATAAAATGTATCTCCTTGTAATCTCATAATATGTTTCCCCTACATTACGAGGTTTTTTTTAATTTACCAAGCACAAAGCTAGCAACATAACATATCTATATATAGTCTCAGCCTTTACTTATGACTTCCCTATTCTCATTTTTCAATCATAAAAACCTAAAAGGACATAATAATTAAGGGATATGAATAGCCTCATTACCTATTAGACAGAAAAGCTTATTTTTTGTGGGTATAGCAGCTGTGGAAAGGGAATGTACCTAGAGAACCTGTTAAAAATATATAATTAATTGCGAGGGACTAGGTCGGGAGGGAAAGTTACTTCAGCGAAAGCAGTTATTCCTCCCCATGCACTAATCTTTAGTCATCCCCCAAAACGAACGAATTTTGTACGATCCACAGTAAAATATTTATTTTTTATTTTTTAAACAAAATTCATAAATAATTTTCAAAAGTTCATCATCAACTTTAATGTATGTAACTTTAGTGTATCTGTTTGTATTACGCTATCCATTCATCCAATAATCCTTTGGTTTATCTATATACCCATTAGATATCCATCAAATGACAGTCTACATATCACAAAACCTATTTGCAGGTTTATTTGTACTTATAGACAATTATTTCCTAGTTAAGGTAAAGTAAAGGATTGATTAATTAACAAACCAATGTTTGATAAGAAAGTAATAAACACTTAGAATAAATTATATTTGGGGTACTAAATGCAATCCAAATTTCCATCCTAAATATAAATTTACGTTTCACTAATATCTTCTCGATTGTTCATTTATTTTCGTTGAAAGTAAACTACTTTCAGTCACTTCTTTCAGTCCGTGCAAGTGCCCATTTGCAGCTCTTTCACCGGTAACGTTTTATTCTTTGGGGATGGTTTATTAGTCAGTCCTAGCTTGTCTCTGGCCATCATGTGTGTGTTATTTTTTTAAAAGAATTAGATTAACAAGGAGGTAGAATGTTTATTTAGTAACTTTATTGCCAGAGGATAAATTCTATTCCATCTAATTTGTTGCTTTAGTGTATATTTGACATTTACTTTTTAAAAATGACAAAAAAGTACTTTTCTGTTTATTAATTTTGGGGGTAAAAGAGGCGAAGGTTTGGTCATATATACTAACGTTAATAAAAATAGAATTTACTAGTCTGTTACCAGTGGCAACAAAAACTACCCAGAAAAATATTTAAACTAACTTTATCTAAAAAAAATGAAGTTAATATTGTCTTTAAATGACAATTTCCAGCAGACACACTTTCATCAGGCTGCAAGGATCTTCTTTCTATACTACTTTCTGCAAATTCATACTCAATTGTCTGACTATGTAGATGATGATATGAAGGATTCCTAAAACTGCAGGATACTTTTGATGAAACATCAAAGAAATATATCAATGTGGTACAAGAAAACTGGAATAAAAAAGTCAGGGAGGATGTATACACCAATTGGAAGAACACCCTACTTCAAGAGATAGGCTAATGGACGTTTATCTCTTGCAGTTTTAAGCTACAAAACCTTTTGGACATGAAGTGTTTGGAAATTGATAGGTCGGTCAAGATACAGAAAATGACTATCAGTGTGATCATAGTTTGAAAAAGAAACTCTTTAAAAATTGTAATTACTGACAAAATGTGTAGTATTCCGATGGTAGCTTTCGGGGGCTCTCATGATTTGCTGCTTATTTTGTTTTACTTGTATAATTAGATTACCAAACGCAAAATCACCAGGCTAAGATACAAATTTTAGGAAAGAAAACTTCCTTTTTGTGGCAAAAATTCTCAAATAACCTTTAGATTGAAACTTTTTACCTCTTTTTATCGTAGATGTTGAAGATGTGGATGTGGACAATCAAGACTCTTGGCTTCAACAAACCAGTTACAAGACAGGCAATGAAGTAATTCAAAACTATCGTTATTTAAGAACACTCTTGGACACTACTTCAAGAGATAGGCTATTGGATGTTTATCTCTTGCAGTTTTAAGCTACAAAACCTTTTAGACATGAAGTTTTTGGAAATTGATAGGTTGGTCAAAATACAGAAAATGACTATCAGTGTGATCATAGTTTGAAAAAGAAACTCTTTAAAAATTGTAATTACTGACAAAATGTGTAGTATTCCGATGGTAGATTTCGGGGGCTCTCATGATTTGCTGCTTATTTTGTTTTACTTATATAATTAGATTACCAAACGCAAAATCACCAGGCTAAGATACAAATTTTAGGAAAGAAAACTTCCTTTTTGTGGCAAAAATTCCCAAATAACCTTTAGATTGAAACTTTTTACCTCTTTTTATCGTAGATGTTGAAGATGTGGATGTGGACAATCAAGACTCTTGGCTTCAACAAACCAGTTACAAGACAGGCAATGAAGTAATTCAAAAATATCGTTTTTAGAAGAATCTCTGTCACTGTTGAGAGTGCACAAAAATGGCAAACAAAAAGTGCCCAAACTTATGAGTGTCAAAAAGAAGACCTGAGAAAGCAAAGCAAAACAAGATTGGATCAAAATCCACCTAATGACCTTAGCCACAACTTTAAGACAAAAAAACAAGCAGAAAATTCACCAAACATTGCAACTGCTGTACAAATAAGATACACTAGAATTCAGAGCAAATATAAAACGACAGCCGCTAAATGGGTGGAAATCCACGTGTCCTGGGCTGCGCATCAAATAGAGGAAAATGGTCACCTGTTAGTCCTACTGAGAAAATTTAAAGCTCGTTTGAGATCCCTAAAGAAAAGAAAGGTAATGTATATAAAAATATAAAGAAAGAACAAAAGAGAGGAAGCTAACATCCTCACACGAATCTGAAACTGATCAGGAAATCCAGTGAACTGTCTATGACTTAAAACCGATCTCTGTTTGTTGATTTTTGTAAACAAGGTAATCTTCAGGGACGTTCTGGTTTTTGTCAGGTTTTTGGTGATAACACCTAAGCTTTGCAACAGTGAGGTTAAGACCTTGTATTCCAACGGAACTTTAAGATCTACCGTGTCAAAGAAACCCATTTACAAGAGCTTATTCCAACGTCAGTTATCAATGTAAGCGGGAGCGTTTTGAGAGATCTGACCAAGGAAATAAAGGTGGAGTTGACGTATAACTTAAACAACACATTAAATATATACGCCGAAATAACCTAGACGATGAAAACATTGAAGGTGTCCGAATTGAAATTAACCAAACAAACTCTAAACGTTGTGTCCTTGGCATAGTCTACGGACTTCCTGATAACTCGATTCATGTCAGTAGAAAATTATGAAACAAACGTTTTGAATATTATTAACAGTCGCTAAAATTACACCAAATTTCAAAAGTGGTTCAAAACACGTATTTTATAGTTCTCCATCCAATTCAGTTTCTCGATATGTGCAAAAGTATTTGAACAATGCATTTACTTACAAATAATGAATCATTTAGATACACACAAGCTTTTTCTCGGAAGATCAACATGATTTCTGTAGCAAGAGAAGTACAGTAGTTGATGCAGCCATCTGCACTGATACAATTAATAGAAATAAGAATACCGGTGTGCTAATGGGTGCCGTGTTTATCGACCTCAGCAAGGCATTCACTACCTTGAGCCACAGCCAGATCTCAACCACCTCAATCTTGAAAACTATAGTGTACTTGACGTAGAAAGAGACCTTTCCATAAACTATCGGTTCAACAGAACCCAAAAACTCAACTTTCAAAGCTTAATTTCAAATGCAGAACGTGTTACATGCGGCATACCACAAGGGTCTATAATATTCCCCCTTCTATTTATTCTATGTTTCGATGGTGTGACCGATGTACTTATAGACTGTAAAATCAAAATGTAGGCAAATGAAACTGTTATATTTACATCCGAAAAGAACATTGACGAAAGTTCAAGAAACCACCACAGAGGACAGAAAATGAGTTGTGGACTGAATTGACAAAACGAAAATTTATTTTAAGCTGTTGGGAAATAACACACAAAATAAAACAAACATATTCACCTATTACAAGTTAGATTAGAATCCAGGAAGAAAAATATCCACGTTTAAGGTGTGATATGTTTTAATGAACTGTGATAGGTTTTAATGAAAAATGTTTGTATAGAACCCAATTCGATACACACATTTTTCACTTCTGTATTATTGAAACTACTTTTTGTCTACTACTATTTACCTTCCTTTTTTTAGTGATATGTTTGTACAACGATAGTGCTATGAAAATTATTAATGAGATATACTCTTATCAAAGGTATGAGTCACTTTGATGGGAAGGATTACATGTTATTTGGTTGTTTACTTTAGATGTTTTTATAAAAAAACACAGACGCCTGATGGAAGGGGGATTTTAGTCATACCAATGGGTTTATAATCCCACCGAAATAATGTTGATGTCTATCAGAATGAAAAATTATAATCAAATTAAAATAAAATCTAAAACATTTTTAAAAACAAACACATAAGGCTACAGTTACATTAAAATATCCACATTAAATAGACTTCCTAGTTAAGTACCTTCCCTGAAAGGTTATTAGACTTCTGCCTTCTCATAAATATTGTAAAAAATATAATTAAAAATAGACTCGCTACATTTATCTTATTTTGACTAGTTAACTTGAAATATTTGCTTTTTTATTTCAAGTTGATCTTCTCTAGTAGTGGATTCAACTTGCATGCGAATGTCGAGCATCACCTTTACTAGTGTTGCCTGATAGAGAAAATGTTTTAAAGCATTTTTTTACTATATTATATCCACCTATTCCAATTTACATCTGCTTTATCATTCCATTCCATGTTTATGTGAGTGAGAATCAAAATTATTCTTTCAGCTATAGTTAATTGTTTAAACACTTTTTATGTATTTTAGCACAGACAATATTTGTTATAAGCTTTAAGACTAAACTAAACGACACTTTTTTCAGCATGTAAATTTCGAGCTAATATCAAAATACTATTGACTATGAAATCTCCAAGAGGTCTATTCTATTTTCAATCAAAGGCAAAATATCCTTTATGATGAGAAACAGATCATATCGATTCTATTGTACGTTCTATTTCTAATAGAAAAACATCGAAAAGCTTTCTTGCTTTTCTTTGGCAGCCCAATTATTGAGCTAGACCCCTTACAAACAATCAAGCAAATAGATATTAATGATTAAATTATATACCTACTTCGCGCAAAGGATGAGATTATTAGAAGGATGATTGTTTCTTGACTGTATTTTTCAATGTCTCGAAATTGACTACATGACATGTAATAAAGTAAATAGGGTTCTTAAATATGACCTATAAGTGCATCATACTAAAAACTAAGATGCAAAAATTTTGAAAAAAACTAATAAACCAGAAGAAGAGTATTCCAAAATGCTATACAACACATGATACGTGAAACAACAAACATCAATGAAGTATACATATAAAATAGGAAGATATAATGCCTTAAATTATTATTTACCCTCGTAGTTTTGCCTTTCCTTTAAATGTAAAAGACGAGATATCAAAACTTATATTAAGTAATAATTTTGTATCTTCTTTTGTTCCTTATGATTCCTACTGTAAGTAGCTGTCAAAGAAGATCAACTCTTTCTACTTCATCCTACCTTTATATCTTTTATCTCTCACTTATCTAAGTTTATTTTTTCTAATCTATTTCATTTTCATGGTTATCATCCTTCTTCGTTTTTTAGTTCTTCTCTCGATATGACTTTACTACCAAAATATCGCTCCCCTATTGTCACATAAGAAATTCTTATACATTTAATTTCTGGAATGCGATTCTTTTCTAATTTACCTAACTTTTCTTAGATCACAGGAAACTCGAAAAACACTGAGGTCTATCATCTTCACCTCACATTCTTGATTCTATTTGTTTTTCATGGTAGATCACGCTAACGTCGTACAAATTTAACTTTTCACTCTTGCTGGTGATTTTACCCGTTAAAAAACTTTTTAAGATCTTTCATCTACTATATCCTGACAGCATTATCACCGTATTTGTTTGGTCACATTTGTTGTTGATTTACGGTGTTGATTCATACCCTATTTTCTTCCTTCCTTGCCTTGTAGATATTCTTTTTCATAGCCACTTTCACACATAATCTTATTATTGGTCTAACACAGACTAACTATTCTTCTTGAACCACCAAATGCTTTTCTTTCTATCCAAAGGGTGAAGGTTCCTTGCTTTTAATACAGAGCATCGACAAACATTTTTCTCCATAGTTTTTCCATCCTGATCTCATTTGTCAATCTGTTTATACCTACAATAGCAAAGAAGACTGCTAAATCTGATCCTTAGTAAAATTCTGTATCTATATTATACCTATTTGCCGTTCCTACTTCATTTATACTACTTTTTGCCATCACCATGCACACCTTGTAAAACCTTCATGTGCTTATTAGCCATTCCTGTTATTTTCATGCAATTTTATAGTTTCCCTTCGGGTACCCTATTGTGGGTCCTTCCAATCTACAAGTTTGCAGTGCAGGCCATTTGGGACATTTTGGTATGTCACCTGTCTCAGACCGAACAAGGCAACAACGGTGCTTCTTTCACGCATAAATTCATATTGTTATTTACTGGTAGTGACTTCCTGTATCAAGCCAAATCTATCACCCTTTCTATCAAATTAATGCTTGGTTCATTAATCTGATAGGCCGTAATTTTTACAATTATAAGCGTCACCCATAATCCCAGTTATGGCATCTTTTCCAAGTTCAAGAGTACTCTTAAAATTTTTTTGAAGTAGTATTCCTCCATTATCAAATGCTTCTGTACATCCATATTTTTTCGCATAGTATTTCGCCAGACTGTTTTCAAACATTTTTTATTCTTTAATTTATTTATCATGATGTTATTTATCAAACAAAAATAAAAGCTATGAAGACAGAGACTTTTGTCTATTATCCTTGGGGGAATTTGTTAACTTATTTGTTTCTACTAGAGGTATGGTGCTGAAAATTGAACTGAGTTTTAAATAACTTAGATAGTCAATTGATCCATAATAATGATAAAATTGTGTTATGTTATCAGTACAACACATTACCTTTTCCATATCATTGCATTTCGCCTGTTTTCCAATATTGGATTATTTTCAGCACTATCTTAAGGACAGATAAAGAAAAATTTCTAGGATAAAAGAAATAAAACCTTGTGCACTAAGTAGACTTACATAAATCCCACAAATAATGAAACTGACAATTAAAGAGCTATGCAGAATTAAGGCAGAAGTGTGATCCAAGATAATTCAGAAACTAGGAATTTCTTCCTGTCTTGAAAAAAATCCCAGTTTCCAAGTATCTTTCCCCGCGAAAATGCCTGGTATTTCATTTGAAGTAGACGTGACCTAGAAAAATTAACAGATATTAGTGGGTAATTAAGTTTCTTTGATATTTCTTATCAATGTTGTTGGAAACTTAGAAATAATATATCTAGAAATCAAAATATTTAGATTGAAGAAGAGAAAGAACATTTAGAGAAATATGCATTCATTGAACAGGGGTCAAACTAGTATCTATAATTTTAATAGCCACGTGTATGCCCAGTAGTGGATAACTAAGTGGACTAATTAGCTTTTTTGTTTTCCTTCACTCATCGTTCAGTAGCAAAATACAAAATGCACCAGTTGAATATTAATAAATATATGGAAATCAAATGATAAGTGGTTACCTTAAATTGCTTTTAATGTTTCACCCAGAATTTCTTCCGTTTTTCTAACATGAAGG
>RDPX01000110.1:1255357-1267741 GCA_003991215.1 Morbakka virulenta | reverse complement strand
TTTCTAACATGAAGGAAATCACTGAGCTTTGTGAACATTACATTTGTTTTTAACAATAAGTATATGGAAATCAAAGGATAAGTGGTTACCTTAAATTGCTTTTAATGTTTTACCCAGAATTTTTTCCGTTTTTCTAACATAAAGGAAATTACTGAGCTTTGTGAACATTACATTTGTTTTTTACAATAAATATATGGAAATCAAATGATAAGTGGTTACCTTAAATTGCTTTCAATGTTTCACCCTGAATTTTTCCGTTTTTCTAACATGAAGGAAATTACTGAGCTTTGTGAACATTACATTTGTTTTTTACAATCTTACTTTACTCGGTATATTAAAAATAGAAAGGCATTTGCATATTTTCGGCCAAGGATTCTTTTTAATTTTTTAATGATATTATTTGATATACTCACGGAAAACAGGTAAAAAGGTGACTTATTCCACATTAACCATACATTGACCTGGTATTCTAGAGAGATTGCTTGTGCAACAAGTGACAGTGTGAATAAATGTAAATAAGTATTTTATTTTGGATGAATTTTTTAAAAGTGTGATGTGTGCATCCTAATCTTTGATCTTTATGGTTGTAACACTTGATTATTTCTGTGATATAATGTTATCATAGGAGTCGACCAACTTAACTTTATTTGCTAATAAAAATGCAAAACGTCTACAGATTAAATGTGGAAGTTTCTAAGCCATAATCACGAGGAAGTGTTAATAACTACGAATGACAAAATAATTTAAGCTTTATAACAACAGGTTTCTTACTGTAATTAACCAACAGAAAAGTAGAGAGCCTACTCTTTCTTAACCAAATATAATTAAAAGTTTAGTAAGAAAAAATAGTAGCGCGGTGAAATACATTTTTGCATAAGGTCGAAAAATTCATTTTTTTGAACTAAGCTTAAAAAAGCATAATCACCCAATCTGAATAATGAATAATAATAAGAATGCTAGTAAGTTTTTTTCAAATTTTGATGTTTCTAACAGCCATTACCTCTTAAATGTCACAGTAGCTAGTAGTTCCTATTGATTAGAATGGTTACAAAAAGTGATTAATTCTAATGCATACATGATTACATTAATAGTATGAAAAGATAATAAATGCTTAGTTGTGAATGTTGGAATTTAAAAGAGAGATAAGATGTATAACAATCCTGATCCTTTTTCTAAAAGGAGAGAAGATCACGATTGTTCAGTGCTTTGTCGCGACAGAAGAAAATGAAGTAAGTGCAATGAACGATGATGGCACAACGTTTTAAGAAGATACGGCGCTTTTATTGGTAATCAAAGAAGTACACATTTTTAAAGATTTCAACTGGGGTGTTAAAATGATTAATGAAAATGAATTTTATAATTAAAATAATGATACTATTAATACCTCTAGAACTAGTAAAGAAATAACACCTGGCAGCCTACCATCAAGGGGTAAAGTCTCTTCCTTGTATTGAGAGGGAAAAAATACTGATGTGGAATTAGAATTAGAATGAAAAGTAAGCTACGGCAGCATATCTCTCAACCTATAATTTACTACGTGATAATAATAGGAAGAACTGTAACCTTGGATGTGTAGAACAAATATGGCCGGACTGCAGAAATTGCAATATATTGCAAGTATGAGCGTTGGAGGAGAATAAAGACGTAATCAAAGCACTTTACAGAGCTTCAAATAACTACTGGAGAAATTTAATCGCACAGACAAATATGTAAAGGAGCAAAAAGGTAGGTAATTAACCCAAGGGTGTATGTAAGTTTATGTAGAAAAGCTTTAAAAGGAAAAACGTTTATTCAGGTTAAAATTGAAGTAATAATAGTACAAATCATTCACACTGGCGTATTTGAAAAGTTGTTACTGATAAAGACTTTCAGATCCTGACAGAGTTTCTGAATCGGAATGACAAGCAACCTGAATTGTTTCCAATCAAGAAAATTTTACATAGAACAAAAGTTTACAATATGGAATTTGAATGTGCACTGTACTTAAGGAAATGATAAGACTAATTTGAGCAAAATTATTTGAATGACAGAAAAGCTCTAAGTTTTGTAAACAATTGAAGCGTTGAATGTGGTAAATACAAATCTAGTTATGAACAAATTATTTCTACCATCAAAAAGGAGAAAATTCTGCAAGTAAAGTAAATACTTTTTAATGGCAAATATGTATATATATTTATATATATTTTTCGTTCCCTCTAAATTTATGCGCATTTCGAACTATGAAAAATTTTCCGAAAATAACACTGCAATACACTAGAATTATTGATTTTTCCCCCAAGCCTTCGACTTTCACATGGGATATCCAAACACCTCTCTTTTGTTTGAGTTAAAATTCGAATTATATTCTTCTTTGTTGGAATGAAAGGAAAAAGTTCGGCATTTGAAGAATAGCTTTTGATTGATGTTCTCTGTTAAAATAAAGTTGGCAAATAAAACTTGGAACCGGAAATGATAAATCGTCCATGTTATCGAAAAAGAAATGTTCAACAAGGAGGCATCTGAAAATTTTGAAGTTCCAAAGAACATTATATCTATATGGCTGAAGAACAAAAAAAGCGTCCTATATGCACTTCAGGAAATTTCATCGTCTACGAAAACAGTGGTGATCATTAAGAAATTGACAATACTGTTTTTGATTGGTTTTCTTTACAAAAGAGTCAAAAATGCCTATTGATAGAGCAATGGTTAAAAAAGTGCACTTTTATGCAGAATAACGTAAATTGTCAAACTTTCAAACTACGAAGAGGTGAATGGAAAAGTGGAGAAAACGGTAAGAAAAGCTCAGACAATTTCTTTATCATAACCTTTATTTACATAAAAATTCTAACTTAATATTTCCTCAATGTTTGATGGTTCAACTTGCAGTAAACAAGACACCTGCATCCCTTCATCATCTCCACGATTAACAGGATCTCAAGTCACCATAATTCTACATATTTCGCATAACTCATCTCTGAGGATTTAGAAAATAGTTTTCGCATATTTACAATTTCTACCTAGTGGTCAACGTTACACTGCCAGTTCTTTCTATTTTAAATGCTACAACATATTTATTTACAGGGTTACTGTCATATATTTCTCCATCAAGTTCGTCATTTCAATGAGGCAACCATATTCTTTATTACGTATGATATACGTATAACACTTTTAATATTAGTAACAAGGAGGACTTGAATTTCAGCATGTGTTTTTATTCTTTTTCCATAAGTTTGATATTCATTAATGAATATCTGATTGAAGATCAAAAATTATTTTAATAATAGAGCTTTTGTTTTAATTTTTCAGGGCTAATTAGAATTTCTTTAAAATGTGGAGTACGTGCATAGCAAGATGAAACACTTCCCAGCATTGTTAACTTTTATAAGTTAATTATAAACATTGGGGGTACAAAAAGTTAAAGAAGGTCATTTACTAGGAAATATGCAAACATTTTAAGATAACGTACACTTAAAAACAGCATGATTTTAAGCTTGGGCAGGTGCAAGAGAAAAGTACGTCCCAATCAATGTCCTATGTGAAATGACAATTGAATTCAACAAAGTAAAAAAACCCTTTTAAACCTGATTTTGCAATTTACTCTAAAACTTGGGGTTTTTTTTATTCACAAACAAGCCAATTTGCTTCATGGTTAAGAAGGAGAAAAGATGAAAATATACTGTGGGTTAAATGGGTCTATACTTCCGAAGAAGTAATAATAATTCCAAGTAAACTCTACAAAAACTTTTTTACAAAAGGTTTTGCGTTAGCCCTCATTTGCTCCATTTACTGTACTGTCAAAGAATCAAAACTTTGTTGGTATAAATACGTATTAACTTTATTTCCAAGTTCTTATACATTCCATATATGTTATCTAAAATATGAACAATCGAAATATATGATATACGACTAAATACGTTGGAATAGGTAATGATACGTTGATTTACGTTGAAATAAGACCAAATACGAATACGTAGTTTCAAGTACGTTGAAATTCAGAATACGATTTACTGAAAAGCCAAAAAATGAAAACTACCATAAACAAATGTTTTCTACACATAGATACATGCATAAATTATGGATTACATTTTATAGAATGAACTTTTAATAATAAAGTACTATAATTTTGCAATATACGGGACATAATAAAAAATAACAAGCTTAAAAGGTCATCTCAGTCGAATACTAAAGCAACTGACATGTACCAGTCTAGAAAAGTGACATAATTCGGGTCATTAGATTTTACTGGAAAAATTTTGTTCAGAATATTATCTTAACCGTTTACACTTTGAAATAATCATTAACATTATATATAACAAAAATTTGCAAATATAAAGTACACTTGTGGTGCGTGGAGAAAACTGGAGAAAACGCACGTGCACGTTACGCTTCACCACATCATAGAAAGTTAGAAACAAAGCAAAGTCCATCCCACGGTCAACAGGCGAAAATACAAGAACAGCCCTTGATAAACACCAAGCATCAAATTTATCTATTTAACATGGCTGTAGGGAAATGTAATCTGATATGTCACTGTCGCACATAGCCAAGCCAATATGTTTATACATAAGAACACAATATCCAATTATAGTAAGTTCGTTATTAAACGCCAATAATATTAAAACTGGTATCAATTATACCCAAAGAAATTAACATATTTGAAATATATGTTATAAACTTACCAAATTAGAAGTATTTTCATATACTAGTAAAACAAACTTCACTTCAGTACAGACAAAATAGTCGACGAGTGCGTCAACTTCGAGACAGGAACATACTCTGAAGCCTACCTTAAAACCTGTTAATTTTTGTCATGGAATTTGAGCATGAAATTGGCCGTTACATATACATGTATATATATATATATATATATATATATATACATACCAGTATCGAAGTAATTATTAGCTATTGACACTGCTCAATAAATATAATATAATATAATAATATAATATAGCTTTAATAATATTAAAGCTATCATATGATGAACGACAAAAAATCAACAAAACTTAGTTTAGAACTGTTAGTTCCATGTTTTCACAATCGTCAGCTAAACAATATGAACATATTTCTCTAGCGTATCTAGCTATAACTAGAACAAATTACAAAATATGTCAAATTATCCTCCTGGGATTGACATAATTGGTATAATTGAATATGCAGTAATAAAAAGATTTTTAAATTGCTTTATCACACCTAGTCCTTCGATTTATAATTAGCTAACATGAATTTATTTAAGTGTCTACATTTTGCAATGAATTCACTACGCTTGTTCAACAGTTCCCCTTTGTTAGCGTTATTAAGGATTTCGAACTTTTCCCGCAAACAAAAGGTTGCACTTTTTCGACTTGTCCGAATGGGGTTGCGCGTGAGTAATTACCAACCATTTCATGGTGGGGATGATGTTCTTTTCTTTAAAGACCCATACGTACGATGAAAGGTTTGTGTTCTTTCTGTACTTCTTATTTCTTAGATATTGCTTATGTCCGTTATATCTTGTCTTGAAATCTTTTTCGGTCAACCCAACATAAACTTTTTCCTGGACTTACGGCGCAGTAACTTCGCATTTATATATGACTGCTTTTTCTCTACAGTCACCTTCCAAAGCTCGTTCATCTTTTTTCTTAAACTTTCATGGTAACTTCGCTGATAGATTAGACAATGCTATTTTTTTATTGTGGGAGTTGATGATTTTCCCAACATTATCAGTGCAGCTGTAGCTCATTTTCGGGTTGTTGCGATTGAAAAGCTTGTGTAGACGGCTTGATGGTGGAAAGTGTTTATCAAGTAGGTTCAGAAATTGCTAAATGGTGGGTTAAACCATATGATGTTTCTTGGCCAATTTCTCCTTCTGGTGTGTGAGGGGTCTGGATTTTTTCTCATTCACCATATACATATTCCTATACATATACATATCCCATCTTGCCAAAAGTCTTTTTTCGTAGTGCAACCCTTTCCTCTAGTTCACAATCAGATATTCCGTCAGATGTTGAAAAATTCATAATTGGTTTTATTCTTCAACTTGCTTTGTCTTTATTCCATTTGCTGTAAGATTATATTTTGAGGATATATATACTTCTTTGATATTGCAACTGAGTATGTTTTCTTCGCGTTTGATAAATATCCTTAATTTTTTCTCGTAAACATCTTTTCACTCTTTTCTTTAGGGTTTTTAACAGTTGCTTTGTAATGTGGCTCTTGAGCTATAGGTTGGTTCTTGCATTTTCTTCATAAAATCGATATTAATCTAGACGAAAACCAGTGTTGTACTGGTGTTATAAATTTTCCTTCATGATGGGTTCTATCTTATTGTCAGTGGGTTCCAGTGCTTTTATTATTTCTGTCAAGATGCTGTCAGGTCCTGTTGCTTTTTCTTATGTCATGTCATTAACACATATTCTATTTCACTTTTCTAAATAGCTTCTCCTTTCATTTTTTATTACTTACCTATATTTATCTTCGATGTCTTCAAAGAGATCAACGACGTATTTTTTAATAAGTGAGAGCCATACAAGGTATAGTTGCACTAAGTGTATTGAACAATCCTCCGACAAGCAAAGGTTAAAAAGTGTGGACAGCAAGAAAGGTAGCTCAGATACAAGCTCTTTTAAAACAACTATCAGAAACAAATCTAGTCCATTAGCTTCAGATTGATTAAGTATATGAATAATCTTTGCAACCAACCCTGGATTTATTTCGACAGAGTTCAGAACCAGATCAGTTTCCAGAGGAAGGGCAAACAAACGTCAGTGTCATTAGGACAAAACTTGATGGAAAACTGAGTAGCAAAAAGAGCAGCCTCTTTTCTGGGCCAGAGAGAAAATCAAATATCATCAAAGGGGAAAAGAACAACCGACTTGCCAGAATTAAAAACCCTATTATAAATCTTCCAAAAAACTTGACTTCTAAGTCTGAATTGAAATAGATCCTCAAACGAGCTTAGCCCAGGGAGATTTAGCATCAGAAATCACCTTTATAAAAGAATTGTCAGCCTGAAAAATCCAGAGATTCGTCAGTTACATCACGTTGAAACTAAACATAGCTATGATAACTATAAACAATGGAAGAAGAACATTGAAATATGGAGACGAATGAAGTTTGGCTTTGTTACTACGACTAGGTATACAGGTTTTAATGAAAACGTACATTTGTTTGTGAATTCAGTTGCAGCATCACAAGCTAAGTTGCTTGCCTAATGTGCAATAATGCCTTGCCAAGCAGATTTGAAAAAGTCACCTTAACCTCAATGTGACAGCAATATAATCAAAAAATCCAAAATGAGATAAAGATGAAACAGTACAATGCTGAGAAACCGAAATAAAAAATAAATCTAAAAGAGAATGTTCTCCTGAGTCGAAATCATGAAACCTTGTTGGAAAATCAATAAGAAGTAGGAGATCATGGGCAAAAGCGAAGTTGCAAGTAAATTCTCCAGATCTGTCAGTCTTGTTAGAATAAATCAAGCAGGCGTGTGATGATCATTGAAGTCATCAAAGACAAAGATGCTAAGAGTGTGATGCTTGTCCAAGGCCTGATACTGTTTTAATTACAGAGCAAAAATCAGAAGAGGAAGGTCAATACAAGACAAAATAAATAGCAAATGGCCCGAGGAAAAAAAAAATTAAAGAATTTTGTACTTTGTGAAATCTAATATAATTTAACCATTGTCAGATTATAGTCCCTGTTGACATCTTTCCCTACAACCGGTAACTGTTGCTTTTAAAAGTTAATTACGTAATAATTTTTTTAATCAAGGTGCAATCAGTTTGATGACAGGTGTTTAAATTTGAACTGGCCCAGGAATATTGCTTATGAGAAATTTCGAACACAGCACATCCTACTGCTATTAACATTATATCAAAATTACTTAACGGTTCGTAAACCTACTATTTACATTATAAGATGAATAATAGGATCAACTTAATAATAATAATTTTTATTGCGGTATGAACTGCGAAATATACGAGCTTGAATATCTTTTGGGCGTGGTATTGAAACAAGAATAATTGAAATTTGAAACCATCGTTCATTAAAGGTCTCTTGTTTCTGATGTGTAGGAATTCTATTATCAGTAACTGAAAACCTTTTTTTCCCATAATCAATAGTTTCACAGCTGACCCAGTCTATCAAGTAATTAAATTCTCTAGCGTGTGGAGTGACCCATGGAAACTTACCATTCTTTAACCATTCAACCATTCAAACTTTTTGAATGGTTGCTTGATCCTATCTATCGTACATCGCTGACTCCCATTATGTTGATATTGCATCTCTATCTTTTTTTAAAAGGTTTTCAGTATTCCAGATTGAGGCAAAGTGCAAACAATCACGTATGTTTGGGTTAAAAACCATCGACATTTATGATTGGACTGGATATTATATAAAAAAGATGTTTTTTTCTTTCTTTTCTTCTGGATATTTTTATGTAGACATCATTTCCATTTAAATTACCCATCCTTTCGTTATGGACAACGCCCTGTGCTGAGTATTTTTTTTTTGCTGCCACTACAGTTACAGCTTAACTGTCACCAGTTCTTTCCCCAAATTATCAACACATTAGTCTTCTCTTGGAATGTATTAACTTTTCCATAAACTGATGTTGTACTATTCCATTTTCAGTCATACGTAGTAACAATGATAGACAATAATCAACATTGAACTTAACTACATATAGGTCCACTGCTACTTGTAACCTCTGAGTCATTAAATTGTAAAAGATGACTACATTGAAACATACCAATCCTTCTGTTACGTATAACTCATATATGAAATATTTAAAATACATATTCCTTAGCGGAAATTGATTTTCTAATAGTTGGTAAAATATCAATGCAAAAATGATTTGCTTCTCTATGTCCGAATAATGACATTTCCATGTTTCATATTTTTTAATGTTTTAAAAAACGCAAAGTGTGGAAGGTCAAAAAGATTCCTTGTATTTTCTTCGACAGGAGAAAATACAATAAAAACGAAAAGCAGCTACTACTCCTTATTTTATTTTATATAAAAAATGGCACGGAGAGTCCACGCCACCTTTAATACATATCTACGATAAAGACAGGAAGTTTAAGCCCTGAATGCAGATATGATACAACCCAGTCTTCTTGCCTTGGCTCAGCGTTATATGCATAGGTTTGGCTGAGTTTCAACAAGGGTCTTGAAAATAAATAACGGTATCACAGCAGAAAATTAAGTTTCAGAAATAATCTATTTAGGAATGAAGCGGTAATAGTCTAGTTGGTACACTTATTATATTATGATTTTCATCACCATCAGCATTATCATTACTACTAATAATAATCTTGTTTACCCCTAAGACCTAGAACTAAATACAATCCATCCAATTATTCCTTAATACTCAACCTCCTTCCAATGCTAGGATTTCTTATTATTTCATTTCATATAACACTTTGTAAAATGATATTTTTTTTGAGTAAAAGTAGTATTGAATCAAATCATTGAATGATTTTTGAAAATTACAACAAATAAAGTAAATATATCATTTTCTTATAATGACCATTTTTAACAAGTATGTTTGAAGAAATAAATTTATTATAAGGGAGAAAGAGTTGCTAGCATACTGTTTATTAGGTTCCATGTTAATCAAAATAAAAATTTTAATGAGTGTTGCATGCTGTTAAGTTGCCTTTACTTTACTACCTAAACTTATTCAACTTCAATATTTGACGAAGGCACCAGGTTGGCAACAGGCAAATATTATAGGCTGCTTGCTCCCTTTCCATACGATTTATTTAATTTATTTTATCTATTTATTTTAAATAATAATTTAATATAATTTATATAAATAATTCTTATTTATTTATCTTCCAATGCACATCATTTAAGAATTATGACATTGTACCAATACCTTGAGAATTTCAAATCTGTTTCATCTGTCTGAAGGGTTTTCATAATTTGTTTACTTTGCTTTGTTTAAGCTTTAGATGCACTTAGCTATTTGCTGTCTTGTAAACTCTACACGGGTCAGGTTTGCTTTAAGCTCACTTGATTATGTAAGAAGCAAAAAGATTAAATATGTCTGATTAAGATCTGGTGAGCCACGCCAAAGCACAATTTTTTTTATTTCTTTTTAGTTTACTTTTTTTAAATTTTTTTAAATTTTATTATCACAAAGTGAAGCTCATTGTGCCGCATTTATTTCATTTGCTACATGTCTAGGATAAGCCGTATGAAAGTATCTGAACTTAATGAATTTAAGAAGGTCTCTTACAAAGTTCATCTTGTTGATACATCCAGCCATATGAAGAATAAAAGAAGACATTAAAATGACCAATGATATCTCAGTTGTGGTTTCCAATATTGTTGTTATAATATATATTCACCTCAATAAATGTTTAACTCACACCTACACAATGACTTGAAATTTCAGAGCATGAACTATCATAATGTAACATAGCTCAGAATGAAAACTCTGGACTTCTGTGTGTGAGAGCTGGAATATCACTAGGCAAGACTTCTTAGCTTAACTTACACTTTTTCTTGATGAAGGTCCAGAGATTTGATTAACTCTGTTTGATAAGTGTTTATTTAAGGCACTATTGGATAGTTGTTAAAGTTCTGATGGAATTTCAAAATCCCCAGCAGCCAAGCTTAGGCTGGTAGATGCCAATGTGATATTGGTCGTCCATTACATCAGATTACAATCGGAATTTAAGATAAGAATAGAATTTTATAGAAGTGTTCAATAGTGAAGTTTCAGGTGAAGTACTGTCTGATTAGGTCATTCAGTTACCACACGAATTGTTTTTTATTGTAAGTGGCAAACTATCAAGTTTGTCAGTGTTTTTGGAATAAAATGGGGAAAGAAAGTAAATAACAACCCTCATATAGATGGGAATAGAATTCTTAAAAAAAGTTAAAAAATTTGTCAATACTTATCAAGCCGGGAGGTTGGCATACTGGATAAATAATAATTTTCTGTACTTATTTAAATTATGCAGAGATTCCGATGCTTTTTATTTCACTGAATTAAATCTATTACACACAAAAAAAGAGACTTTCTTTCCTTCCAGTGAATCTAACCTTGTTTACAAACAAACATTCATCCATCAAATAAAATATTGATCTTGTTTGCTTTTGAGCAACGGTTGGTTTGAATAACGATATAGTATCGATATTTTCACTGCAAAGAAATTCATAGACTCGTCCTATATAACCTAATTGAAATCATTAATGAAATATATCAATTCAAAATTTCCTGACGAAGATCAATTGTCATTGGAGTAGATTACAATGTTCTATATTTCCACCTTGTACCGATAAAGGTAATATAACTTTAAATAAATGTAATACACAGGAAATATGTACCTTAAAATTCTTGACTTAATTTTTAAGCTTGTAGCTGTATGAATATCTTCTGTTGGTAAAATATAAAGGGCATATTATACAAGTAAAGTGTAACTAAGTTACAACTATGGTCGGATACACAGGTAAGGTTGTCTACTTTTTTAGTAGATTCTTAATAAAATCTGCTAGAATTCTCCTGATAGAATCTCGTGTTATTCAATAATAATAGTCTTACAAAGAATCCAGCAGTGTACATAGGATAGTAAAGGTTTATCCTGTATACGATTCTTTCCTTAACTGTGACACTACCTACAATGTACTGCACATCAGTAGTAGATTGCAGGTAGTGTAAAGGTCAGTATTATATAATACGGATTATGTTTGTGGCTAAGAAACTTATATATCGTCATTGCCTTGTTGTATCAGCAGCTAACAGCATTGTTCATTCATCAATTGTAGCAAATTTTATCATTCCCTATACTTCGGTGGTAAAAGTTCTTTCTTGTTCTGGTCACTGTCTCTGGTTCATGTTTCCAAGAAAAATTCGGAATTTATTTAAAAACCCCTGGAAATAACCGTGATATCTGGATAAACGTTGTATGTTTTTTAGTGAAGAATTTTTCGGTTTTGAACATTTTATCTTTTTTTCACTTGTATCAGATTTATCGCTCGAGAATTATCGCCTGATGTTTTCGGTTATACAATCAGTTACAACTATAACTCGTATTTTTCGTGTTCTGTATAATGCTCTGTTGTACGCATTGGGCATGTCTTCGTTAGATATACAACAGATAATACTATCAATCCATCAATCCATCTATTTATTTATTGATCCATCTATCTATCTATCTATCCATCTATCTATCTATCTATCTATCTATCTATCTATCTATCTATCTATCTATCTATCTATCCATCTATCTATCTATCTATCTATCTATCTATCTATCTATCTATCTATCTATCTATCTATCTATCTATCTATCTATCTATCTATCTATCTATCTATCTATCTATCTATCTATCTATCTATCTATCTATCTATCTATCTATCTATCTATCTATCTATCTATCAATCTATCTATCTATCAATCTATCTATCTA
>RDPX01000110.1:1193267-1255266 GCA_003991215.1 Morbakka virulenta | reverse complement strand
TCTACCTATCTATCTATCTATCTATCTATCTATCTATCTATCTATCTATCTATCTATCTATCTATCTATCTATCTATCTGTCTATCTATCTATCCATCTATCTATCTATCTATCGATCGATCTATCGATCTATTTATCTATCTATCTATTTATCTATCTATCTATTTATCTATCTATCAGTCTATCTATCTATCTATCTATCAGTCTATCTATCTATCTATCTATCTATCTATCTATCTATCTAGCTCTCACTCTCTCTCTCTCTAAACAATATATATATATATATATATACTGCAGCCGCCATTTCACTTGAATACTGGATAAGTCGAAGTGTCCAGCTCTTGAAATATGTTTTAGCTTTTCGTTGGATTCTGCGTTTAAATACTTAATTATAAAAGCTAGAAGTTATCTAAAATCCCATATGACTTGAATATGTTATTATTTTTTAAATTTTAATTTATTTTTCTTAAGAAAATTTCTTCGGATAACTCGAATTATCTTGGTAAAGACTAACAAAGAGAAAAATTTGTCTTAAATAAATCTATTATTTTATCTATTATTTTTTAATTTAAGAAGGTACTCTTTTAATATATATGCAAACGTTTTTGTCTAGTGATTATGAACTGACAAATCACCTGTAGCTCTTCTTCGTCATCAAAATTTTTTCTTTTTTTTAGCGATCTTGAAATAGCATTGCACAAAAAGATCGGCTTTTAAGAACTAAAACAAGGTTTTGGCAAATCTTTCACTTTTGCAGTCTTTCAAATGACCAACATACTTATCATTCCTCATATAGTCAGTCCATTTATCCACTGGGAATTTAGGTTATCTTATTGCGGTTAGCTTATCTCTGAAACTAGAACTCTAGGTATTTTTATGAACATAATGTTCTTTAATATAGTGTCCATGATTAGATTAAATATAGTATTAATGATAAATCGTTTTGCAAGAATATTTGTTCACTAGTGACTGTATTGTGCTATACTATCGAATTGAAAACTTTAGCATGGGTTCATTTCTCAGCAGTTACAGAGCAAGTGAAATGGTATCAATTTTAACTCTAAGTGTGTACTATGAATTTAAGAAAAAAAATGGAATACAGCATTGGAGTATGTTAATTGATGACCGAATGTTATGATTTAACATTCTTTTGGTCTTGTTCATTGTAACAAGATGGGAACAATCAAACAAAAATGCAAATTAGACACAAAATGTTCGGAAAAAAATTCACAACTTTTAAGTTGGTAGAAAAATGAATATCCAAAGCAGAGTTGGCCCCAAAATATGTTACCCACTTACCCACAGTAAAAACAAAGAAAAGGCAGGTGATGAAAAAATAAGAAAATAAAGGCTCATTTTGAATCTATTTCTATTTCTTCTATAGAGTATGGAAGTCTAGATTTGCAAAATTTTACAATTGTGTTTTGTTTTCTTGCAGGTCGATTTTTCCTTTATTTTTTTAGGACATTGGGTTTCTATGTTCTCTGGGGAACAGACTGATCTCTTTGCTAAACAGTTTTCTCTTTATTCTTGCCTAAGTTGTTTATTTTCCAGGTTTTTCTTTAATAACAGATCAGACTTTGGACCCTTTTATTATAAATCCAAGGTTGATTGCAAATATTATTCATTAGCTTGATCAATCTAAAGCTCCAGGTCTAGATTTATTTCCAGGTAATTATTCTAAGTGTGAGCTTTGTTTCCAAACGTACTAATCTCTGTCTATCAAACTCTTGATTTCCCTCTTCTTTGAAGGCTTCTATAACTACAAAAGGAAGCTCTTTTCTTCTTTAAGTTGGATACTAATGTGTAATATTGTACCATCTGAGGCCAGGAGAATTTCAGTATGAACTTTTAATGCCCAGTTTAATAGCTTTTTTAGCATAGAGATAATCTTCTGCGGCTCCTTATGGGATAGTGAAATAATCCATGTTTCGAACGAGTACATTAGTAGGAAGATAATGCAGCATTTAAGGAACATAATTTTAGCTGTGGCTATAATTTCTCGTATTAAAACAAAGAATGTTGAAATTGAAAATGATCTCCAATAAAAATTACTAAAAAACTATACACATTGGAAAAAGGTTTTCCTGATATAGCTTGAGGTAACATAAAAATAAGAGACAAAAAATCTTTTTAAGCGACTAATATCTAAGAAAAGGCAAAGATCGGGATGGATTGGACATGTGGTTAGAAGTGAGCCAGGCAGCGAGTACCTATCCATTAGACCCCTGAGAGTGAAAGGAAGATATCCTGGTCCAAAACAACTCAATGGTGTATGGTGTAGAAAGGGATGAAGCCCCTCTACTTGAGACATGGAGGACCAATTAGAAGCGGACAGAAGGCAGAGAAAGGTGGAGGAAACTAGTCGCTACCCAATGCAACAGAAGGAGCGATGGGAGTAAAGAATATATCAAAAACTTTAATTAAAATGACTGAAAAATTAACTTCTATTAAAGATGAGAGCTTTTTACTTATATTATGGGAAAAATATAGAATCCAGAAAATCTAGACAGTATATTAAAAAGATTATATTTGTTGTTGGTTACAAATTCAGTTGCGTAGAATACTATGCTGAAGATGCCAAGAAATTTTACGCAATATCTACTTACTAAGAGGAGAGCCGATAGCTCAGGTGTATAGCATATAGTCATAAGAGCCATGCGTACTAATTGAAATCCATTTTGGCGCAAAAATATTTCTCACTTTATACAACTTGCGCTATAGTAAACAAAGCCAAAATATTTTGATCTTTATGAAAGTAGAGGTTCCAATCAAAACAGCGTGTGAAGGGATTAAAGATTTATCTTCTAAAATATTCTGATAATATACAGCACATTCCATAGTAATAGCAAAAGAACCAATACTTTTCTATGGAATGCAACTACCTGCATCAAACAACCGTTAGTTTTTTGCAACCAAGGAAAAGTTTTTAGCTATAAACGTATGACCAACTTTTGATAAGTTAAAAATAGAAACTTAAGCTTCTGATATGGACATGGAACATTCACATTCATTTATTGGACTAACGATCTAAAACGAACCTATTTAGCTTGATATTTCAAACATAAGTTTACCATATCTGAAAGCTAACACACAGCTATTTTTAAAGTATTGTTTCAGAGTCTAGTAAGACTAGACTGTAAGTAAGGAAAACCAAGCATACTTTTCAGATTAAACCTTTTCTTTTCCCTAACCTGTATTCTCAGAATAATTACTTCTATCTGCAACGTACTCTTACAGATTACGTACTTAAAACAATTCGCCAAACTCCAACGTATTAAACATGTATAAAGGGGATAAAGATTTATACTCAAGGTAATAAACACTTACTTGTTTTAAGTATTGAAGACTTATTTATTTAAAGCCTATTTCTAACCTAAAAGATATTACCTATTAATTTTGCTTTTAAAATATCGCCCTTGTCTAAAATAAAATATCATATATGTTTTGGTCTGGGATTAGGGATTACGCTATCCAGTTGGTAAATAAGGGTACATTATTTATTTTAATAAATAAATTTATATAGTTTGTAAGCCTCTTTAGTAATATTTGAAATACTGGTAAATTCCAATTATGGCTATAGTAAACTACATTTGTTGCAAGTAAGCATATAGGGCTCATCTCTTTTTATGAAAAAATGACAAGGCAAAGGTTATTTAGGCAGACTTATTAGTATGCTTAAAAATCAGCTGCTTCAATTTCTTGAGCTAATTCTCAGTAAGGAAGCTAGCAAGTAGCTGTTTAGCCGAGTAAGGGGGTATCCTGATAATATACAATTAGTTCAAAATATAAAGCTAACTGGAGACCTAAAGAAACATAAATTCAAAAGTTTACAGCAATTTTATCTATGAAAAAATGCTCTCCATGTTGTTATACATGTGTGATAAAAACATTAACGTAGGAAACTCTTGAATTAAGTTTGGGTTAAAAGTATTACTACTGCCATGTTTTTACTTTTACAATCAATTAATTAATCTCTGTTACGTTTTAAAGAAATGCCCTAACACTAATGAAAACGTCTTAGTGAGATAAACTAAAATCAATGGACAAATGACTTTTTATAGGAAAGTCCAAATATTCGATAATAACTCAAAACGTTGTTAATTTAGTTCATTAAATTGAGGTAGTCTCATCAATTGTATTGGTTTACACCTGCCTTTTCCCAGTGAAATCTTATGTAACTTAGATAATTTATGAAGTTATATTCCTTTTATCCCCTCCTGGTGTTTGTCAGAATAATTCCTATTTTCTAAAAAAATAAAGTGGTACATTAAACCAATGTTTAGTATTTAGAATAACAGAGTTCATATTTACCCCAGAGTACACTATAAGTCAATTAATGGTCTCCTTTATATCTGGTATTAATCGAAGAAAATAGGCATCTTGTGCTATCTGTTTAAATGCCAGTTTTTATTTTAAACAAAAACACCTCGTTGAGGAAGCAGACGGAAGCAGAAAAACAGTCGCCGGTGGTTAAGGCCAAAATAAAGAAAGGTACGATTGAAATATAACTATATCAATTTTATTTTTTGTGTAGTATTAAATACGATAAGAATAGGGTGAAGAGGGTGAGTTTTTGGCTGATTTTTCATCCATTTTGAATCCTACATTTTAACTGCAACATTTATTTTTGACAAATTATATAGACTTTAAAAATACATTATTATGATTATTGTGTTTATCTCTGGAAATCTATAGAGTACTGTACTTCCCCACATCTATATACCATCAGAGAGGTGTAGCCCAGTTTGACTTTGTGATTATGTAATCATTTTATGTGTGTGTATCTGTATTTGGAAATCAGGCATTACTATCCGGAGGTATAGTTTACTGAACATTCTTATAGTTATACCTCATCTACATCATGGTGGTATTATTTTTTACTTAAATCTTATATAATATGTACAAGAAGAAACTATTCATTTGCTGCAGAAGAGAGGCAGTCACAAGTTAGTCTGTAATGATAATACGTTCCATAAAACATATGTCCATAGTTTGTCTTACAAAGTCAATAAAAATCTCTCACAATACCAAATTAGGGCTTTATCAATATTGTGTATTCAACGTACAGACTGAAACAGAATAAGAATAAAAACATTTAAACATCAATCAAACTTTAAATATATATTTATCACCTTCAATTAATTCATTAATTTTATTTGCTTTCAGCAAGTAATTTCTTAAGAAAAATTTTTAATTTCCATTTAATTATTCTTGAATTAAGTAAAAGCTATAAGAAATTCTTTTCTGTTTAGATGCATTTAACTTGCGCAGGCTGAATGACCTTGAGCAAAACAGGACGTAAGTTCTTGTGAAAAGAAACACATCGTAAGCTAAATATTTTTTTGATTTAATTATTGAAGACTCTTACACAATAAAACTATTTTCTGTTCAAGTATATGCTGAAACTGTTAGGTTTATTTCTTCCTCATGCCAAAATCCGGATATCAAATGAAACCAAATATGATACTTTTTATCTATAATTGTTAGGACAAGATGTGTCTTGATCAATCACTTGAATACTAAAACAGAAACTTTTTCCAAAAATTTTGTACTCTTTTTTCTAAGCAATAACGCTAATGTAAAAATATGACTTTTCAAATTAAAAAATTGAATTAATAACGAATTTTCTCTTTGTACAGGTTTTATCAGTTGAAAGTCTTTTTGTCATTATTCTCAATTATGTCCTATGCTGGATTGTGAATGATTTGTTGATTAGAAAACACACACACACATATATACATATATATACATATATATATATACATATATATACATATATATACATATATACAAATATATATACATATATATACATATATACATATATATATATATACATATATATACATATATATACATATATATATACNTTTTATCTATAATTGTTAGGACAAGATGTGTCTTGATCAATCACTTGAATACTAAAACAGAAACTTTTTCCAAAAATTTTGTACTCTTTTTTCTAAGCAATAACGCTAATGTAAAAATATGACTTTTCAAATTAAAAAATTGAATTAATAACGAATTTTCTCTTTGTACAGGTTTTATCAGTTGAAAGTCTTTTTGTCATTATTCTCAATTATGTCCTATGCTGGATTGTGAATGATTTGTTGATTAGAAAACACACACACATATATACATATATATACATATATATATATACATATATATACATATATATACATATATACATATATATATACATATATATATATACATAAGGTAAACACAAAAAATAAGAACTGTGATTGAGACTAATAGTTTCAAGATATTTCGATCATCAGGCAACAATGCTACAAATACTGTACAAGCTTTTATAAAAAAATAAAGTAGGCCGCAAGACAGAGGCAAGGCAGGTTGCCCCTGTGAAACAAAATTAAAAATTACAGGTGGTAACGTATTACAATGCCTTAATATTCCGAGAAAGAAAGAAAGAAAGAAAGAAAGGAAGTCCCATGTGGATACGATATAAAATTACTAAAAAGTGATTTACATTCAAATTGGGTAAATAGGTGTTCGGCTGTTTGATCACGAAAGGAGGTCCCATGCGATTAGTCATTAGGTATGAAGTTGCGGAGGAGGAATTTGTTTTCGTGTAGGCATTTTGAAATAAGTTCTGATCTTTTGTTGAGAAGTTGTTTCTTGATGGTGTATGTTATAATAGACATTTTTTCAGTGAGACAAAGGAGGCACCTTTTTGTGCTGTTGTTGTAATGGGGGGGACTGATTTTAGGATAGACCAAGATATTTCCGGTGCTTATCTGGTTTTTCCCTTTGCTTCCCATACGAAACTGTGTTTGTATTTTCTGTGGGTGAATGATAATTTATGTTGAGAGTATCTGTGTTTCCATGGCCTTTCGGTTAATCCTAAGTATGCCTTTTCGATGTTAGGTGTTGTTGGCGTTCCTGTGGGTGGTGCCAATGATACGGTAGCCTTGTAGATGACGTTTGGTGTAGTACATTTTCCTGGAAGAGGGCATTCACTTTTTGTTCTGCAGTTACAGGATTGGTTTCTTGTTATTGTTTTGGGGCTAATGATGTTGTTATTGTGCTTTTTGATGATTTGTGACATATTTTCTGTGCAGCTACAGCTTAATTTTAAGGTGTTCCTGTTAAATATCTTGTGGAGTTTGATGGACGCAGGGAAATGTTTGTCGATGAGGCGTGGGGAGGCTTTTCCAATGTTTGTTTGGACGGTTTTGTTAAAAGGAGTGTTGAACCAGATGATGTTTCGTTTTCTTATGCGGTTGTGTGATTGGCGTGGTGTAAATGATAGGCATGTTGGATGTCCACTATTTTTGAGGGCAGCTTCGTCCTCAGGTTTGGCGTTATTGAATATTTCTTCATTGGAGGAGTTATATATATATATATATATATATATATATATATATATATATATAACTATCTATATACTATATATAGATATCTATCCAGAAGAACTGGTACTCAAATGTGAGCATAAAGGTCAACATGCCACATTCCTGGAATTGGATATTACTATCCAGGATGATATCTTTATTTATAAACTTATATAAAATTGCAGATTGAGTATAACGCTTCCTTACGAAAGTTTGGTTGAGCACTCTCTCTGAGATTCGGGGACCTGTTGCTTGCGTAATGTGGAGCTCACTGCGCTTACGTAGTTTAAGCACTCTGACAGGATCCCACAGTAACTCTAACGGTACTGTCTGCAGATTGAGTATATATATACAATACCAAATAATCAACTATATCATTAGAATAGTTAGCGATTAACAAAAATTGAGAGGTTGTATCATTGCTTGATTGATATGTTACCTTAAAATGTACTTTTCACGGAGGTTCGTCTTATTTTAATAAAATCCCTATTTCCTAATGTGCTAAGAGAAATCTATCTACTTCCTTAAACAGAACAAAAAAGTATCACAGACATTGTTATTAGTATAAAAAATGTACATTGTCTTAATGTCAACCTGTTATCAAAAGTATGTTATCATCAAATAAAGCTATGAAATTAAGCCAAAAAAAATCATAAATATATTTTCTGTATAAATAATTATAAATAATTGTAAATAATTATTATTGATAATTATTAATAATTGTTAATAATTATTAACAATATTTATTATTATTAATAATTATTTTATTCCTCCTAAATAATATTTACACCGGAAATGTATGGTATGGACAAGTTAAGTACTGAATTATTGCTAATATTCCTCTAACCTCTGAATCTAACGTACCTACAGTTTATAATTTACAACAGAGTTAATTATTTCACAATGATAAAGTGACGAAACAAAGACTCATCAATACAATACGGCAGAGGCAGATGCAATTCCTCGGGTACATTATGAGACATCCTAAACTGGAATGCCTTGCTTAGTTAGGAAAGATCAAGGGCAGGAGAGTCAGAGAAAGACAAAGAAAGACATTTTTACAGTCTCTAAACAATAGGGCTACAAACAATAGTCTAGGCTGTAATGAACTCATCTATTCCTGCAGTGATAGGATACCTTGGAGTCGCATGACTGCCGATGCCTGTATCAAGTTTGGCACATGACCAACCAACCACAGTGACCAATAAAATTGTCACTACGGTTGGTTGGTTAAATTATCAGTCAAATTTATTTAATATGTTAGATTTTATTGAATTTGTATATTTTTGGAACAGAAAACTGTTACTTACACAGCTAATCTTTGTTGTTGTTTGGTCTTCATGGTTCCCTTTTAAAAGATGCCAAAATAAAAGAGAAAATTTGTAAAGATTGATAAGAAGTATTTTATTCTGTATTATTTCCCCTTAAAAGCAGAAAAATACATTACAAGACAATATAACCCTCGGGTGTTATTTTTAAGAAAACAGCATGAAAAAAAGCATCAGCTCTATCAAAGAAATAACGTATTACGGTCTTAATAATTACACCCATGAATCTACTTTAATTTTGTTTACAGCGTATATACTGGAAAATAATAGGGCCAAGGGGGGGGGGGACTTAAAAAGAATAACTGGATTATCATTTTATCTCGCAAAGAAACTCAAGGGGGGAAAGGACGTAAATCACCTAAAAATTTGAGACTGGCTGTTTTAAAAACACGTCAAAAAATCCTCTTTATTTTCTGCACAAAGGTGATAGTTGTACGATGCAATCTAATTTTCCTACAGTTAAAAACAATCATGATGGATATAGAGTGCTGGAAGGATTGTGTCTCCATACTTGGGCGATGTGAAAATCGACCAAGATAGATAGATAGATACAGTTAGGGCTGACGACACTTTTCCTAATAATCGCAAACTGTTGTCATTTTGTGTAATATTGTGTATCTACCAAATAATAAATGCAAACTAATTTTCTAGGTAATCGTAGTCAACTTATTCTGAGGAATCCAGATTTCTGTTTTATTTATGAAATAGTGGCCACATTACTGCTGAATGTTAAGCACAAAAAGCTTTTTGAATAATTCGAAACTGCTTAACATTAACTGTCAAACCTCTCACAATTAAGCACTATACATTGTCACTTTGTCGTATTAGAAGTAATAATTCTCCAAATGGATTTCCGACACCTTCCTAACTGAACCTGATCAACAAACTGTATATATCTTTATTATTATTCTTCAGAAAGGAACGCATGTGCTTTTTAGCTTAAACTGTTTTTTTTTGTTTTGTTAATTTTGACACTCGACTGCTCATATCTTGTCTTGACCTGGTATTTGTAGGCAATGATATGCTCACGATGATATTGAGTGGTTTGAAGTTTCTATGAATATGACTATGTAAACATTTATATTTATTCCAATACATACACATATGATATAGCTTCTTCTCGGGATTCTGTTAGAATTTGTCAGGAAATGAAAAAAGGTTGCTGATGTAAGGCGTCCTACTTTAGTTAATCGATGAATGGGTAATTTTTGTATCATGAATGTGATTTGTACCTGTCTTGGTAGTTCATTTTCTAATTTAATAGGAGGTAACTAAAGGAAGATGGAATACTTAATGCTTCCCTGTTTTCTAAGCACGAGTAATTCAAATGAAAGAAACAGCTCAGATATTAACACCATTTGGTTGTCTTTATAGAATTAGACAGAGAACTCCGGCGTTTGATTAATGGATTATTTTTGCTTACCAAATGCTCGCAAGACCTAACAGATTTGATTTCTTTTTCTTTGTTATTAATCTATAAATAACATCAAAGAGTGCGAAAATCTAAATTGGCAGATAATCACATATTATTTGCAAAAGTAATAATATATGGCAAGCAGTTAGGCTAAAATCTCACTGTGTCTTGCTGCATGCTAATAAATACAGATATCTATGAAATTGCTCCAAATTCGGGATATGTAAATCCGCGACATTAATACTTTTAATCAGGAGTCGTATATAGTCTGCACTGTATTTTGACGTTCATATGAGAAAATCAGATTCTTAATTTTCGGGCTGTTAAATAGGATTTAGTTGATATGATAGCCATATCATAATTTACTATGAAAAGATTGGTTTTCGAAGTAGCAGACTGCTGTCTTATATATAATCCTGTATCCATATAAGAAAACTCAGCTCTTTTTGCTGTTGTGTAGCAACACGTATCAGAACTACTTTTTATGCGTTTAAGTTTAAATATGATTTGGTAGTAGAAAATTTTTAATTTAAACATGTTCAGTGTAACTCTGTTTCGATTGCCAGTTCGAAAAGAGAGAAATTCTAATTATAGTGGGAAAAGTCTGTAGAAAGGCAAAAATGGGATAACAGAAGAAATGTAATAGAGAGAGAACAACCTAATTGAATAGCGAAGAAAGCAACTATGAAATAAATGTTTTGAAAAATACCATACGAAATATCCTTTTGTCATGCTATCACCCAATTTAATTAACGTATCAAATATTTATTTATGTAGCTTGATGCATTAAGCAATCCAGCATTCAATTCTCCTTGTTAAAAGTAGTTTTGAAAATATCTAGAACATAGAACTTTTCCAATAAAGAGTGGAGACAATTAACAAGGAAAACTAATGTATTTTCAATAAAGTAAGCTAACTTAGTACATGTAAGAAAACAGGTTTACATAAGCACTTAGAAAACAAACTATCATTATCTTGAACTTGGAAGAGAGAGTGATTTTTTTTTGGAGATAGGGAATGAGTTAGAAAATTAGCTAACAAAACCAAGTACATATGTAGAGATTCGATGAGTATACTCCTATATAAAAAAGGAATTCACCTTAATCCAGAGCGTTTAATATAATTATCCTTTCACTGACACTCTGTATTTACATTAATCCCTTTTTCACTGTAGTTCCACTGAATTTCTTTAACTTTTAACAAGAACTTTTCAAATGCAAGTGTTTTCTACAAGTTTTATGCTGTTGGCTGGGTACCTTTCTTTGGATATGTTTTTCATAAGAGACCCTTTTAAAAAAGTCTCTAACTACTTGCAAAAAATATCCCTTTTTGAAAAATCCTGGGTATTAAGATTGACCAAAAATTTAGATCTGTTCTTCAGTGAATTTTGGAGCACCGACAAGTAATAATTTTTATCTACCTGTGGAACTCCCTGAAATAGTGTAAAAAATGGGTAAAGATTTTAGAAAAACATTTCCCTTTATACACTAGTACATATATTTCTGCTAAAGGGCACATTCTAGGTCAGTCATTAAATCATTTCAAAATAACTAGTTATATCAGCTTGCTTCAAGGCAGACAAACAATTACAGATTACAACAACCTTTCAACGTCAAAGCATTTTTGTTATCCACGTCTTTATGGACCTTCTCGGATCTAAGCTGGATCTTCAGAACCTTCCAACTTTTAAACAATAATTTTATGTTTTGATCAAAGTTGAGATAGTATATTCGGTATTTCATACTTTTGGAAAGCTTTTTTATCTGTTGAATTATTTTCTTTTTTCCTAAAACTCGTCAGTTTTGGAGTTGATGTTATGTCTTTAAGTTAATTCTTCAACCACACCTTTGTCCCCGGTCGCTGCCTAGTCAGTGTTAGGGTGTTAGGAAAGACTGACTATTTAAGCAGCATTTCTGAATTAAACATAAAAATTTAAACGTAATAACTCAAACATGAAACGAAAAAAAAAATTACTCTTAGAAAAGTTATTTCATTTACTGAAAAAGCGGAAATTGCCTCAGATATTCCAGAGAGGGAGAGAAATGTTTGTCAAGGGAAATAAAAACATGTTTGTATTTGTCGATGTGCGAGATACAAGTTAAAATTTACAAAAAGAACTATCTAAGCTGCATAGAGAGAGTTTTCCGAATATTTGGAGCAGACTATGATAACTGATAATGATGGTGTGTTGTGTTTACATCTGAAGGACTAAAATATGCTACAGTTACAATTAGTTTTTCACTATTTGGTACTTTTTTCATAGCAAGCTTTCTTTGTTGCTTCAGATAAGAAAGCAATGTTATCCCTATGCTATTGTCATCTCACAAACGTTGACAAGTTCCATTTCACAGCAATAATGCTGGTACCGACAGGAAGGATCTCGTAAGGATGGCGTCATCATTGATGCAAATACCTACAATGAAAAGGATGGGAAATATTGAACTAAACAACCCAACGTTTTTCAACTAGTTGTGTATTTTTTGCTGCGCTGAATCCCAAAATACCATCTATTTTCTTTAGTCAGCTCAAGTTTTTGATATACCATTAGTGCACGTTTTGATATTGGGATAGTACTCAGTTCAAGAAAAAGAGGGACGTAGCTGGCCCAATCTTTGTTTTTATAAAGAAAACGAAACTGGGGCAGCCTCAATCCGAAACCCAAACTCCATCCGTCTTTAACTTTGGGAAACTGAAACTTGTTTTCTTTACACCTGGATTGTCATTTATTTTTTAGCAGAGCTCAACTCCAGTCAATGTGACTTGAAATTGAAAGGAACAGATGTAGTGTTTCTATTTAGTATATTAGATTAAGAGAGAACGGATCGTAAATCTGCAAATCATCATGACAGGTTCTGTTATATATGTGGTAATGTGATTCTTCCTGATCGCCTTGCAAAATAACTGATTTTGTGAAGAAGGCATGTCATGCTTACTTTGACGTTAAGCTTGCAGACACGGATAGGCTCTTTTCACGGCATGTTAGCTGCAAAACATGTTTTGAGAACTTGAGTGATTGGAGGAATAACAAAAGGAAAAATATGCCATTCGTTGTTCCCATGGTATGGAAAGGAGGTAAAGATCTTGTGACAGAATACTATTTTGACATGAATAGTCTTCAAGGAATCAAACTTAGGAGCAAGCATTTGGTTCAGTGTCCTGATGTTCCGTCTGCCATAAGACCAGTTCCTCATGGTCCAGACCTACCTGTTCCTGAGCCAAATGTTGCAATGGAATTTAGTTCTGAATCGGAATCTGATAACACATACGACAGAACAGAGGGTGAATAATACATGTCAGAAGAAAATGACCGACCAGTGCCTCTAACACAAGCAGATCTCAATGACCTGACACGAGACCTAAACCTCTTGTGTTAGGAAGGAATCGCCACAGATTCTGGCTTCTCATCTTCGTGAGGAAATTTGGCTGGCACAAGGGTTTGATGCTTTAAAATAGTCAAGTCCGATACTGACAGCGCACTAGGTGGCTCGCTCTTGGATGAGAGGTCCGCTCAGCACAACATTGGATGCTCTAACTTTCTGGAACTACGTCCAGATGAACTCCTCTGCAGCCTCGAATTTGCAGGTCTTTTTTCGTTTATTTTCACCTGGACAGTAGTCTTTGTACTCTTCGAGGACTTCAGCTTTAAGTTTTAGTATTCCACTTACACTATTTCTTCCAATGCGGAATTCGTCTGATAACTGCTGTTGAGTTCGTCCTTTGGCAGACCTCTTTACAAGGTCGGCTTTTTGTTGTACAGAAAGAGTCTTGTAGGTGGAATGAGGCATCTCGATTGCTGTTTCCTAATGACATGGCTTCAGGAACAAACGCAGGGCTTTATTTCCGGCACTTGGTAAAAACACAAAGAACCCCATTTCGATTGGTTGATTACAAGTTACCAAACACGAATCGCAGTCCTTATTGGTAAAAAAGGTGTTAATTACCGCGTTTGCCCACTTTGGTGAGCCTGCTGAGAACTACCATTGTAGTCCTGAAAATTTTCAACCCGACGGGATACTTATGATTTGAGTTATTTTTGACCCGGATTAGAGTTAGTGTACAACCTTTCTCAATTTCCATTGGTCAAAAAGGTGCTAACTACCGCGTTTGTCCATTCTGGTGAGCCTGCGGAGAAGCACCATTGTGGTCCTGCAAACTTTCAACCCGACGGGAACTTTAAGATCTGGGTTCTTTTTGACCGGATTAGACATTGTATACAGGCTTCACCATGATCAAAATGGTGCCAATTGCCGCCTTTGTGTGGTCTAGCAGACCTGCAGTGAACTTCCATTGTGATCTTGCAAACTTTCGACCCGACGGTATATAACAATTTATTGTCGAAAGACCGACCGTGTCAAATTATTGAGGTAGGATTTCCATTACTGGGACCAGGAAATCAATGTCCAATTACGAATTAGAGAGGTGCCGAATGTCGAATTATAGAATATTCGTCCATAAGGAAAATGAAGGAATAAAACTGGACTGCGAGAACTTGGTCGAATTAAAGAGGATGTTGAAATAGAGAATGGTCGAATTGTGAAGGTTTCACTGTATATCCTTATTAAGTAAATAAATGGAAATATAACTGAATGATAAGTAGACATAACAATATCAGTTAAATTTATCCAATCACATTTAGTTATCCTAAACGTTGTCCTAAAGCATAGGTGGCCGAGTGATTAAATTAGCAGCTTACGTTTGGAGAGGTTTCCTGTTCCAGGCTCGTTTACCTCCCTGGAAATACTGCGCCTGAATCGTTTCTTGGATATAAAAGCATACTACTTTATTTGTATATGTTTAAATGAGAATAAATTGGGAAAAGGAAGAAAGCAACATATGAAAAAATGAAATATGAAAAGAAACTTCCACAGGCTTGGCTTTCAGCCTTGCCTAGGGTGAAAGAAAAAACAAATAAATAAGAAGAAACTATTTTATGTTCAGTACCAAGTAAAAACATTTAATACTTGGAATTTCTATTAAAATTATTGTTGCTATACGTTTTTTATGTTTCTTCTGCGCCACTAAATGCAATCTGCATTAAGACACACCATAAAACTAAAAATATGTATTTAATAAAAACAGGCAATTCTATTTTTCCTATGTTAGAAAATAAAACAAAAAGATGTGAATGCTGCGTGATAAAAGTGTAATAATGTACTGCAAAGAACATTTTCTCACTCTAATGGAACTATGATTAATCAGGGACTCATAAATGAAAATATGCCTCCTTTTAAACCAAGGAAACTAAATGATAAATTATTATTATCCAAATTTAAATGACTTAACTTTTTAAAACGTATTAACAAAATTAATTAAAATTTGGAAATTGAAATGAGTTTTCACAACGTTTTGGAAATTAACTCTTAGCAATTTGAAAAATTCAGAATAAAAGTCAACATGATTTATTTGTTTGTCCCAAATCCCAGGACAAAGAGCTCTAGAAAGTAAGATTATATCATGTTTGAGCACTGCCGAGGGTGGTAGCCTTAAGAATATCAAAATGGACGTGGTTATATTCTTGGGTTCTGCGAAATAAGACAGAAGGAACAGTCAGATTGGAGTAGTGATGAATCGAAATATAGTATTGTGGGGAAAGAATCGGAGTATCGGAGTATCGGAGTGGAACGTATATGGGACAAGGGGACAATCAGTCTAAATAACGTGTATCCAAGACAGCTTTTCTACATTAAGAGACGCACGCTCTGATGAGCTCTCTTTTTTGGTTTCAAATTACATTTTAATAATTTGTCTGATTCCCTTCTTTTTCTTTTTCTTCTTCTTCTTGCGGTCTTGTTCCATCACTAAGACGGGTCGGCCGCTCGACACAGTTTGCGCCACTTTCCGCGCTCCTTGTAGTCCTCCGGATCTGCTCCAACTTGCCTCATGTCCTCCCCTATAGCCAGGCAGAGGCTGACCTATGCCTGGCTCTGCTCCTTTTCCCTTGTACTGTCGCCTACCACGCTTATTTTATCAGGTTCTTTTGACTCCTCCTCATCACGTGCCCGTACCATTTCAATCTTGCTTTTCTTGTCTTGTTGGATATGTTTGTGACGCTAACAAACCTATAATGTCTTTCGTTAGTGCGGTGCTCCAGGAGTGAAATGCCACACATCCATCTCAACATCTTCATCTCTGTCGCTTCCAGGGCCCTCTGCCTTTCTCAGGGCCGCCGTCTCCAGCCCATATAGTAGCACAAGGCGAATGACTGCTGTATAGACCTTGGTCTTTAGCTTCAAAGGCATCTTTTTATCACAAACTACCCCGCTGACCTCTCTCCATATTTTCCATGCTTTGCTAATCCTGGCGTTTACCTCTTCCCGGCACACACCCTGCTCGGATATCACTGAGCCCAGGTAAGAAAATTTACCCACTTGACTAATTTCGGCATTCTTTGTGTCTCTAAAGTTCACATCCTTGTCTTACTTTGCTTGCCACCATGACCTCTGTCTTTTTGCTGTTTACTTTTAGTCCCTTCTTTTCCAATTCTCCTTGCCACAGATGGACCCTTCGCTTTAACTCTTCCTTGCTCTTTGCTGTGACAACGAGATCATCTCCCTATTGTACACCAACACTTTCTTATTTTCATCCGTGCTCAAAAGGATCGTACCATTTTCCTTTGAAATGTTGGACTTTGGAACTTTCTCCGTTTTAAGAAGTAAATTCATTTCTGTCGTCTTCAACTTTCATCAGGGTCTCCTTTGAGGCCCAACCTTGGGGAAAAAATTAGATTGTTATACTTATGGCTTAAGTGCCAACATCCCTAAAAAGACATTGATTTATTATATAAAAAGATTCAAGAAATGATTATAAGAGCCGGAAAAAAAAGAAATTCAGTTCAGATAATAAGTAATGTTGTTGCCCACCATAATAGTCAACAAGGAAAACAATGAAATTATAAAAACAGTAGAGTTTTGCAACAAAATTTAATAACAAATATATGATTTGATCACAAGTAATGAAAAAATAACAGCTGAAAGTAACTAGAAAATCAAAACCGATACCAAACTAATCCGATGCTTTTTAATCAATAACGTTTTAATAACCCCATGATGTATGATAGAAATTTCCCAAAAGCAGACTTATTCTGACCACAACCTCATTTTAATTGATATTTTACTAATACGTAAAAAGAATAAAGGCACCAAATAAATTATGGTTAGGATAGGAATACCATATAGAAACAAGTTGGATTATTGTTTGAAAATTGACAAATAAAAAATTTATGAACGTGAGAAACAACAATATACAAGCATACAGGCATCTGATGAGGCTAAAAAAGAATGAAAACAACACTGAATTTAAGTATTTTTAAATATATGGCGGGGGGGGGGGTGATTTAAATAAATTTACTGATAAGGTGTTGGGGGGTGGGGATGAGAGGTAAAAATAAAACAGCGTTTATGCGGTAAGAGGACAAAATAACGTACAAAAAATAAAATAATGATAGAGAGGGCAACATTGAGCAAAACTATCTTGTTGGAATTAGTACTTCGAAGCCTGACAGCAGCTTAGTGGGGTAGCCAGATCTTACCTGGTATACAACAAGATAAAAATATCATATGGACGTAGGGGGAATACTGAGCAAGGCTTAATAAAATTTGTTTTTAGATGTTCTGATAAAAGACTTTGTAGCAATTGGAGATCTCTAGTGAGAAAACATAGGGACGTAAAAAAAGTGACCCAGGAAAGAGAAGTAAATTGGGAAACAGTTTGTCAGTGCATAAGTAAACTGCTCTCTCCTTCTGACATTAAATTGCAATGAAAAATTCTCTGTGATCTGTGTCCTCCAGCACAAATTATTGTATATCACCTAATAAATGCCTTGACGGTGCGTTTTTGAGTTTATGGTGCTATTTTAAGTATTGTTTTCAGGCTCACAATTCAATGTCCAAGTGCTAACCTTCATTGGTCTGCTTTTATAAATCACTGACATGTGATAGATTCGGCCCAAGTGACTGGAGTTTTGGGATTACAATAAGTGGTCAATCGCACAAAATTCATTCTGAAAACAGAATAATCTTATAGTTGATTTATCACTGGTTTTACAGTTAAACATACGTAATTCAGTATAAGCTGATGTAAACTGGGAGATGGATTTTGCTAATTTTGAGCCTTGTAGATTTTCTTTACTGTTTTAGTGTTTCTTTTGCGGCCACTCCTCAGCTTAATACCCCTAACCTAGTGCCTGGAAACAAAATCATTTATAAGTTTAAAAATAATCAGTAAAGCTTTCTCATCTAACAAAACAAAACACTTCAAATTCAACAAAATTCTTACTTGTTAATTTGGATCTCGTTAGAAGAAGCCAAAAGTCAGAACTTAAGCGTAATGACAAAATTTTTAGGCCAAAGAGCTGCTAGCGTAATTGTCGGACGTCAGTGGAGATGGACGGACCGTTAAAATAGTATGAATAGGTGAAAAATAGTACTCAATAGCATTAGGAAAGTGTTAATAAAGACTAATAAAGGACGGAGGTCAAGCAAAATGTTAGCGGAGGGGAAAGCAGAAACAAGCCATTCCAACGGAAAGAGAAAAATAGGATAGAACGTGTCAGAATGATGCTATAGGCTATAGGAAAAAAAGCTCAAACGACACAACAGCACTTGAATATTGAAATAGAATTTACATTCATTTTGATGGAAGACTTTTTCGCTTGCACTGAACTGGAGGAAGACATCGGAATGGGGACATACGAAAACACGATAAGACTTGTGGTAGCCTGTCACTTTTTCTGATTGAAACAAAAAAGAGCATAAACGAATTGGTTTTGTTTGAAAAGTGGTGGTGATAAAAATTGAATACAAATACTCTCCAGTGCTTTTAAGCGGAAGGCAAACATAGCTCTGCTAATTATTTTAACTGTTTAATAATAAAAGTGTTACTGCATTAGGAGTTCAGCAGTAGATGATGTGGTATAAAGGGATCAATTAATAACAAATCCAAAAGCATTTTTATTGCTGGTATTATAGTTATTATAGGTATATATTATATAATAAATATAATACACTGTGTATATTAACATACTTATGAAGTCTTAAGTGCCATATTAAAAAGTGTATATCAGCAAGTGAGAAAGAAAATGTAAAAGCTGGAGATCTGCTACATGTGATGAGAGATAGGAATCTGTGGAGAACCATGATCCTCAACGTCTGGAATGGATATGGTACCTATATATATATATATATATATATATATATATATATATATATATATGTATATAACAATACCTGAGGAAGGGATCAAGGCCGTGTTAGAAGAGAAAATACTATAAACATGAAAGAAAAATGATATAGAAGGGAAAAATTGGAGTCATTAAAATATGTGTATGGTAAAATAACGTTAGAATTGTTCCCTGAAACAGAAAGGCAGAAAAATCAGATAAATCAGAGGGTATATAAAGAATTCACTGTAAGACACTGCAAGTTTAAATGTCATCAATTACAAATAAAAGGAAAATTAATCAAGATTAGTGAAAAGGCAATTAAAAAAATCGAAAGGTAATTAAAAAATTCCTTTGAGAAAAAGAAGTTAAAAATGTATTTATTGATTCTTTTACATTTTCCACCTGCCAAAAATAAATTACTAGGCGTGGGTATCTTTTTTCCAGGGTTCGGTCTTTTGTGTGGCATTTTTCAAATCATTTACTTATTTTTTTTAATTTATATATTTATATATACATTTTTATTTATTTATTAATTATGAATCTTTAAACAGAATAAAACACTTCAAAAATATACATAATAAAATCATAAGTATTGGTGTTGTCAATGTGTGTCCTGTTAAAGTAAAAATATAGTTGAAAAATAGTACAAACGAATAAAATGAAATCTTAACGAGCACTGGAAGGAAAGGAAATTAACTCAAGGAACAAGGAAAAAATTAGAGCTCTGGTTGAAAATTCAAGAGACAGTGTATTCCAAAAGAAATCTGGAATAATATTGGCGTAATTTGTTTGTGTCACATTATATATAAGAAAGAATTGGGTTGACAAGAGTATGTCTGACTGCTCTGAGATATAACAAAATCATTAATTTACCAGAAATAGTTTTTCAAAATACTCTTAAAATTATCATCTTGGGATTTTTGTCCCAAATCGACTGGGAGTTCATTACGAATTTTGCTCCCATATTATGGATAGATTTACTATCATATTCCAACTTCATTTTTAGCAGCGAAATAAACTGTCCATTGTTTCTTGGTGCTATTAGTTTGATGTACACAGGAGTACTCGTAGAGTAGAATAGCTTACATGTGCTCTTTGTTACAACGTCGTGTGCAAACAAACATACCTTTTCCCATTGTTAAGCAAGTTGAAGTTTACTTTCTTTTGAGCTGTCATGAAAAACGATTTCGTTGACTCCTTGTTCTAGTTAATTGATTTGACTTTTTTGTGCCTTCATGTGAGGCTGCAGAAAATGAAAAGCAAAAGAATTCTCACCCTGAGTCAGTCCTTCTTGGCGCTATACAAATGGAGCATTTTGAAGTAAACCTGAAGCGGAAAGACAAAAGGACACTCAATCCGACCTTTGGTGAGAAATGTGGGAAATGATCGTGCAATACGAAATCACGGCATCTCAATATAAAATGATCAGTAAGCCGAAGGTTGTAATCGATCCACAGAGATTATAATAAAACAATACCAGAGAATTAAAAATATGAGGAAAAAAGGGCACTACAGAGTGATCATTTTAACAGTGAATAACAAAATACTGTGTTTAAAAACCGTTAACTCTGGTTTTTATATAGTACCGAAACTGTAGAGGCCATAGAAACAGAGAGGGGAATTGTCCCGTTCTTTAACTTCTATCATCTCTTCATCATATTTGGACACGAGGAAAAAGGCCTCGCCTGAGGAATTACATGCACATTTAAGCCCACGCGTTCTCTAATCACGTGAGCAAAACAAACCAATAACCTTAAAATAATTTAAACAACGCTTAAAATGTCAATCAATCAGAAGTCTATGGTTTTCTTTTCACACTGTGCAAAGCAGAAATGGACCAAGAGATTTAAATTAAACTAGAGGCAACAAAGATGGTTGGGAAAAAGTGGTAGTAGTATCAATTAAAATCTTGATTACCAACTGAGGAGACAATGTAAAAGTTAAAAGTTTAGATGTTGTATTAAATCCCAGTAACATTTTATTCCTTTGCCTTCAGATTTTAAGGTACGAGGACATCTACAAAAAAGTACAAAAACCCTTCTTTGACTCCCAAATCAACATCTGTTGATTTGAGAGCCAAAAAAATAAATCCGAGAAAAATAAAAACGCTTCAATCTGGTTTGTACCTTAAACCACCAGGAACATGTCCGACTTGCAAAGAAATGGAGTCTGGCCTTCAGAGTTATCAAAAATGGGGGAAGAAAGTGAATTAATTCTTTCAAGGTGATAAAAAACGCAACTAATGTCATTTAGTTAAAATCTGTGCTCTATTTCCTTTCAAAATTCATTGCTTGGAATTCTGATATTTACATTGGTAAAATTGCTTCTCCTCTTGAGGAATGGCCATAAATTGGGCCTTTTTGTTAGTCATTTTCCCCGTATCTTTCTTGAGATTGTTGTATTCAGTGTATTGCTAAATATGTTTTGAGAAAGATTGCTTTACATTGGCAAAGATTGGTACCTGAGACCATTTTGTATCTCTATAATTATAATCTATCAACTGTTTTTGCACGGAGTACTGTTGTCACATTTGAACAGGTGCTCTCTTTACTCATATTATTGTTTTTGATCGAGTTCAGAGACATATTTATAAGTTGATAGATTCAAATCCTGCTGCTACTTTTTAATCTTTGTATCATTGATGAAATATCGTCTGTCTTAATTTCTTCTATAAGTATTTTCAAAGTAAGTATTCTGATGAGCCGACAACTATGGCTGATACCACCTCAAGTTGTTGCATTTTGTGTGACTCGTTTCTCTCAACATCTTCATCCAAATGCAGTTACCACTCTTTTTGTAATAAATCTTTCTATAAATGTATTTTTCTTTGGACTGCTAGATTGTGGAACGTTTTGGCTTCTGCGTCCTTCCCTATATCAAATGAACTTGAATAGTTAAAGCCTGAGGTCAATATCTCTTGGTCTATTTCTAATTTTTTGTCTTTCCTATACATTGTGTGTTGTTTGTCTTGTGTGTTGTGTGCTAGTTTCTTAATAGTACGTATCCAATGTCCAGTAGGTAAAGGATTTGCTATAGGTGAAACAGACTTTTTGTTTTCGTCTGGTGCAATACTGTATATTTTATTATAAAAACATATACTTGTTTTCCTCTCAATTTAAGCTTACTCTACAGCTTGTTATATTAGGATTCCCTAATATAACAAGTTAAAAACATGCTTAATTTGGTGATGATCTATTTTAGTTTATAAAATTTCTTTTTTTCGTTACCCTCAGTTGTCATTTCAACTAGACATCGTTAATTTTCGCAGTGAACTATTTTTTTTGCTTGTTTCAATGCCTGTCATGTTTTCATTTGAGAATGGCAACATTGATCCATAGTACAGTGGAAGTATTAAGAGCAATTGGACATCTCAGATCTTAAAGTGTTGTATGTGCTGGTTGGTGAGGTTTTTAGGCATCTTGAAAGTAAAAAATGAAAAGAGTTGAATACATGAAAGAACTTTTTTAAAAACAATTTAGCTATAGAAGCTACAGTCAAGTGATTGTTCACTGGTCCTAGAAATTTTAGTGTTCATCTTTCTAAATTAGGAAATTCTACAAGTAATGATAATTTTTCGTCAAGTTGTTTATTTCCATATCCTTGAAAGACCAATTTTTAAAACATTCTGTAAATTATAACAATTTTTTACCTTTCATTATAACACGTTTTTTAGTTTCCTTTGTTTATAATTGAACAGTAAACTATACATGCTCGCCATGTAGACAGGACCTTTTAGAAGGATTAGAACAATAATATATGGCACTTTCTTTTCGTTAAAATTGAATTATATTTTATCTTTTATGAATTTTTATGATTCTTGCATTGACAGGCATCTTATAGTAGAATGTAAAGGTGAAGAACATAGTTTGTGGCAGACATGGGAAGGAACCAGACACCATTTCTTTTTAAAGCAAGTATTTGTATTACTGGTGACTATATTTAAAAGCAAATTACGAGACATAAAATGGGCGACAGTTGACCAAATCCAAGATAAGAAGTCATTTTCAAGATACCAATACAATCAAAATAATTAAGGGACAAGGAGACATTAAGCTGCTGGGGAAAAGGTGTAAACAAAAGCGGAAAACAAACACAAAGACAAACTTGAAATACCACGCAGGTACATTAGCAGGAGCTCAAAAAGAATGAGATAAAGAAGGGTAATATCAATTCCACATGTATTAACCAGAACGTATTGAAATACAAATCAGAAAAAGCTGTCTGAATTCTTAACCTGACTTAAATGCTTTGTTTATAAGAGTGTTGGATTTATGATGGGGCATAACGCTGTTTCGTAATACCCAAGACTAAGAAGTGCAATCATATTCTAAATATATTCAATTTTATTTTACCTTTAACTACTCTGTCTTTTTCGGGTAGTGGATTTCTGTAAAGGGGTCTTCACCTCATCCTTTAACTTGGTCTTCCAAAGCTCTATCCTTTCAGACCTTTTTAATCACATTCCATCTTTCCATATCCACTTTAACGGTCTCAAGGGATCTCTCCTTTGATCTACCTTTTTTCTTGGCATAACCTATTTTCAGGTTCTTCAGCTTTTGGATGTCATTGCTCTTATCCCTTGCTTTGAGTTAACAAAACCAATGGAACATTTTCTATTTTATAATGCTTTGGATGAGCGTTTCCATAGATAACTCTTTCACGTCATCCTTTCTAACATGCTCCTTCCTCTTTATGCTACGTTTGTGTTCTACCTACACATTTTAAAAACTCCTATCAAGTCCTCCAGCTATAGAATCAAAGACCCAGGGTCGAATAGGTTATATTTTATAACCTATTTAACTTGTGCCTTTCTATCACATAATATACCTGATAAATTCTTCCATTTGTTTCACGTTTTTCTAATCCTTGTTTCCTTTCTTACTATATCCTTTATCTTATTGTAGTGTTGATCCCAGATATTTCAGCTTTTTTATCGCTTGGTAGTTCCGTGAGTTGCTCAAAGGTGGTAGATATTTTGTCTTTGAACAACTCAACAATATGCCGGAGCCCTCCAAACAACTCCGTCATCTTTCAAACCTTTCTTTTACTGGCCACACAACACATGATTTGTGCGTTTTTTTGGATCTCTTCAGTAACCACAACCAAAATCAGAGTAAATTGTTTAGGACTAAAAGACAAACCTTGGATTAATTTAACACCTATTACAAACCTTTTGCTTATGGCATCTGGATTCCACCGCCATGACTCCTTTCTGAATATATTCCTCCTGACGTTCCATCTAATAATTCTTTCCCCAGTGTCATTAACATTTGGTAGCTGTTGTTTCAGTTTAGATTACCTACAAAACCTCTGTCATCAGTGTATTTCCTGAGTTTATTCTTATGGGTAACTCCTTCCTCTCCTTTCATTTTCAAGATATCTGCAATCAATAGTCTCTGCTGAGCTGCTATGCTGAAGTCCTATACTCCACTTGTGTGTAAAACAATGCAAGAATCCAAGAATGGTGTAGTAGGTCAAAAGCTTCCCTATAATCCAGCTCCACTTTTCGTCTGGGACATATTTACAGCACATTTACGGTTTTAACAACCAGCATTTATTCTGTTTTACTTAAACAACATTAAAGCTGTATTACAGTATAGACTGCATTAAGACAAATAAATTCAGTGGAGATGACCAAATTCCCAACGTCGTATTGAAAATTAACATCACTTTTTGAATTTTTATCTCTGTCGATGAGAATGAAGATAGCATTTATAAAGAACAAGATTTTATTTCAGTAAACGGAGAACATAAAGTTATTTTCAACAAAAAATTAAAAAATATCGGACATTTAGAGAAGAGAAAGTGTCACTGGAATCAGTAGTAATATTTCCAATGTTTCCCAAGTCAATTCAACGAATTTTGTGCCTCAGTGCTTGGTGTACTTTCCTTTGGAAAAAACATTTTCTGTTCTGATCTGATCGGATTTGCCAACACTTTGTCACCTTTATATAGTTTTATACTGAGGACATGTATATTTACAGTGAATCTATACAGTTGTTACAAGAATACAAATGACTCTCATACTCTTTTTCCAGTACTTGTTTTGAAACAGTAACTCTTGATGACAAAAACATACACAATGTTTCATAAGATACTTTTCATCTAATTGCCTGCCTCATAAATGACGAAAGCTGAGATTTAAGAAACATATTATTTCGTTTTGTTTGTCATAAATCAGTCTACATAAAATTTTGAAAAGCTATTAGTTGCTTACTTTAGTAATGTTATGCCTCTTGTTATTGCTTTTGGGCAAATAAAATCTTAGTTTCAGCTGTCCAGTATTACGCTATTTGCATTACAATTTTGCTAGGACTGGGACTGGAACGTATTTCCTGAGCGTTTCTGTCGGGACTACTGTAATTTTATCACAAGATAGCCATCAAGAGACCTGATTAAAAAACCGAATGACACATTTTTCTACCAGAGAATAAGGGAGGCTAATGGCTAATATTACATTTGAACTAAAATTATTATTCGCTGAAAAAGAATAGCTCTATAAATCTCAAAGGTGATACTTCTCTCCTTTACGTAATTTTTCTATCTGGGCGCCATTTTCACTAGCAAACTCTCATCAGTTTTTGCTAAAGGAACTTCTGGTGGCTTTTTTAGAAGTGCTCAGAATAAGGACCCAATTCTGCTTTTGTTTATCCTAGTCTTGTAAATGAAGCAAGACTCAATTTTTATTCAATCATGAAGGGAAAACCAATATTAAAAAAGTGGAATTTCTCTTTTGTCTCTGGCTCTCTTGTCAAACTAACCTCAAAATAAAAATTAATTTTTTTCACAGCTGGAAAAACGTTTGGAGAGCTTAAGACCAAATAAAATATATTTGCAGCTTAAGGACATAATTCTATAAAGCAGATCTCTCCCCTAAAGCAATATCGAGTGCACTTATCCCTTTTCAAAAGGTTTTATTTTCACACAAGAAAAGCAAATGAAATGAGACCTTCAAGCTAAACCATTTTACTTTTCTTTCTGAAACTAATGTTCATATTAACATCTGTGGGTTTTGTATTCATGTGCTATAAAATCTGAATACAAAAGACGTTTCCTTTTTATACATGTATCTTTCCTAGGTTTGATATATTACATAGTCACAATGTCCAGTCAATTTTTCAGTTCCAATGCCCCATGCCCTATACACTATCACCTTTCCACATGGTGTTGATTAGCTTCAGAAACGTTGTTTCAATTTCTCTTGCAGGACGTGGAATGAAATGTAACATCTAAAGTGAATATCACTGGCTGCAAACACTTCACCTTATGGTGCAAACTTTAAAGGAAACTTTCGGTTTAAATTTGTATGCTTAAATAAAGACCACAAGTAGTAAATCAGATCATTCATACTTGGCAAGTTTTAAGCTAATTGATTTTTAAAGTCTGAAGCTCACTTGCTTCTTCCTTGATCATGATACTTTGGTATAGCTGTCCATATGTTTACTCAGGTATTGTCCTTTCAAAACATAATTAACTTTTGTCGTTTTTCATTGTATGCTGTATGTGATGTGATGCAATAGTTTCATAATATAAAAATTTGTGCATAACTGGCTTTTCCCCCTTGGATTTCATGTTTCAATAGAATACTCTAAATTTGTTCAAGTTCAGAGCAGATTGTAACTTTTTTGAATAAGAAGACCAGACACATATTACATACAACACATTACACAGAGAAAATGATGCAAAGAGACAAGAACGTAAGCCAAATAGCAAAGTTTTGCTTTCGTCCTAGCTTACAAGGCATACTAAAGTTATTTACACTAAGCAAGTTAGCTCCTGTGTAGAATGGGGACCAGAAAAGTCAAATTTGGAAAATATCCTGATGGTGAATCGTTGGGCCAGAAAAGGTGACAAGAAGTTATCTAGCGGAGTATCCTGAAAAAGACTTATCCCACGTTACCCAGTTTTCTGTAAACTTTTTTTTCCTGATTCCTGTCTATTCTTTTGATTGTTTTCTTGTCTTTTCTCTGCCTAGAGAAATCTTAAGAATTACACTGTTTTTCCATGGTTTATAAGGGACAAATATAAAGGTTCTCCATCCCCCCCGAACAAAAACAGGCTGTCTGTTTTGCAAGATTTTTGGGGGCTGCTTGAACACCGATGTGGAAAAAAACCCCACTGTTAAAATCACAGTTCAAAAAACAATACAAACCTTACACTAAGAGCCAAATGACTCATTCATTAACAAAAACCAACGGAAAATTTGGAGAAAAGTTCTGCTGAGTAAGGAATCTGTTATTAAAAACTTGAAATAAAAATGACACAATGTACTACATTCGAGTAACGAAGCAAGACCTCTAGGGAAATAATTTTACTTTTAGTTAATATGATTGAAAGCAAAATCAAGTAGTATTAACCAAATTAGTGATTCGATTTACAAGTCATTACAAAGAACAAACTAGTAATTTCACTGTCCCATTCTAAATGGGGATCATAAGTCACTGTTGCTTCTGGAGTTGGCTACCATAGCAAAAGGAGGCAATTTTCTATAAAAAAGAAAACATCTTTTTCCTCTTTTTCTATTTCTTTAAATAGTTAGTATTTCATTATGAACTGCCTCTCATTCTAAAGGTAATGGGAGCAAGATGAACCCAAGAAAAATCTGCTCCTGAAGTCAGAAGAGGAATAGCAAAGTTTAATACAAAGCATAAAGTATGACTGTTGCATTGTCAGAAAAAGTTACCAAATAGTGACTATCAATGACCAAAAGGATGTCTACGTTGCTTTTAGAAGATCTTTTTTCAATGTTTCTCTTTCTTAGGTATCTCTTCATTTTTAACTAAGGATCACTTTTAAGATAGCACCAAAGTCCATTAATTCCATTAAAAATTAATTTTTCTTTGATTTCAGGTGGCTACACTGCTTTTGTCCAAATGTTGTTTCCAATAAACCTTGCAAGAAAAAGGATTCTAAAGAATTATAACATGTGTGTGCCGACTCGGCACGAGATCAAGTTGTATTGTTGAAAGCATGATTAGATGTTTCCAGGAATAGTACTGCCAATTCTTTCAAAAGTTTGATATTCACTAACTTGAAGTTGCTAAAATGAGATACATTTATATAAAGTCAGAGCAAGTTGTATTTACAATCGTTATGTTATTTAATGATATTTCTGAAGAAGATTGGAGGTAATGATCTAAAAGATGCATTTCAAAATACCTGATTTTAGAAAGGGTGAGAAACACATTAAAATTGACTATATCAACATGAGAAAGAAAAATCATGTACATAGAACAAGAAACGAAATTGTGATTACATTCTTGGATCTTTATTGGTAAAAACCCTTTTGAAAAATACCTTCTTCATTAAGAGAATCCTCTGAATAAACATAATTCTCTCTAAATTAAAAACAAGCTTGATAAGACTTGGGTCTGCATCGTGTCTGGTAAAGCCTAGAGGACATTTAACTTTTAGATGAATAGAAATTAAAAGTCATAGGGCAAGTTGTTTCAGCCCAAAATACGAGATTTTTTAAAAATTTCTGGCTAGTGAAGATCACTACTAAGGTGCTAAAAATTTCTTAACAAGGCTTTCATTCCGATAGCTGTTAAGGAACTTTGTATTGAATTATTTTGAGTATTATGTGAGTCAGCAGGACAATTTCTTTTGTACAAAATAGAGAGTTGAGTTTGAGAAGTTTGACACTGCCCTGCAGTAAACATAAAAGCTGAAGTCAACGGTTTATAGAGTTCTGTGATTTATTTCCATCCAGTAAAGTAAAGCAAATTAAACATCTCTTCGTTAGAAATTAGCAGTTTAAAACTGCATATTAGCTGACTAAAGCTGATTTACATATCAAAAACCCTTTTCAATCCATTTGCAGCACTCATTATTAACATTTTACATGTACTTTGTACTTGATTGTAAAAAAAGTGTCAGTTAGTTTTTTCACGGCTTCAATGCTAACTGATTACAGTTGGTGTGTATAGGGTTTTTTTTACGTAGAGAAAAACCTTTTAGTGTGTGGACGTGCAATGGAACAGTAAAGATGTTTGGATCCAAAGGGTGAAAGGTATCTGTTTTGGATTGACTTTTTAGGGCTCTACTGATTTGAAATATGTTGCTCTTGTTTATGCAAATGACTGTGTACTGTCATACTCAGCTTACACCAATTAGAATGTTTCTGTGCAAGATTTATTTCAGCTTCTATAAAATCATCCATTTCATTAGCTAAAGATTTGATCAAGTTGAACAGTTGATTGGTTTGAGTATTAGAGATTTTCAGAGAATAAACTGATGCAGAAAAATTAAGTAATTAGCTATAGTATGTGCTAAAAGGTATACATATATGGGGATAATAAGCCAATTTAGGGTAATCAAAATAAAGAAATTTCTGTTAGTCACAAATCTCTCTGTTACCCAATTTGTTCAAGTACCAGAAATTCTAGTGTTGTTTTTGGTGAAGGCACCATTTTAAGAAGAATATTTCATCGACGAGCATTTGAGCAAATGTTTTCCATTTGGTATGTTTCAAAAGAATAAAGCAAAAAGCTTTCCTTTCCGAACTGATTTCCGAAGGACCAAATTATGTAGCACTAGACAAAAGTTGAGGTTTTCAGGGCCTCGAATAGGGTCATAATTCAATTAAAACTTTTTTTCAATTTTTTTTTCTTTTCATTCCATTTTAGACAAGCTTCAATATTTTTTTCGATTCCTTTTCGTCAAAAAGGAATCAAATTTGGTGCAGTTAAACAATCACCAGATAAGAAGAAGCAACACAACAAAAACAACGTGCATGGTTAAGTAAAATTGGCACCTAAAACAATTACCCATACTTTCCTATGATACCGACACTCGCCTTCCCAAATTTCTTTGTACTTTCATACTAGATACAAAGCATGAACTACCACTGGCCAAGGACACGTAATGACAATTACATTTAAAAACTGCTTGTTTGTCCCTTTTATGCACTGTGCACAACAATAGCTTCATTGAATTGGCGCAGGGCATGTCGGAAGAATATGGTGACTATACTCAATCATATTGTCATATGAAATTTACCATTTTCATGCTTCTATGCCATTTTTAGTGGTAAAGGGCATGAATTACATTTAGTAAGGCGACAAGAGGAAGAAAAGTAAAGAAGAGGATAAATATTCTTGCAAATAAAACTCTTTTCTAAATCTCTGTTATGAAACACTTCAGTCAATAATATTTTCTCCCATAGTTACAAACTTCGTTTTTATATATTAGGGGTTCTATCCAGTTAAAAAAGGTTCAATTTAAAGTAAAGTCCTTCATCAAATCCAGTTTATCTTTAAAATTGGGCCCAGTAACCCTTTATATAAAAGATTAGGAAATTTAGACAAGAAGTAGTGCAATGTGTCTGAAAACAATGAATTAGTTAAGTAGTTCACTTTATATATCCTATTTTTCCAGCCCAATGCTACACCTTTTCCGAAATGAGAAAAATTAAAGAAAGAAAAAAGAAAGAAAATTGGGTGTATCATTATTGTATAATCTTAAGATCAATGTCTAGCAAGCCTGAATCACTTAAAATAGATATTGCAAGTAAGCAACAGTTGTAACCGATTACGCCCTTTGTTTCTTCTTTGATACTGTCACAAAGTACCACTACAAAACATTCCTAACCAGCAACAGGCAAAGAGAAAGGAAAAATGAAAGATGTGTATATATGTTGCGATATGTCTTAGTTCGATTATTTTCGTAACGATAACAATTTAAGATTTGATTTTTTTACCTATTCAGGAAATAAACCATCAATCTTTTTTCATTTCAAGGATCAAATCCGTTCGTCTTGAGGAAGTTGTCTTGGGCAGGTGGAACAGAAATTCCCACACCAACTTTGGCCTGTCATTTTCAAGAGCATTCCCTCTGTCCTATCACTGTTTATATCAAACAACGTCTTGACCAATTAAACTTTAGTCCATTGCCCATTCCACCGCTAGATTCATCAACGCTCAGTCATGTCTGGATAAGTATTTACTATCTATCAGCAAGCTTTTGACATCGAGCTACTAGGTGTTCTACTGTTTTACTATGTTGGAAACATAATCTACATGTCCCCGTTCCTCACTAGTCCTATTATTTGTTTTCAAGATCTAGTCTCAATCATCTGCTCCAAAATCGTCATTATAGCCACTATAATTCTCGGATTGATGTTCTGAGATAACTACCAATGAGACATTCCTGTTCTTGGTCTTTATAAATTCTGCCTTGCTGTTCTTTTGCTTCATAGCCTGCGACTGTTTTAGGTTTAACACCATTCCTTGAATCATTTACCTTTCAATCGAGATGTTGTCTTCCTCAAAATAGATTCTTACTCGAATGCCTTCCACCGTCTTTATTATTTCGGTTATAATCTTATTCTTCTCCTTCAGTATTTCTCTCCTTCATGCAACTTTAATCCAGTTATTTGTCGAACATGTCACAGCAAGCAACTCTGAATCTCCTTTTTTGGAGAAGATCCTTTGTGAAATTTATCCCACGTAAACTGATCTCTCTCTTCAAGTACAATCTTTCGGCATTTCCGTGCTTGCCTAATATATGATTTGCTCTCGTTTCTCTATTTGTTATTGGATCTACCTCATTCAGCTTTCCATTATTAAACATGGACACATTCATTATGTACGCTGCCAATGGAATTACTTTTGCAGTAATTGCACACACCAGATTGGCATCATTCAACTTGATGTTTATTAGCATGGGAACTCTCTTTGTGACTTCTCCCGTAACCCGCTCAAACATTTTTTGGTTCTTATTGCATCGGCTTTATCTATTCCAAAGGAATTGTATATTTCTTTCTCGTCTGGATCTATTGAATTCATTCACTCTTCAAGTACCTGCAGTCCTTCACCTGTCACCATTATGGACCATCATCGTTTGTCGATAAGATTTATATTCCATCGAAAGTTAAAGTCAAGGACTGCTTTTTACTCATCAATAAAAAGTACATGTACTAAATGTTTTTCATTTGTATGTGTATTTAAGTGTAGTATATTAATTTCTCTACCGCCTTTATTTCGATGTCATGGTAAGAAAACCATGTCAATTTCCAGGATCCTGCTCTTCAGCACTTGCATATTTTCTGTCTGTTTTATGGTGCCCTGATGATGCGCATAGCGATGAAATAAACTTTCCGTTCTCCTGATTCGTTGTAACCTTGGAATTTCTCTACTAGTGTATTAATACGCTGTAAATTGCACTTAGGAGTGTTACCTATTGCTTGCCAAACGATCATGCGATTAGCCTTGACTTATGTTATTTTCTGTCGACTTTCCTACTCTTCTCGCTGCAATGGCCTATATTAAAAAATGTGAACTTACATATAAGAAATTGTTCTTTACAATTAAAAGTAGTGAATGAAATATTATTGGATAAAATACAATGGGCCTCGTAACTGTGGCTGTTTGGTATCAGATAGATAGCAAGAATTCAAATTTTGCAAACAAAGCCTACAAATACCATCAGAGGTAATATGTAGATTGATGAACTGAGAATGCGTCTAGAGATGTAAAAGCGATAAAAGAAGAAAACTATTAGACGAAGATATCATAGAAGACCAAACTAAGACCCCAATGACCTCTAAGAGGTACTGAAAGGGGATATGCCTTTCAAGGAAATGAGTGAAATAATCTCTATAGATTTGAATACAATATCAAATAGTGTTGCTACTGTCATTGCAATCCATTAAGCTGGGAAATGTAAATAAAACTGCTTGATGCAATAAGATCATAAGCATGGTTTTTGTTGAAGAAAAATAGGAATAAGTTCTCTTTATTAGTGATCCAAGTGAATACAGCCCATGAAAATGAACAATCACGTCATGCTGCTTGATTGGGAAGGGATGATTAGAACTTGTGAAAACGGTGTTGAGAGTAGCGCAGTAAAAATCCATAGTTACCAACGGTCTGCAGGGACATAGTACTTGAAGAAATTAGAAAGCAGAAAGTATTTAAAGAAAGGGGTACATAGACACTGCGAAGTATTAATCAGCAATGTGCATCGCTATGTGAAGTAGCAAGTGCCAGAGAGAAAGTTCTAAAAAGACCAAGAAACAGGTTTTACTCCAAAAACTTTAAACTATATTTCCTACTTTGACATCACCCATTCCTTAGTGTACCAACATTGAGCAGAATTTCAATTCTCGTTCTTCACATGCCCAGTCTTCATGTTTTGTAATTTATTTCAGTGTTTGTTAATTGGTAATTTGATATTGTCTGTATATTAGCTCTCCTTCAAAGTGAAAGCTATTCGTCTTAATATTATTACTGTATACTATGTAAATATATTTACAGTTTGTAAACAATAAAGTTCTTATTTTGGATCATTTAGCCTTTTGAGGGTTTTTTTGACATACATTTTTGCCATACTTGCCATATTTTTAGTGTGGTGTCATTTTATTTTATTTTATGAACCTCCAAAAGCTAAAATCTGGCAGGCGATACTATTGCATGATTTTCAAGTAAGTGAGGGTAGCTTTTTATAAATTTAATCCTTATGCTTTATATCTTTTTCTGGATGAAAAAAAATCTCCTTATCCTTTCAACTACGTGTCAACAATCTTTGAGTGTAACATAAAGGGTGGAAGCAGCCTGTTAGATGTAATCCTCTTACTTCAATTAACTACATTTTCCTTAACTGCAAGGTTTTAAATTCTGTCCCTCAATTTATTTTATTCTTCATATTATTCTTCAATAACCTGAAAAGAACAAGTAATTATTGACGACAGTTCTTATTGGAAGTTTTCTACACTTAATTTGAAATGCGTAACCTGTAGGAATATAAAAAATAGACCATGGCATGTTCTTACTATACACTATGTTGACTTCGAACGTTTTTAGATATTGTCAAAACAATATTGTCGATCCTCTTTTTAACTCTCTCTATCTCTTTTTGCCCCTCGTTAGTAACACTTTTTTTTGTTATAACATTAGGTGTAAGAGCTTTATCATGTCATAACTCACAAGCTTTTTCGGAGCTGCTTTTTGAGAGAAACTTCTGTCATAGACAATTTTCAATATTATTAGAAAAACATCTTCTTCTCCTCCTCTTTTCAGCCTTTCTCAAAGAGCCAGGTCGGATAGGCCGCTCTTCTCAATCTCCTCCACTTTCTCCGGTCTTTGGTGTCCTCCGTCGTTGCTTGAACTACCTCCATATCCCTCTTGATCATTCTTCTATCGCAGCTTTTTCCTTCCTCTATTCCTCTTGCCCTCCACCTTGCTGTAGAATGCCTTCTTTACAGCCATATTTTCCGCCATTCTTATGACATGGCCATACCACTTCAATCTAGCTTCTCTTGCTTTTTCATGTATATTAGAGACTTTTGCTAGCCTTCGAATATCTTCATTTGTTCAATGTTCTCGCAGAGACACACCAATCATCCATCTTATCATCTTAATGTCAGTCGACATTAGTGCCCGCTCTTCCGCGTTTCTCAAAGGCATTACCTCTAGTCCGTACATTATTAGAGAAATATATGGAAAGGATATTCTTCTGTCATAACTACAATTTCTTCCTTTGTGTTTGTTGCACTATTTGCTGCATTTATTGATATTGCCTTGTATTTTTTGCATCTATCTTTAGCTACCTTAATCACACTGGCTGCAATTTTGTTAGATGTTGGTTTTCTTTTATCCTTGTAAATCCTTTCTGCATGTTTCAGAGCCTTACTTTAACTAATCTGAGCTTGTTTTGTCGTAGACTCTTGCTTTCACCTGTAACCACCTTTATGCTTTATGGTATCCTTTTAGAAGGATGCATTGACTGGGTTCTCTTTCCTTAAACATTTCAGTTATTTACAAAATTTTACTTCCTGAAGAGTGACATGCAGATACTGTCCCCTCTATATCTTTCACACGCACTTTGTTAAAAAGGTTAACACTTTTCATGCTATTATTTTATTTTTACAAAATGTCAATCATGTTGTTAATTCATTTTAAGTGGNTCTGAGCTTGTTTTGTCGTAGACTCGTCTTTAGGAACTTCATTCCCTTTTTGTTTTTGCTGGGACTTTTGTCCAATATGCTTTCACCTGTAACCACCTTTATGCTTTATGGTATCCTTTTAGAAGGATGCATTGACTGGGTTCTCTTTCCTTAAACATTTCAGTTATTTACAAAATTTTACTTCCTGAAGAGTGACATGCAGATACTGTCCCCTCTATATCTTTCACACACACTTTGTTAAAAAGGTTAACACTTTTCATGCTATTATTTTATTTTTACAAAATGTCAATCATGTTGTTAATTCATTTTAAGTGGTATCAACACTGAAACTACCTCATCTAACGTAGTCTAATATTTAAAAACTTGCTTACTGCTTACCTAATAGAATAACACTTGTTTTTTGTTCTTGCTATATATCTTTCACCGCCTTGTGAAATTTAGACACCTGCCACTACATCAGATTTTAACGTTACCTTACGTTTTCTCAGTCAACTTGTATCTGTCCATCCCTCTGCCTTTCAAAACCAGAATTCTTCCCTCCATCTCTCCTATTTCTACCCTCCAGATCTGCGTATTAGTTATACTGTACTTTCATCTAACCATATTTTCTCCATCTATCTCTCACATTTCAACCCTCTAGATCTCTGTTTTAGTTATATTATAGCTTTCTTGTTTAGTTATGTTATAGTTTTCTTCTAGCAACTTTTTCCTTTCTATCTCTCCTATTTCCACCCTCCAGATATCCATTTCAGTTATATAACACTTCCATTTAAACACTTTTCCCCTATATCTCTTCCAATTCCAAGGTCTAGATCTCCGTTTTAATTACATTATATTTTCTTCTAAGCATATTTTTTCCCTATCTCTCCTATTTCCACCATTTAGATCTCCGGGTTTTTTTATAGTACTTCCTTTTACCCATATTTTTTCACCCTATATCTTCTATTACCACACATCTACCACACATCTATTACCATTAGATCATGCTGTTTGTAAAATTATACTTTCTTCCAACAATATTTGTTCATTTTATCTCTATATTTCTTCCCTCTACCTTTCTCATTACCACCCTCTAGATCTCAGTTTTAATGATATTATACTTTCTTCTACACAAATTTCTTCCCTCTATCTCTGCCATTTCCACCCCCTAGATCCTCTGTTTTAGTAACATTCGAATTTCTTCTAACCATATTTCCTCCCCCTCTTTCTCCTATTACCACCCTCTAGATCTCCGTTTTTCTTTCTTCTAAATAGATTTCTTCCCTCTATCTCTCCTATTTGTACCCTGTAGATCTCCGTTTCCCTAAAATTTTACTTTAATCTACCATTTTTCTTCCCTCTATCTCTACTATTTATACCTTCTCGCTCTCCGTTTTAGTTATATTATACTTTCTTCTAACCATATTGCTTTCCTCTATCTCTCCTATTTCCACCCTCTAGATCTGTAGTTTAGTTATATTAACTTTCTTCCAACCATTTTTCTTCCCTCTATCTGTCCTAGTTCTAACCTCTAGATCTCCGTTTTAGTTATATTATACTCTCTTCTAGCCTCCTCCACTAAATTTCACATTAGCACTATTTACCATTTTAATAAAATGGAATTCATCAATTGTCAGTTCATTTCCTTAAATGATTAAGGTTATTTTAACATTTGAAATTTTGTTTTTATTATTTTGTTGTTTTTATGCTTATGTTGCTGATTATCTTTATCCAAAGAAAATTCAAATTCTACCAGAACTCCTCATTTACCATAAAATTTGATATATACAGTGGACTCTCCATAACTCGAATTCTCACGGGGAATCAGAAATAGTTTGAGTTATGGAGCGGTTCGAGTAATAGTAATAGTTTGGAAAACTTTATTTTACACGGCTTATTATCTACTGGACGTTTTTTCCCTGCTACCACAGACGCCATTTTTATTCATGAGAATGAAAACTTCAAAACAAGAAGTTATTTATAAACACACCACACCACTTGTGGCATTCGAACGACGCGTTCGAATGTTTTCGTTCGAATGATCTAAGGGGCCGAACACACGCAGGAAATATTCAAATCAGAAATATGTCTGAAATATTTGTCAATTTTCAGGTTGTTCGTGTTATGGAGAGTGAAAATAGCCTAATTAGCCTTCAAGGGACCAAAAATATTGTTCGAGTTAAGGAGATTTTCGAATTATAGAAATTCGATTAATAGAGAGTTGATTATTATGAGTTTATTAAGGAATTTTCAAGGTGCCTACGATTTTGTTTGAGTTAAGGAGCTTTTCGAATTATAGGGTTTCGAGTTATGGAGAGTCCACTGTATTTTTTTTCATTGTAGGAACTCATACTTGGCAGCTGAGGGGGCGGGATTATTTTTTTTCATAATTTTAATTCTGTTACCTAATTTTTGTGTTTATTGCACAATGACAAAAATTTATGTAGAAGAAACAACAATCAATAAACAGCGATTTTAATCCTTCGGTGCCCACAGAGTTAAGAAAACATGATAATTTTGCAAAAATGTTTATTAAAAACTACCACCAAAATTGGAGTAATAGAATCTTTGAAGAAAAAATTGGACAAAAAATGTAACAGAAGGAAAAATACAGAAAGGAGCTAAGAAAAGAAAGAAGCTAAGTGATGAAATAAAATATCAAATAAAGAAAGAAAGAAAGAAAAAATTTAGTAAAATTTCGAAGAGATAAACATTTTACACTGTCTTACTACATTTCCTGGTAGAAAATCTAGATAGATTTTTAAAAATTCCACTCTTAATTTTCTTGAGTCATCAAAAATAATCTTCTTATCAAAATTATTTAGTTTACTGAGAAATAAAATCTGCTTTGGGAAAGCAAGAAAGCAGGCTCCTTTTAGTTTCTGTTAAATAGGCGTTGTTAATATTAGTTTTAATGGCAAAATTCTTGTTTATTTCATATTACTAAATGGGAGCTTTTTTCTAGGAGATATGTAGTATTTTATATTGCGCAAGTTCTCTTAGCAAAGCTTAACTGTCAAAGTAAGATCAACTATTCATGTTCTGAAAAATGCAATCTCTAGTGTTAATTCATGTTCAAGGACATTGTTGTCATTAAAAAAAGTGTTGTAACAGCATCTGTAAGCTTATTTATTTTAAGTAACCCCAAAGAAACGTTTTTGCCTTATTCCCATCTATGGCAGGTAGCCTACACATTTTCAAAATGTCACTTGAAGAAATACCAAAAGAAAGTTATTAAACTGAACTTCACGGAAAGGATCCTTTCTTTTAACCTGAATTATTTTCTTCGATCTATTTATTTAGCGGGTAAGTTATTCTGAATTGAATTATATGTCGTTCAGTAATATTCGAAGCACAATTCGAAATTAATATGTCCATTTGTAGAATATTGGGATGGCAATTGAAAATCTATGGTACTTTTTGAGAATATTCACAAGAAAAAGATACCATTGCGGGTCATCCTGTTGACTTCATTTAGTTATAAATGGTAAACTGTGAAAATATATTAATTGATTCTTCATGACCTAACAGCATTTATCAGGCTTCTGCTTGACTATGTAACCCCAACCAAACACCAAGAGAACGAATCTATAAAAAAACACACACTTTGGTTAGCCAAGAGAATAGTTAGTGAAATTCTTTGAAATTACGGTTTATTAAATGTATTCTATTAGAGCGATTTACGAAATACATGTTTACACTGCGGATAAATATTTAATAATACTTTTAATCTACGATAATTGAGAAAAATAGAGAAGTGCGCCTAAAACTTGATGAGAATTGTAGTGGTTTAGTGAATGCTGTTGGCAAAGCGTGAAATTGTATACTCAAGACACGATAGTTTAAGCCTAAGAAATAGTATAAAACTTTCCTACCAAAAGAATTGTTTTTAGATCTTTTTAGGTTCTACCTGTAATATCTAGGTCAAGCTTATTCTCTGTTCAACGTGTTAATGGTCAGACACTGTCAATCACAATTATCGAACTCCGATTTCTGGAGGTAAAGCACAGCTGTTTTTGAAGAAATGGAACACTTTTTGTGACCCAGTTGATTAATTGTAAAACTCTAAGAGGATTAGATCTCGTTATAAAGCTAATTAAACCCTTCAGAAATCATCGATATCCTATTTATTGAACATCGTGCAAGGCGGTTAACTTCACCAGTTCCTTGATTCACACGAGTGATTGGTCGCTAATATAACGGTCTATGGATATCAATTTTAACAGTAAACTTCGGCCGATGTGGTCACAAACAATGGATTAGCTGACAGTACTCCGCTTTACTTAAGATAAATAATCAACCTGTTGATGATCAAAGGCTCATGCACTTGAAGGGTGCTTTGTTTTTCTTCTACCTATAAGCACACTGTACCTTTGATCTCTATATCATTTCAAAAGTGATCAACGTCTGGATGTGTAGTCATGAAAAGAATGCCTATGTTTTGAGCAGCAGGCGCTCTTGTACAGTAATTAGATTTAATGAACTTTTAACAACTTTGATTTATTAGCCCAAGAAGCAAATTGAAAGTTTCTTTGGGATTCATAGGAAGATAATCGTTTAATCAAGTAGCCAGAAATCTATTTTTAATAAGAGATGACGATGAAGTTGAGATATCTTTGAACAAAACCTTTGGATCGAAGATACATTCAGCGATTGTGCAACAAATTCTCTTAGTGTAATATTACTTGTTCATATTGTTTAACAGACACATACTGTCAGAAAAACTGCCTTTTAATGGAAAACATGGCAAATAAACAAGAGTCCGATGGTACAATTTCAACTCACCAAAACTACGATTACTCAATTAGTGCCCTCCTGGGATTGAACCAAGATCAAAGAGATTGTGAAAGATACACCCAAGATAGTCCAACACCATCCAGCGAAGACCACGAAGAAGATCGAGATAAATTTTCAGATACAGGTATGTGCAATTTGCTTCACTCATTTGTACCAAACGTCCATTGTTTTAGCTTAAAAATGCCTTGCATTGGAGTTGAGTTACACCGAATGAAAGCAAATACATTTCTTATATATATGTATATATATATTGCAGTTTGAAGATTGTTAAGAAAACATGAAACTAGTAGTAACTGCTAAATTTGTCTAGTTATTTTGTAAGCTATACTGGATTTACATATATATATATGTATATATATATATATATATATATATATATATAGAGAGAGAGAGAGAGAGAGAGAGAGAGAGGTAGGTTAAGTATCGACAATATGTTTGCTGATGCCATTTCCTATGTGGCATTTTCCTTTGAACAAATAAATTCCACCTTCTTGACATTTAAAATGATAAGAAAGAGAATTGTTTGATGTTGAAATTATTTCTAGTTAAAGGAGTGATCAAACACGTTATCAAATTAACTCTAGTTATTTTCTCGTTCTATCTGCTGTATTTATTTTGACATTTGTGTTGATCAGACTAAATGTAAATTTATGAGGATGTTTCAAAGTTCAGCCTTGTACTGTATTCCACTGCGTTACTTCTATTCTATGACTATTTGCTTCTAAAAATATGTGGTCGTGTGTGTGTATATATAAATGGAGACACTTTTTTAATTGCAGATTTGCATTAATGTATATACGGATATTGAAAGCCCCACTAGTATCACAAGGTATTTGATAAACCAGTTAATGTGATTATCAAAAGATTCCAAACACAGAATATTAGCAGAATATCAGAATACATATTTTAAATGTGTGTATCTCTTTATTATAACTTCTTAATAACTATCTTTCTAATCTCTCCATCTTCATTTATTAACAAATGCACAAATAATTAGTAAAAGCCGCTGTACGCTTTTTCAAAATGTCTTAATTGATTTACTAACATTTGTCAACAGGACTTAAATGGGGTTGCAGAATATTATTCTTTTAATTCTTTGTAGTTATTGATTGCTTTTCAGTAAAAAATTTGAATTTTTAATGTAAGAATGATGTAATTTTTTATTGGAAGTTGTTGCCGTGTATGGTTTTTGGTGCGGTTTATCTGTGAGACATGTACCTGCCACCCTCTTAAAACCGATGGCGGTAAAGTCAGGTTTAAGACTTTCTCGTGTCAAAAGCATCTGAAGCAATCAGACGCGTATACATACATATACATACATACATATATATATATATATGTGTGTGTATGTGTCTGTCTGTGTGTGTGTGTCTGTGTGTAGGACTTTTTAAAATTAATTAATGGCATCAAGTTGTAAATGATGATAACACAAAACATTGCTGGGCAAATGCCAGTCTACTGACAGAAACAGAGATAGACAAACATTAATAACAAGAGATCACAGAAATAGCAGTCGCAAAAATTTTTCTCTTTCTATAAAATAACTATAAACATTTTTACAACTAAGACTTCTGTTTAATTATCTTTATGTTTTATTTGATTTCCTTTATTTAATAGAGGAACCAGAATACAAAGAAGTTTTGTTGGTAAAAATTACAAGAAATTATACCAAATTTTTGTTGAATTGACAACTCACCGATAATTATTGTTCCACTGAATTTCAGTTTTACTTCAAATCAGTTAAATTATGTCACCGGTAAACTTCAACAATAGTCATTTTGGTATACAAGAAGCCAGAGAAAAACCAATTATACTGTAATGACAAAAATGTTCTTATTTATTGATTCTGTCAATTCAAGTTCCTGATAACATAGATGTAATGTAAATGTATCATTTTATCATCATTTTTTGTATTTAAATTTTGAAAATCATTCTATCCACAAAAGGTGGGACAAAGCATGAAATAAAGACAAAAGAAATAGGTGTTTTATATATTCTAAAGAAGATTATTGAGGCTGTCTTTTCTTCACTAAATGGACAGCCTATTTTAAATGTTTAATTTCAGTTTAGTTAACAAAAGTCTGTCTTTCTTAAAATGACCTTTTAAAATTTATGAAGATGTTGCTTTGGCAATGATTTAGTTTCAAAATGAAAACTGAAATATAAAATTGATACTCCTTAACTGTTGGATTGTTTAGCCGAACTACTGGGGAAAAATAATGCTAATCAATGTTCAACCAATGCAGTAATTTATGATTACTTTCACCAAAGAGTGATTAGATTTACAAGCGCACCATTTTGGAAGATATAAGATGGGACAAAAATGTAACATCATGAGAGGTATTTTTTGTTGAAATTTTTGCATTTTTGTGCAAAAATCAATTAAAAATCAGTCATCTTATATTACTGTTGACCTCGACAGTAGAAATTAAAGTATTCTTTGATTTTTGATAAATTTGAAATATTTTTGCTTTAGGTAAATTTCAGTCAATGCTTTCTTGGTTCAATTTGAAAGTCTTTCTTTGTTTACGTGGAGATATCCTGCAATTTTTTTTGTCAAAAATCATAATATTAATATAAACAAGATTTATATGTTGATAGTACATCTTGCAGTAATTAGCTCAAGGAGTTGTTTGGTTCATTTCAAATTTAAAATATTAAATTCTTTTGACTTAACAACAGAATGAATTTACATTTGTGTTTTCCAGATGATCACGATCCCGAAGATTCGCAGCTTTGTCAATCGAAAAAGAATCGACGAAACAGAACGACTTTTACAACCTTCCAATTACATGAGTTGGAAAAGGCATTTGAAAGGTCTCACTATCCAGACATTTATACAAGAGAAGATCTTGCAAACAGAATCAACTTACCTGAAGTCCGTGTGCAAGTATGAAATATTTGATTTTTCTATTATTCGGGTCATATTTTGTTGCTAAGCTGTTTAATATCACCGCAATCCAAGCTGTAGTTTGACTGATTAGACTTTTACTCACAATTTTTGTGACCATCATAAGAATTTGTCTTGAAATGCAGAGGGAGGAGGAAAGGAAAAAATTTTGTTCTCTTTCTTTTCAATTTGCCCTTTCTCTCGCCGCACCTTTCTTTTTCTTGTTTACAGTCTACCATCACTTCTCTTTGCATTACCTTTTCGAGGATTTCTGCATATTTTACTTATTCTTTTGTTTTCAAAAACAAGTTATTTTCTCTAGTTTTATGGATAACACTTTTAATTTGGAGAACATTTAATGAATTTTTCTCCATGAAATATTTTGCCTACTTTTCTCCTATCACTAATATGAAAAAGAATTTCTCGATGACTTTGACTGGCCCTACTTCATAAAGTTATGTTTTGACATTTATAGGCGTATTCAAAACACAACCAGTCATTAAAATACTAAAAACTATCGTTAATAAAACATCACTCAAACGAAAATAACTTGGACTATGAGTAATATACTTAACAAAATATCAAAACAAGGCACCAAATGAAATATGAAATCAACAACAAGCAAATAAAATATAATTTAAAACCACTAAACTCAGAAAGAAACTAAAGTATATACGTTTTTGAAAAATGAAACAAAAAAGAGCTCCAATTTTAGCAACATGGGGAAAGAAAAACAAAATAAATAAAAGCAAAATAAATTAAAAAAAACACATTACCTAGCCGACCTCTCAAGGGAATTTTAATTTAGGTGCCATAGAAAAAGATGGCAGGATTCTAGATTTCTTTTCCATAGAATCGAAGTAAGTCCTTTCAGGGCCGAAGTTAAAGGAGGCTTTGATCTTAACAAGATTTTTTTTATGTGTCTAAAATAATAACACCACAATATAGAGACGTGAAACAATAAGAATAATATTAGCAATATTATTCGTATTGTTTCACGTCTCTATATTGTGGTGTTATTATTTTAGACACATAAAAGGCTTACGTTGTACGCTTTGCGTTACTGCTCCTTTTCCGTATTATTCCACTGTGTGACAAGAGGGTATCGAGGAGATGTTTGCGTTTGGGTACTTTATCTCGTAGTTTAGAATAAAAAAATATAATAGCATAAAAAACTAGTTTTTGAACTAAATGTACTCCTAAAAAGAATTGTGCACAATACATAGCAGTTTACCTACATTTTTTGTACTTCTTGATTTGCTACACTCCCAAAGTAACTTTATATATAAATGATAATAAAATAAAATATTAAGACGGAATAAATGCTAAAGACAACATCAATATAAATAGGCTCGACCTCTTTTTTTGCTATTCCCTTAGTGTTGCTCACTATTTCACCTCTACATGAACAGAATACAAGTAGGAATCTTCACAATGCTAAATAAAATCAAATTTTACAAGCAAACATTATCACTATATTCATCTTTTTATCTTCACAGTTTTTATCTCACTTGGTTGTCGTAATCATCACATGACATATTTGTTGTTGAAGTTGCATTTCCATGTCTCTTTTAGAAATATTCTTGGTAATTTGAATCTTGTCTTGTTCATGTACCGTTTTACATTTTATGTGTTCATTTACCAAGCCACTAAAGTTCTTCAATTTCTATCCTGATTCCAAGCTGTATGTCAAATTATATGTGATTTATGCGCAGAAATTGGCGTTATTCATCCCAAACACTCAAATGATGTTTTCTGGCTGAACTCTGACAATTCTTTAGTCATTTTAATGAGATGTACAATCGAAATGTTCGAGGTAACGGTTTCAGATTCGCTTTAACTTTTTAGGAATACCACGTGGGATTCAGTGTTAGGATATTAATCCATACCCGAGTTTATTGTTTCAAGTTAGAACCAAGTTCGACATTAAAACACCTAAAAAATTGCTATGGGGTCTTCAGAACAGATGGGGCATCCTTCGCTGATCAAATGTGGTATAGAAGGGGGTCAAGAACAAGATCAAAACCTAAACTACATCAATAATAACCGATCTCATATTTTCTTGGAGTAAAAGGATAAATGTGAAGCTAGGAGTTAGTATTTTAAGTATTTTTATAACGAGCAGGCGAAAACAGTACGCTGTTCTACTTGAACTGTTAAGACTAATATCCTCATTTAGTTCTGTAGCGTGTTAGCAATTTGGTCAGAAAAAATCTAGAAATCTTAATACCGTTTTCAAATTTATTTTATAGTTGACGCATGGTAATAGCTCCGGCTGGTAATAGACATTTGTACTTGTGTAAATATATATACATATATATGTGTACATATGTGCTTTGTATGTATGGTGAACGACAAAAGTTCTATATCTTTGTATGTATATATATGTATATGTTTGTGTGTATTACTAGCCAGAGTAAACTTGCGTATATGGGTATATGTCGGTGAATGTGCGTTTTTATATAATTAACTAGAGAAAAGATACCTCGACAAAGGCCTCCGTTTTGATAATGTTTAGAGAAACCGTCAACTTTATCACGCTGAATTCCTATTTAAACCAGTAAAAGGTCCTTTTTAAAAATTAGAGATCAGTCAAATATTACATTTAGGTTTTTGAGATTTGGAGATATACTATTTAGAATAGAAGCAGCTAAGGCGTAAGGTATTTTTCTTGGTTCTAAAAGAAAAAAGACACACCGAGATGAAACAATACATCTATTTCAATATTTTTAGTTACCAGAACAAAGCAACGTGGGAAACAGGTGGCATAGCTTAAGTAACTTTATGAATTTACTGAAGAGAACAATATTTACGAAAAACTGAACACCTTCAGTAACAGTTTACTCTTATTAGCTAGGCGTTTTCCATCATTCCACCCCAACAAAGTGTTTGACTTATTTCATTAGGTTTAAGAGGTTTAAGGCGATGGTGATATAAGCTCACTCTTGCAAATGTTACTTTGAAGAGGTGACAAGAGGATAAGGATATTTTAAATCTCTATATAGATAAGACCTTAAAATTATCTCTTCAGGTCGAAAAAAACTGCTTTGTTAGATTACATCATTTTTGTATTTGTGACTCATATATTGCTAGTGTCAAAGTAACTTTATCCTGTAACAAATAAATTATTTCAAACAACTGACAGGAGGCGGAAAGAGCAGTCGAAAAATTAGTATTAATTAGATTTGGATAGTTTTTGTAATGGTGAAGCTGCAAGTGTCATAATTGCATTTGTCTTCAGTTTACCACAGTAATTAACTAGTTTCATATATATATACATATACATATGTACATAAACATATGAGGAGCCGTGGCTTAATGGTTAGTGCACTGCACAGTAACCAAGAGTTCCGGGTTCGATTCCCCGAGCTGTCGAGGAGAATTTAGAACTTTGCGAAAAGAAAAAAGCCATTGGTTGGCGTCAGGAAGGGCATCCGGCCAAGAAATTCCTCACTGCCAAATCAAAGTCCCTGTGAAGGGCACCGTCTGAGCCCCACTTGCTGGGGAAAAATGACGTTAAAACTAAAAAAAAAACAAAAAAAAAACATAAACATATACACACAAATATATCTATATATATATATATATCTATATATTATATATTTATATATATATATATTAGTATTTTACAGACTTGCTACTATAAGAAGTTTAGTGCTCACTTCCCCTGCTCATCATCATGTCCAGCCTTTTCTTGTGGTTGTGTACTTAATATCGCTCTTTTTATTAACTCCAAATACATGGATCACTCTACATGATTGTTCTTTATATATATATATTACAACGGTAGTAAATGAAAAAAAGTCTTTTCAGTTCTCAGAGTTTTATGCTCTCTCAAGCAATGTTCAATTGAAAGTCAACAATTCGCTACAAATGGGATCTTAAAAGATAATCAATAGAACGCCATTGGGGGGTCAATCTTTCATATCGTGGCTCAATAAAGTATATTTGTTTATGTGCCTACACTTTAAAATAAATTCAGTTCTTTTGTATAAAATGTTATATTCGTCGTAGATCGCAATTTCAAGTTTTTAGTTGAAATACAAATTACAATTTTTTGTGTAATTGTTGAAAAGTGGGAATCGTTTCCGTATTTTCCATTTTTATTTTTGGAACGATAAAGATCCTTCATTCTCCATTAGTAGGTAGAATAAAGGATCATTAAAAACATGACACAAACCGAATGCTGGAATGTTGTTTGAACTAGATATTACTGTTAATTAAACTATATATACTCACATAATTAAAGTAGTAAACAGTGCTTCTGCATAGTACCTATGATTCCCCAATTTTCAATTGTCATCAAAAGAGGGGTATTGAAAAGTATCAATATTGTCATCAGGTGAAATTTTTATTGTTCTAGAATAATCAAATAAGTTGCAAATAATAACAATTTCGAAAACACTTAACTATTTCAAAAGTACTTTTTTCCAATATGGTTTTATAATATAATATAATAATACAATAATAATATAATATAATAATATATAATAATATAATATAGTTGTATAATATAGTTTAATGTAGTTAACAGTTTCATCATTTTGAAAAAAGAATACAAATAAAAGTCGTACAAAACTGCTTTTAATAAAAACTTACAGTCAGCTTCACTGATTAGAGCATTTGGCTAAAAATTCAATTTCCGTAAATCCTAAATGGAATTTACAAAATGGGTTTCGGAGTGACCTACAAATGGATTGTAATGGAGTGTAGCAATGACAATTTTTTCCATTCATCTCCGTTACGGTTATACATAAGCCGAAATAATGTAAAAATTAAATAGGCAATGCCACATAGTGTTCTGTAAAAATTATGAAAGTACAAAAATCCCTTTAGTACTATTTCATCAGTCTGCATGTTCATGTGAATAGAAAAATAGAACGAAAGAGAAGCAGAGTGGAAAGAAGTATGCTTAAGATAGCTTCTATAAATGAGCTGTAGAGAGAAAGAAGTGCTGATCAAGATCTAGAGCAAGTAGCTTATAACAGATACAATATTGCGACATGAGATATCCGCCAACATCTTAGTACAAGAGAGAGAATGTGTGTGTGTGTGTGTGAGAGAGAGAGATGGAGAGGGAGAGAGACAGACAGACAGAGAGAGAGAGACAGAGAGAGGGAGGATAGAGAGAGAAGGAGAGAGACAGACAGTGGTAGGGAGAGAGGGAGAGAGACACACAAAGAGACAGAGAGATGGAGAGAGAGAAAGACAGACAGACAGACAGACAGAGAGACACTCAGAGAGAAGGGATAACTCGAGAACAAAATGTATATGATCACTCTAATGAGTGAACTTGTACTATTAACACCACCCATTATATTTTTTATTATAGAATATTATTTGTAACGAAGTTTATAATTTCACTAATAATAAATAAATAAGTAATAATAAATAAAATAAGAAATAGATCTTGTCAGTTATTGTGGATCCTTCTCTCTATTCTTGAATGGAAATTTTTATGAAAAAAAAAGTGGTATCATTGTTTAATGGTCTGACTAGCATAAAAGGTACCAGCATGTTCTCCTTCACCTTTTTACTCAGAAGGTGTAGCCTTTAAACATGTATAAGCCTATGAATTACAAACAGACTTAAATACCAGTGATAGGCTCTATTGAATTACTTTCAGCTCCTATAGTTTGCTTACTTTATTTATTCAAGTGTGAAAATCCAAGGTGTAAACATGAACAAGTACTACCATATTTATTCGATAGTGTTAATCCACTATGCCTTGTATTGAAAAACTTACGGTACATTAATACCCTTGTCAGGTTCCCAGCTATGCGTTAATTACTGGTAGCACAACACTACAATAGATCCAATTGTTTTCGTATATTCAATAGTAGTAATAAAAGATTCAATATGAAAATATCGTTTTTCTTTTTTTTTTTTGATTCAGAACTTCCCATTCTTTCACAAAATATGTTGCCTTAGGGAATAAAGTTGAGCTTTATCTTTGTCCTTTCCTTCCAATTACTGTCAAAATTTTAATTTTTAAATTACAATTTCTAGATATCATCACTATTGTCATTATTAGCAACATAATTATCATTATCAATATTTTTTATTTTGCACAAATATGTTTAAAATACGATAGCTTTACTAATAGTAATAGCTCGAGTAGTATACGCCTGCGTCTAATAGAAGAAGAAATTAAAAATAATTGGCAGTCGAGCGTATGAACCTTCTTCAATAATACTTTTGGTACCAAAGAAGCTAGGTTAGAGAAAAGAGTTCAGAGCCAATATAAGCAATAAACAATAAACAATTGCAATATTTATCAAGGAAATAGAACTTTAGTTTTAACGTCATTTTTCCCCATCAATTGGGGCTCAGACGGTGCCCTTCACAGGGACTTTGATTTGGCAGTGAGGAATTTCTTGGCCGGATGCCCTTCCTGACGCCAAACGATGGCTTTTTCTTTTCGCAAAGTTCTAAATTCTCCTCGAAGCTGAACCGATACGATACACAAAAAATAATACACTTTCAGGTATAAAAGTCATTCTATTTTGACATTCCTTTTATATTATGTTACAGGTTCCTGTTTAAAGAAGAGTTTTAAATAAACGTATTACTAATTACAGGGATATTTTGTTCTACAGCATAGTTAATGTTATATAGTTTCTTCTGAATATTACTTCAAGTTCAAGTGTTTCTGGAAAATTAGGGGGAAAGTGATACCCGCCCTCCTTCATTTTGCATTTTAATCTTATTCATTGATATAAATCGAGGGAATAAATAATATTTAGTGTGGATAATTCAAAGTTTAATTTTTTGAAAAGTAATCATAAAATGGTTTGCCAACCCATTTAAAAACTGAAAAATTTCACCTTTCTTACAAGCAAGGAATCAAAAATCATTTTATGATTACTCTTTATGTAACATTTCTTCTTTTTTTGCACTAGTTTATAACAAATACTCCTACAACGACCTCAATAAATTTTGAACTTTTTACTCAGAAAAATTCCTACTTTGCTATTAGCATGGCATCTTTGACTGCAGCTGATATATTGTAACTTTAAAAAATTTACATCTATTTCAAATCAGAAGAAATGGACATAACGTAATAAGTTTTCAGAGTTTATTTCCTAAAAAATTTAAAATGACTTTCTGAAAAAAAAGGAAGTTGTACTTTCCCCCCAGCATTTTCGTGAAAAAAACCCCACATTTTACTGCTCGTTAAAATTTTTTATTAATTAGTCTTTAGATTATTTATTATTTATTTGTTGTGAATTGGTAGCAATTTGTTTCTGGAAACAAATGAAAATGAAAAGAAAATGGAAATCTTGTTTTCGCAAGAGAAATAAATTTGCTGGAAAAAACCTGACGTACAAAGTGCACTTCATTCAAAACGAGTTTTTAATAAAATTTAATCATAACACAGTGGCCAATGTCGTAAACATTAAGCTAGAATTTTGACATCTGGCTTCTGAAATTTAACCAACTGACGTGGTTTTAAATGTTTTTGTGATCTAAGTACTCAGACAAAATAAAGCAGAAAGGCCAGTGAGAAAAAAATAGAACAAAGATCAGGAATGAAATTCTACAAAGGCAATTACACGTTGTTTTCCCTTCGTTAATGGAATGGAACAGAGAGGGTACCATACTATGTACCACCAGAAACCAGTTTTTTTGTTAAGCTGTTATGAATAGAAAGAAACCACCCATAACACGCAAGAAGAGACAAATAAGAAAACCAAAGTGCTTTTAAATGTAAGACAAACTGTGGTCACTAACAGAATTTATAAAAGCACTAATGACAATCAAGTAAAACTTGCCCTACCTATATCTTAAAATAACAAAAAAGCAAGGCAACAAAAAATAATATGATTACTCGCTAATTAACAAAAAAGGCAATAAGGAAGAGCAAAGAAAAATGACTCTGCTTTAATTTATTTTCATAAGATCTACCCCTATTAATAGTTTGATCAGTGAGATTAAATTAATGTCAAATGCCATATGCAAAATCAAAGGATTCATTTCATCTCCTGTGGGATTTTTCCCTTTCTTTCTTATTCAGCTGGGAAACCTATCCAACAAAATGTTTTGGCTTGAAATTTCTGTTGTTCTTTTCAGTAATTTGCATCAGAACCTTTTTCCATTTATCAGTCTAGAGAATTGATTTCCTAATTCTTCATTGGCTGTGACTTTTTTCCCCCAAGAGTACACACTAAAATCCATCACCAATTTTTCAGAAAGGGAAATTGATTAAAAGCCTGAATAAAATTCTGAACAAAGCTTTGTTTCCTGAGGCAGCCGTTAAACTTATATTCTTTTGAGCTTAACACTACTTAGCATTAGGGGGGCTATCAAACCATAAGATGTGACACTAGGTATATCCAAAATATTTTTTTCAAAGAAACTTTTTGACTTCTTTAAATTAATTTTTAATTGAATAAAAAGCATTGCAATTTTTTTCTAAATATATGGACGCGATGACACGTGTCCTGCTTTAAATTTTTGAACTCGCATCGGTCATTCGTTCACTTTCGTGTCTCGGTTACAGCGTGTCTGCCCAGTAGCTGGCACATAATATTGCAGATGGTGTGGGCTCCTCTAAGTCAGCGAAGTTGCAATTTGGGGCGTCTGCAGGAGGTGGTCCATAGTCTGTGTTGCATTACAGCTGCAGGTGTCAGATGTTGATAATCCCATTCTTTTCATGACAGATTTGCATCTACCAGAACCAGTACGTAGCCGGTTTTGACTCCACCACGTTCTCCAGCCAAGATCGTGGCCAGTAGCAAGTTGTTCTTTGAATACTACATCTCTGCTCTCAAAAGCTGTTGAGTTTTTATCGATAAAACCGTTGTATTTTTTGATCCAGTCATTTTATATGCTATGTTCTCACTAGATGTTACGAAAAAGTAAAAATTCAATAAAAGTAGCTGATAACCAAAATTTTATTTCTAAGAATAATGATCATATAATGTAAACTTAAAACTAGTTTGTGGTCTTTGAATACACACGTGCATTGATGTACTTATCATTATGTAAAAGAGAAGAGTAAAATATTTTTTGTTCCTAATTAAATCTTTTTAAGTTTAATACTCCTGATATAAAGGAGGTTATGTCTGCATGTCAGAAAGTTTGTAACCCTCAGAAGAAAATAAATTTTTTAGCACACAAGTTTCCAGAAAAAAAAATTGCCTCCGTCCTGATGCACGAGGAGCACCAGCAGTTCAGTGTATTTTCACCATTACCACTAACCATGAACAATACTACTGGCTATATTTAAAGTATTAACACTAATAACGTCAATAAAAATTGTAATAAAGGTGTTTAAAAAGTTACTTCGTATGAGCAAGGTTTTGTTTAATAAATATGAGAAGAAAGGTCTTTTTTTTAAAGAAAATATCATAATAATACTAAATTCTTTAATCCTTGTCTTTTTAAGTAATCTTTAAATTCTCATTTTTCTTTTTGAGTAATCAATGCTATCCAATATCTTAGACATGGCCTTAAACTTTATCATTTAAATTTTATTGCACGTATTTTATTACCTTTTTTAAACGCAACTTTTGCTTACATTTTTGGCTTTAAATCCATGTCGAGCAGCCCACTTTGATGTTAATCTAACAGAGGCAAAACTACGATTTATAGGTATTGTTTTTCACACCCCATATCTTACAAGGGTAAGAAAGATTACTCTGAGCATGGTAAAGGTCAGGAATGTCCATAACAAGATTTTTTTGTACTCTGGCCTGCCATTTGTCTTCTCATTTGGCCTTTTAACAAAGAGCTGGATACATGCTGTATAAAATACTAAAAATTTATCCGACAAATGATGTGTACTCTTAAAGTTAAATTGTACACATTAAACTGTGTTTTTATTGAATACAAACACTCATTTTTCTTTTCTTTATACTAGGTTTGGTTTCAAAACAGGAGAGCAAAATGGCGACGCCAAGAAAAATCTCATACTCAGGATTACAAAAGATCAGATTTAGAGTTGCCTGCCTTGCTTAAGTTTACCTATCCATACGGACTACCTGTTACATCAAAATATCCAATTGGAGGAGGTCTTAAACAAGTATCTAATATAATTCCAGCTATTTCAAGACCAACGTCGGAATCTTCATGTTGTTGTTGTTGTTGTGATTATTTCACTCCCCCAGAGGAAGGCAGGAGTTTTGAAAAGACAGTAAGTGATCATAATCAAACGATATCTGTATCAAAGTCACCTAAATATTCTGTTTGCATCGGATCAAATGGCTCTGAAAGTGTGTATCCTTGTTGTAAACCTACTGGTGGTGCTGTTGCTAAAGAAAACCATTCTTATCGTCCCGACAGCCCATACAGGTTTCCATACAATTCAAGTTGCCACACGAAGTCTATGGAGACATAAATTTTAATGACATTACTTTTCCAGAAATCTCTATCCAAGAAAAAATACCCTAAAGCTATGCATCCACTTTTGGGTCCAAGAAGCTAAGGGAAATGGTAGATATTTTTACTTTGACAGTAATATATAATATAATGTAGAGTATAGGGTGAGTAGATGCTTCCAGTACCTATGAGTTATTTAGAGCATAATTTATTACTGATCGGAGATTCATAATGAAGGACAAACTGTTTTGGGGCTCAGGGCATGCATATTTAATAAAGCAATGTTTTATTGCAACAAGTTTTCTCTTTTCCCAATAGGTCAACTTTCTCACTAGAATAGTAGCTCTTTCGTTTAGCTCTTCTTTCGTTTAGCTAGGATTAGTAAAAACTTTGAATAAATATTAGTATACTATGGACGATTATACAAATGAAACACTATATAAATAGAGGAGCATAAAAGTTCTAATAATTCATATAATTTTCCTTAGGATAACATTGATTGATTTATGTGCAAGGTTTACAAAGCCATGAGGTTCCTCGCTTAGAATTCCCTGCAAACCCCTCTAAGAATACGGGGCTAGAAATAAATCACAAGGCTAGTGTAACTTTTATCAATCAGCTGGAGACAACTTTTTTTATTGCAAATGTAAAAACTTTCATTTTTAGGATCTTGTGTACAAGTGGTGGTAAAGTGATGCAAAAATCTAAACTATGTTTATATTCACAAAAAAAATTTGTGGGGACATAAACCTTAACAGTTGGTGATTAACCCTTTAAGGGACAATTTTTTTCTGTTTCAGAAAAAATATTTGAACTATTTTGGAGCCTAGAAATCAAACTACATCTAAATATTAGAAAACAGCCCTCCTATTGAGAGCCAGACATTGTTGCGTATATGCTACACTGCCCCTTGACGGAGAGCTGAAAATTCTGTTGGAATAATTTGTGGCAAATATGCTACACGGTCCCTTAAAAGGTTAAAGGATACCTTTAAGACGTTCTTTGGTTTCTGTTCTATTTTCAGAAGACATTTAAGGCAAAGATTTAGCTATATAAATGGAACATTAGAAAGCCAACTGTCAGTGTAACTATTAATTGTAAGCCAGAGTTAAAGATACCCTACAAACTGTAAAAGTCGTTTCACTTCACATGGGAATTACTCTATTTGAAGAGATGCAGAACTAAATTTAGTCAAGTTGCGCATTTTGAGAAATCAATTTTTGCTATTTTACTTCCATTGGGTTTTTCTTTTTATGCTTTCATGGGTAGTAAAAAACTATTAAAGCCAATATTTAGAAAAAATATTTAATTAGCTCAAGGAACCAGTTACCTGTTATCCGTCGGTTGTCAATATGATATCTACCAATGATTTTTTATGTAGAAAGTGTTTGAAAAAACGTTTTGAAGCATTTTAAAAACGTAGTTATCTGCATTAATAATGATCATGATGCGAAAGGCAATTGATAAATAAATTAATGTTTTTACATAGTTTTTGCCAAGAAGCTAAATGTTCTTGTTAATAATGTGAATGCAAATCTTGCGTTTAAAGTGAAAATACTTTACGAAAGTTGCTAAATTTCGCGATGTTAATAGCGAGCAATTAAAAGAGATAAGAATAATATGACTTAAACCTAAATTACTTAGTAATGCAAGTGACAAACATAATATTAACGTTAGCTAATACACTGATAGAAAGAATAGAAAAATATTGGAAATATAAAATCTTATTTTTCATTTGTGCAAAGAATCCCTCTTCCATTTTGATTAGAAAACAATGTTCAAATTTTTTTATTTCAAAATAGATTAAATAGCCCATGTCTATTAAACTGAGTCTAAGAAGTATTTAAAAGACGTTCCTTGACGTCTTTTTCAGTAGACTTTAAAAGGATCCTTTTCTTCGTTTCTGGTCAATGAACAATATAAAACTTTTTCTCTCCCCTTTTTTTTAGTAGTTTTGTGATATATTGTTAAACATGAAATACCTACTGCAAAAGATGTTATAATATTTGGGTTTTTTAAAAAAATACTTCTGTGTTAGACATTTTTAAGCAATATGTCATTTTCATAGTATATATATATATATATATATATATATATATATACGAATGGCGTGATTCTGTTAGATTAGAAAAAATGTCAATATGGTATTGTAAATAAACAAAAGGCCTACCTATACAGTCAAATTTTGTCAAAGTCTTTTTTCTTTAGTTTTCCCTTCTCGAAGTTTATATCTTCCAGATTATTAATAGGATAGTAGCTTCTATAAAAGATTATACTTTTTTCAAAGAAGTAGTCTATTTCATTAGAATGACCCAAACAAGCCTTGGGGAAACCCGAAGCAACAAACTACAGTAATTTACCATTTCCGATGTAAGGAGTCCATTAGGAGAAAAAATAGTACCTTGGACAGCTTAAGCAAGAAAGAAATAGATCAAAAGAAAAGATAAATGAAGAAAAGGAAAATACAAAACAATCACAGCGTGTGATCATCATTTACCATTATAAGGTATTAAAAACACAAAAGCGATTCAAGGTACGCCTCACAGATACCAAGTATTTAGAAAGGCATAAGAGTAACATTTTCAGATAACTCTGTTTGATCTGGCTTGGTTCAAATGCCATGATTGTTAATTGCCTGCAATGAAAAGGAAGGAAACACTCTGTAAGAAACTCTAACATTTATACGAAACTAAATAACCTATCTAAAGTTCTTTTCTTGGGCAATGCTCAAAATAAATGTTGTAGAATTTGGTGGCAAATCAAAATATTCTTTACTTTGTTGGTCTTTTAACTTCATTTTCCCCAAGTAACTGGGGATCTGACGGTGCCCTTCACAGGCACTTGGATTTGCCAGTGAGGAATTTCTTATCCGGATGCCCTTGCTGATGCCAACCAATGGCATAATCTTTTTGTGAATTTCCAAAGTCGCTCGCTAGGAGAATCGAACCGGAATTCTTGGTTACGGTGCAATTGCACTATCCATTAAGTCACGGCTCCTCCAAAATATTTTTTCCTTGAATAGCATAAACAATGCATATTACTTCCTTGTTTTTTTTGTTTAAGACTTTTACTGCTTTACCCTGCCAAAGGAATTCTAGTGTTTCTTGTCTTGGTATATTTTGTGTAGGAATTTGTGCATACCTAAAATTATTATTTATCTTAGATTTTGCACACCGTAGAAGGTCTCTAGCGTAACTGTCTCCAAATTCATGAATTCTTGTCAAAGATAATTAAATATTCATTTAATAATTGACATGATTACCAAAGGGTTCATAGTAAGTTACAAAAATCTATTCCTTTGTACAATTGTTCGTCTTGTAATATGTAGTATGTAGGTAGAAATTCTCAATAGCCCTAAAATAGGATACCTACAAAAGAGCCAGAAGAGGAAGTCCCATTTCCAAAGATCAATTTAAAATCCTGTGTAGTGAGTATTTGCTAAATCTTATTTTTGAACCAAAAAGTAATAATATTGATATTTATAGCAAACAAATATGTGCCACAATGTTAACAGCTTTTTCTTCTAAAATACCTAAAATATAAAGAATTATTATCTGATAACCTGTGATTGCACAAAGTTGAAAGTCAGCATTTATGGCAGATGTCAGGTATAGTTTCTAATTACAAAGAACCTGAAACTATAAACTTGTCGAAATCAAAATATTTTGTTTAGGGAACTAGAATAGGGAATTGAAATTTATACACAATTTAGAGTGGAAAAAACAGCATTGACACTAATGCAGACACAAAAATAAGCTTATAGGAAAAGTGAATCGCACAATACAATTTATAAGCACATTTTGTCAAACAGGATAATAAATATGCTAATGAGATAAAATATAATAGAGGATTATTCAAACTAATTTCACCCACACTTTTTCTTCAAATACGAAAAGATAAAGCATCGAACAATATTTAGTAAAAGTCAATTTATTGCCATATAATGTGGAAGTTATTTTTAACGGATTATTCAAACTAATTTCACCCACACTTTTTCTTCAAATACGAAAAGATAAAGCATCGAACAATATTTAGTAAAAGTCAATTTATTGCCATATAATGTGGAAGTTATTTTTAACGGAATAGACAACATAAGGCAAAGAACTCCGGGATATACAACGGAAGATAAGATTAAGATGGAAATCATTACAGAATACATCAAAAGATTAAAGTTAAACGTTTCTGAAAATGAAATTATAATCTCAGCTTTGCAGTGGGTACAAAAAGTAAAAAACATACAACTGCCAAGAGATTTATCATCGTCTCAAATCTCTGTTCCAATAAATCAATTTTAAAAGCAGTTGCCAATGTATTTAAATTTATCTTTAAATAGGAAAAATATTTGGTACAAACTCTAATTGAAGGATAATCAGCCAATTACTGAAATTTTGAATAAAAAAAATGAAATAAAAAGTAAGAAGTCATGAAATGCTCTTCTTAGGCACTTAACAAAAGCTGTTAATATTTACTTTGTAATATTGTATTTAGCCAGTTAAAATTAATGCTGATGGTATTGACCCAGCTTCATTCTAAACTTCACCTTTTGCTATGAAAATGAGGGGAAAAGTCTGATTTGGATGACCTGGCCTATTAACGTTAAGTTTGTGAGGTTCTATCCTAAAGGCCTCAGTACCTTAAATACAATAAACGATTTTCGGGGAATTAAATGTCTCACATAAAGATTATACCCAAACAAGTTGCTTATTAATTATTAACATTGAGAAAAACAAATAGTATTCTAAATCTAGATATAAAAACTCAGGGAATAATTTTGAGCTTATGATTTTCCACAAGCCTGAAAATTTGTCTTTTTCAAAAGGTTGAATGCTCTCTCCCCCCCCTGCTCTCTCTCTCTCTCTCTCTCTCTCTCTCTCTCTCTCTCTCTCTCTTTTCCTCTTCTCTCTTTCTCTCAGGTGCCATGTCCTGATAGAATGTTGACGATCATGAACTGCCACCTTTTCCGGTCCTTTGCGGCTGTTATCAGTTCTTGCTCCGTTCCGTTTGTTCATCTACTTATCCTTGCTATTTATGTTATTTTTTGTCTGCCCCTTCTTCCTTTTCCGTTGATATTGCCTGTCACACTAAGGTGGTTTAGCTCTTCCTTCCGCTCTACATCTCTAAAAAACTCCAACTGTCTTTTCTGGATGGTTTCTAAAAGAAAACGTTTTGTTCCTGCTCCCTCCAACATTACCTGATTTGTTAATCTTTCTGGCTAAGCTATTCTCATTATTTTCCTGAAAAACCACATTGCTGCTGCTCATTTTCGTTTCTCCATACTTTGCAACGAGGTCCAGCATTCGCTGCCATATTTGAGGATGAAAATATATATGATAGGCATTAAAAATAATACCGCTACCGATAAAGCTATAAATTGGTACAATCTGTCACAGCAAACGGGTAGAAGTCCCTCACTAGCAGGTGAAGCAAGTCTTCTTGAGTGTTGTAAGAATAGCTACCACTTTCCATGGTGTCCTAAGCCAGCATAAAAGTGGAATGCTTTCATTCCTCCCTTTAGGAATGGCCGGTAAAACCAACATGGTAGAGTGACTTTTCCAAGAGCCTCGGATACACAGAGGCGGCGACCTCTGGACCCTCGATATGCAAACAGGACGGTACATCGGAAACCCTGACCAGTTTCAGAGCAGCGAATAGAGGCACGTCAGCATCTCGGACTAATGTGACAGAAGGGAACAGGACCTCTTGCCTGCAGCCTCGGGCAGGCATCAAACATGAAAGCAGAGGAAAAATAAACCACGTGATGTTTTTTGGCACATGCAACACTAGAACCATTAACAATCTGAATAGCGAAACATTGAATTTGATGATACAATGACTAAAGAAAGTCAAATGGAGCATCATAGGCCTTGTGGAAACAAAAGTGAAAGAATAAAAAATTTAAGCTTTGCATGAGAATAAGCACCAGTTATTTCTTTCTGGAAACGTGTTGTTCAGGTCAAATTGTGTGGGATTCTTGATACGTAAGTCTTATCTCAACTTGTTGATAGCTACCAACCTATTTCTAACCGTCTTGCAATGCTCACTGTAAACGGAAAATTCTCTAAAATTCTTATCCAGTGCTATTTCTCAACTTTAGACCATAATGACAGAGACATGGACGAGCTTTATGACCAGGTACAGAGATTGGTAAACAAAATACTGAAAAGAGATCACAGGTTCATCATGAGTGATTTCAACTGTAAGATAGGAAACCAAGTTAGCTAGTATACTTTTGGGACTTCGAATCTAAGAGATCAACTGCGATTAAATTTATGCATGCAAAAAGAACCGAATATTCATAAATTCCTTTGTCAAGAAATAAAAACTTTACACATGGACATCACCAGATGAAAAAACTCAAAATCAAATTGATTTCATCTTGACACGCAAGTCCTCTAGAAGTCAAAATGCTTTAGGCACTTCAGTCTTTAATGTACCAGACATTTCTGATCACGGAATAGTCAGAGCAAAAGTGAGACTGACTTTCGCATGGCCAAAGAAGTAGTCGAAATGAGCTCAAATCAATTTATAGCAGATAAATAACAGAAAGAAGCAAGAGACCTTCCAAGCAAATTTCAAAAATAGGTTTACTATTCTGTTAGATAACAATATGTAGCCTGAGGAATTGTATGAAAACATCAAATCTGGAGTTTCTGAAGCAGTCAAAAAAGCCTTGACAAAAAAGTACAAAACCATCCTAAATGGATGTCTGATGAAGCAAAACAAACCATAAAAACATAAACACAGCACAATATTTTTAAAAAACAGATAAACTAAAAACAAATCCAAAAGTCAATATCTGGGGAACAGGGGACAAAAATAGAAAAAGCTTGAATGAAAAGGAATTCAACTTAGAACGCTGGGCAATTTTTTATGAGGAGCTGTACAGTGACAATCCTGCAGCAATTCTAAGAACCTGCAGCTCAGATGATCCCTTACGCCCCTATTCGTAGAGATGAAGTTGAGCTTGGAATCAACAAATTTAAGTTGGAAAGAGTGCAGGATTAAAAAGCATTTATGCAGAACATATTAATGTAGGAGGAAACTTCATTGTAAATGCCTCAAGATTTTTTTTCAACAAGATATTAACACGAATGAAGTTCCACAAGCGTTTAAAGATGATGAAATTGTAGTTCTATTCAAGGAAAGAATTACGTTGGACTGTGGAAACTATAGCCCTATCAGCTTTTCAAGTTGTTTGTGAGCAAAATAGCAACAAGAGTTAAAGAAAACCTTTATGCTTCCTTTCACACTTTACAAGCAGCATTTCATCTAAGAAGGAATACAATAAAACAGATAATTGCTTAGGAACAGGTTATAGAAAAATCTATTTAGTTCAACAATCCAGTATTAATAGCTTTCATAGATTTTATAAAAGCTGGAAGCAACTATCATGAATTCGAGCGGATAAGCACAACTGAAGTAAGGAAGGCAATGAGAAAAATGAAGAGCGGGAAAGCTGTTGGTCCTGATAAGATCCCCATCGAAGTCTGGAAAGGCCTGGGAAATGAAGGTTTGAAGGTGGTGACTAAGTTATTCAACGAAATTTTGGAAAGTAAGACCATGCCTGATGAAAGGAGGAGAAGCGTGCTGATCCCAGTATACAAGAACAAGGGTGATGCACAGGAATGTAGTAACTAACGTGGAATTAAATTGATGTGCCACACAATGAAGGTATGGGAAGAATTTTGGACGGAAGGCTAAGGCAAGAGGTTGAAATCTGCAGGCAGCAATATGGCTTTATGCCAGCCAAAAGCACCAGCGACGCCTTGTTTGCATTGCGTCTCCTCATGGAAAAGTACCGAGAAGGTCAAAGGGAGCTTCATTGTGTGTTTGTTGACCTGGAGAAGGCATATGATTGTGTACCAAGGGAGGAATTGTGGTATTGTATGAGGAAAGCCGGTGCATCAGAAAAGTATGTAAAATTGGTCCAGGACACGTATAAGAACAGCACGAAAGCAGTGAGGAGCGCGGCAGGTTTGACTGAATGGTTCGAAGTCCGAGTACGTCTCGACCAGGGATCAGCGCTCAGCCCCTTCTTGTTTGCCATAGTCATGGACAAGATGTCGGAGGAGGTTAGGAAGGAGGAGCCTTGGAACATGCTCTTTGCAGATGACATCGTTTTATGCAGCGAAACAAGACAAGAGGTAGAGGAGCAGCTAGAAAATTGGCGTGAGGCACTTAAGAAAAGAGGAATGAAAGTGAGCAGAGAAAAAACTGAATATTTAGCACTGAATAGGAGGGATGAGGATGCAATACACATGCAAGGTATCCAAGTGAAGAGGGTGGAGGAATTCAAGTATCCTGGGTCCACTGTAAAGAGTAACGGAGACTGTGACAGAGAGGTAAAAAGGCGTGTACAGGCAGGCTGGAATGGATGGCGGAAGGTTACGGGAGTCATATGCGACAAGAAGATATCGGCTAAAGGGAAAGATGTACAAGACAGTGGTTAGGCCAGCTCTGCTATTCGGACTAGAAACGGTTGAAACTTCAAAGAAGCATGAGCAGGAACTAGAAGTTGCTGAACTAAAAATGCTTCGAAGGTCACTTGGTGTCACTCGGCTGGACAGGATTCGTAATGAGAGAATAAGACGCACAGAAATCGTACGGAAGCTGGGGGAGAAGCAAAGAGAGCAGAGACTCCAGTGGTTCGGGCATGTCATGAGGAGAGAAGAAAATTACGTCGGAAGGAAAATGCTGGATATGAATGTCCCAGGAAGGAGGAAGAGAGGCAGACAGAAAAGGTGATACATGGATGCGATCAATGAGGATTTGAAAGAAAAAGGATTGAGAGTGGAGAATTCGATGGACCTTGTAAGGTGGAGGAGATTGATCCGCTGTGG